>WAAF01019345.1:66031-95341 GCA_013400475.1 Tricholaema leucomelas
TCTCTTCCAACCTGCTTGATTTGATTCTATTCTATCCTATCCTAAGTTTGTAAGAATTCTACTTGGCTTCTGTTACTGAAACAGCAGCTTTTGGTTGCTGTTGAGACTTCAGGATTTATTAATAAATAAAAATCCTCATTTCTTCTGCACAGCAAGACCTTGTGCTCCTAATGCCTCTGGGTTTCAGCTGGTGATGGTTTGAGTTATGTCACCCAGGCCTGTGCCTTGGGGCTTGCACCCTGTAACTTTCTTCAGATGCATCACTGAAGCATTGCCTAATCTGTTATGAAATTGAAAGGAAAGTTGTTCAATAATCCTGACTAAGTTGTACTGCTTCCATCTGCTTCTGATAAAACACTGGTAATAGGGTAAGAATTTGGAAGAATTGTGTGATCACTGGTTTCAAATAACCATTCCAATGACAGTCAACAGAAGATGTTTTTTCCTTCCTTGAGACAGTCATTTCTATGTATTTGGTGTTAAGTGCAACTGAAGGTAGCTGCCTGTTACAGACAAAACACAGAGGGTCTGCATGCAGGGTTCATCAGAGCTCTTGTTAAAGCATTCTGTATTTACCCACACTGCTGGGCAGATTCAGATCCAAACATCTGACCTTTTACTACCACTCACTGGACACTGTCATATGCAAAACAGAATTACAGGCACTGAATCTCTGAATGAATTTGTCCTGGATGCATCCCATCTAGAACTTTTACTGCTTTTGTTTTGCTGCTTCTCTCAAAAGATCACCTTTTCAGTTCAGTCTGTGCTGTTTGTCTCTTCTCTTTACACAATTCCCTTCTAAATCATTGCTTGTGCCAGTCCAGGTAGTTTACACGGTACCAGGAGAAGCATAGGACATTGAGGCTGGAAAGGACCTCCAGAGATCAGCCAGCCCAAGCCCCCTGCCAGAGCAGCAGCACCCAGGGCAGGGCACACAGGAGCACATCCAGGTGGGGTTGGAAAGGCTCCAGAGCAGGAGACTCCACAGCCTCTCTGGGCAGCCTGCTCCAGGGCTCTGACACCCTCACAGGGACAAAGTTTCCCCTCCTATTCCCCTGGCACCTCCTCTGCCCCAGCTTGCCCCCAGTGCCCCTTGTGCTGTCACTGCACAGCCCTGAGCAGAGCCTGGCTGCGTCCTCCCGACACTGCCCTGCACAGCTTCAGCACACACTGAGGGCAGCCCTCAGGCTGCTCTGCTGCCAGCTGCCAGCCCCAGCTCCCTCAGCCTGGCCTCACAGGAGATGTTCCCTGCCCACAGCAGCTTGGAGGCTCTGGGCTGGGCCCTCTAAAGCAGTTCCTTGAGCTCTGTCTTGATCTGGGGGTCCCAAAACTGGACACAATATTCCAGATGTGGCCTCAGCAGGGCAGAGCAGAGGGGCAGGAAGAAGGGCTTGTGGCTGTAGGTACACACAGAAATTGCATTCCTTCAAAACCAGTTTAAGGACAAGAATTTACAGCCTGTGTTACTGGAAAAAGGATGGTTTGGCAATGTGGCTGCTGCAATCACTGAAGTATGCAAACAATACAGCAATAGTTGAAGCAGGGACTAGAAATGCTGATATCATATAAATGGGCCATATCATACTCTTAATTCCTAGCAGCTTGTTCCCAGTTTATACAAAAAGGCCTCAAGGCAGAAGGGAGGGAGGGAGGAATTCTGAATGCAAAGGTTCTTCAAGACATGCCAGCTATATACAGTTACATGTAAATGGCCTTTCCCCTCTCCTTCCACAGCTATATTAGCACTCATAATGCATGTTACATTTTATTGTAGCACTTGATACTCATGTTTGAGAAGGGGAAAACTTTGGGAAATGAATGCTGAATGCAGACAAGGTCAGAAAGAAGAGCAGTGACAGACTTGCAGGCAGTTACCCTAAGTCTGAATTGATGTTTTGCTTGAGTAGCACAGCTCTTAACCATCATTTTGTAGCCAGTGTTTTGGTGAGGAAGATCCATCCCTGGATGCCAGCTGACATTCACACAAAGACAGATTCTTGGTTTGCTGCCTAGAGAAGCTGGAGCATCTGCCAGCCTCTCTGAGGATAGCGTCTCTGCATTATCAGCAGAAGTTAGGAATACAAACTGCAGAAGTAGAGGTGCCTTACACCTTCCTCAGCGTTCATCACCTCCCCAGGCCCACGTCTTTCACTGCAGCAAGTTAAAAGGAGCAGACTTGAAAAGATTAGTTAGCCACTGGGAATATCAACAACGGAGTGGAAACTAAACTGTCTCTACTTCTTAGACGGTTAAAAAGGTGGAGGCTTAAATCTGAGTGGAGGAAAAGGAAACGACAGAAACTTCTGGTGAGTCTATTCAGGTCTGCCACCTCAAGGTGGGAAAGGGATGGCTTCCAACTCACTACCTCTCAACGGGAGACATCTAGAAGGTGTGCAGGGAAAAAGTGGTAGTTTTTCACTTCAGTTCTGCGTTTGATGTTAGTCAAAATGTAATTCAAGCAATTGTGTTCTGCAGCCACTGTGTGACCTACCCAGCGGCAAGCAGCCTCTCCTCTGGCTTTTTTTTTAAGCTAATTGGCCCATGTTTAGCTTACTAAATGTCATCTGGACTCAGTAAAAAGCAAGTGACCTGCACTGAATTAGTGTAATTGTAATACAAACAGAACAGCTCAGAGTTTGGGCCTTAGACAGGAAAAGAGAAAGCTGGAGAGATCCCTCAGTTTGATAAATAAACCTGCGCTGGAGGGAGCCAGCCTGGGCTCCCAGTTCAGTTTACCTTTCGCTGTCTTCCTCAGAAAAATGATTGTCTTTTGAAATTTGTCTGTTTGGAACATTTGCCCTCCCAAGAGACTCCTCCTTGGGCAGTTATGAAATCAGGACAAACCGCTACCAGTGTCAGGTTGATCAGAAGCATTTCCATTTCAGAAGGATCATTTCTTCCTCATCGACTGAACCTGTCCAGAAGCTGGTGCATTGTCCCACCCCTCTCATGGCAATCCTAGGATTCAGTGGCTCCAGGGGAACAGAAGGGTTTCAATGTCACCATGAAGCTGCCAGAGCCCTGCAGCAGGCTGCCCAGAGTCTCCTTCTCTGGAGCCTTTCAAACCCACCTGGATGTGTTCCTGTGTGCGCTGCCCTGGGTGCTCCTGCTCTGGCAGAGGAGGATGGACTGGACCACATCTGGAGATCCCTTCCAACCCCTCCCATCTGTGACTCTGTGAAAGCACAATGCCTACAACTGAACACAATACTGCTGCTGGAGGTCTAACACACACTGAAAACAGAACTGCTTCTATTATTACTACTGTGTGTGGTTATGGCAGAGGGTTTGCAGTTCATGTCCAGCAAGTTTACTACAGCTCACGAACAGAAGTTACTCACTCTCAACTCTTTACATCAGTAAACAGAACTGCAAATGCAGCTTTTCCACTTCCTGCCTCAGTAGAAGTTAATGTATTTCTGGATGTAATCACTGCCTCCTTTTCTCAGAAATGGCAGAAAATACCGTGGGAAGAAGAGGAGAAAGGGGCTTCATTATTAACGTAAGCTGTACTGTTGGGACTTTTCCTGGAGGGAAAGGCTCTCAGTCTGAGTAACAGAACTGCAACCTTGTAGGTATTATTTCTATGGATTTTCCAGACAGTACTGAATCAAGAGTGAAAGAAAACATGGTGAAAGAGGACCAAATGAACCAAGAGAGTATTGCCTGGATTCAGTCACGTAACGTGTGCCTCCAGAACCACTTCCTTGGTCACTAGCTGGTAAGAAACTATTTGTTCAGGCTCAGTGATGGAAACAGTTGTTCAAGATCCTTCTCTAATGTTCTAGGTCTCTCAGCCTCTGTGGAGGGAGGGTTTTAGCCAGAGCAGGCTGCTCCTGAGAGAGTGCCAGAACTCATCAAGATCATAGAGTCACAGAATGGTTTAGGTTGGAAGGGACCTCAAGGATCATCCAGCTCCAACCCCCTGCCATAGGCAGGGACACCTCCCACTAGAACAGGTTACTCAAGGCCTCATCCAGCCTGGCCTTGAACACCTCCAAGGAAGGGACATCCACAGCTTCCCTGGGCAGCATATTGCAGTGCTTCTCCCCCTCACTGTCAAGAACTTCTTCCTAATCTCCAGTCTAAATCTGCCCTCCTCGAGCTTCAATCCATTCCCTTTCATTCTATCACTTCAAGCCCTCAACAAAAGTCCCTTCCCAACTTTCCTGCAGTCCCCCTTCAGGTACTGGAAGGCTGCTCCAAGGTCTCCCTGAAGCCTTAGGAAGATGAGATGTATGACCTTCATAATCACTGTGAATTCTCAGACAGGTAGAGGCTCAGAAGAAAGCAGAGCTCTGGAGATAATGCCTCTCTTGGCTTGCTTTCCTTCCCAGGAGAATGCTGGTAACGAGAACTTAGGCCTGCAACAGAAATCTGTACCCACACAGCTTTAAAACCAGACCATGGTATCTACGAACCATGAACTGCCCACTCTCCTCTTCTGCAGGTGAACAAGGCAGCTTCCACACACAGCCTTTTCCACCACGGATGCTAAAAGCTCTCCCTAGAGTCTCTCAACGCATTTTTAAAAGAGTGGAACACCACAGACTGGCACTGGCAGAGAAAATTCCCCTACCAGCATGGCAAACTGCACACACTGGTGCACACAAGCTCACAAAACAGTGACAGTGTGGTAGAGCTTGCAGAACAAATCCAGGCTGGGCAGGGACTGGCTGGAGAACAGCCCTGAGGAGAGGGACTTGGGGGTGCTGCTGGACCAGAAGCTCAACAGGAGCCAGCAGTGTGCACCTGCAGCCCAGAAAGCCAACCAGAGCCTGGCCTGGAGAAGTGTGGCCAGCAGGGCCAAGGAGGTGATTCTCCCCCTCTACTCCACACTGCTGAGAGCCCACCTGGAGTACTGCATCCAGTTCTGGAGCCACTATGACAAGAGGGATGTGGAGATGCTGGAGTGTGTCCAGAGCACGGCCAGGAGGATGCTCAGAGGGCTGCAGCAGCTCTGCTGTGAGCACAGACTGAAAGAGTTGGGGCTGTGCAGGCTGGAGAAGAGGAGGCTCCCAGGTGACCTTCTTGTGGCCTTCCAGGATCTGAAGTGGGTTGCAAAAAAGCTGGGGAGGGACTTTTTAGGCTCTCAGGGAGTGACAGGACTGGGGGGGATGGAGGTGAGGAGATTCAGCCTGGAGATGAGGAGGAAGTTGTTGAGCATGAGAGTGGTGAGAGGCTGGAATGGGTTGCCCAGGGAGGTGGTTGAGGCCCCAACCCTGGAGGTGTTTAGGGCCGGGCTGGATGAGGCTGTGGGTAGGGTGTCCCTTCCCATGGCAGAGGGGTTGGAACTGGCTGCTCCTTGTGGTCCCTTCCAACCCTGACTGACTCTGTGACTGTATTCAGTCAGTAAAAGGCTGGAACAAAAAAAGCCAGGCTGGTTTCATTCCTCTCCAAATGCAGGGTGGTCTAGGGGCAATTTTTGATACCAGTGGTGTTTCCAGGGAAACAAAATGAAAACAGGTGCCACCCAACCCAAATTCAAACCTAGCTCTCCTCTAAACCACCTTAAAACAAAGTTTCCATAAACTTTTTAAGCGATACTACTACAAAGCTGACAATACTTCATCACAAGAAAAGGATTATAAGCTGTCTTTAGACCATCAAGTTTTAACTGAACCAAATTTAGACTGATTGGCAAGCTTGCTTTTTAAATAAATACATCTCTGCCATTAAATATGCATCTTTAAAAATGACCAAGGCAATGTAATACCCTGACAGAAACAGTGTACCCACGTTCTTCATTCCAGTCTTTACCTTCCTTTCAGTCTAAGCCATCTGGAAGATTTGTACAAACACCCCAAAGGGCTTCAAAATCTTACAGTAAGTAGCAAAGGAGCCCTAATATTTTCTTCCTAATTTGACTGTGGGTTTCTCCCACATCATTTAAAAAAAAAAAAAATCAAATAAATATTCCTTTAACTAAAGCCCAAGAAAACAAACTGCTGCTGGTTCACAATGTAACAAGGTGGTAAGAATTTGGCCTTGTAACGACAGGATGAGGGTTAATGAGCTTAAACTGGCAGAGGGGTGATTGAAAGTGGATGTTAGGAAGAAGTTCTTTCCAGTGAGGGTGGTGAGACATTAGCACAGGTTGCCCAGGGAGGTTGTGGAGCACAGGACCAGCCAATGGGATCAAAGATCACCTTGGCTGATCCTGTGCTCCACAACCTCCCTGGAGGTGTTCAAGGCCAGGTTGGATGAGGCCTTGAGCTGGTGGGAGGTGTCTCTGTCTATGGCAAGGGGCTGGAACTAGATCTTTGAGGTCCCTGCCAACCTAAACCATTCTATGATTCTATGATTTTATGATATAATAATCAAGTCTCTTTAGGGCACTTGCTCCCAGTCAGCTTAGCTGTGCAGACTGAAAACATGTCAAAGGCAAAGGGGAAAAATGAACATACACCTTCCTTCCATAAATAAATGTGGATTCAAGCGTCCAAGAACCTCTTAAAACTATTTACTGACTCCTTTCTTGGCTTAACAAGACACCAGTCACACACAAAAAGCCAAAGAGGCCTACTTCAGTTCAAAGCCATACACAAAATTCCCTCCTCTTCAATAAAGCTGGCTGCCAAACCTGGGAATAAAAATTAACCCTCTGCACTCGGTGTCAGTGCTAGAGCTTGCGAGATAGAGAGGAATAAAAAGGAAAGAGGGGCACATGTGGTAAGTATGCACAGCTCTTCACTTCAAGGGCTTTAAGGGTGTGCTGTAGTTTACAGTATTCTACAGAGGACTGTAGAGGTCTTTAGCAAAAGGAGTTCCCCTAAGTCTGAGCACCAGCACCTTGCTGAGCGATTTCCCAAGTCCATAGTGAAGTTAACAAGACAGTGAGGAAACCAAGCAGAAAATGATGTCTACAAACAATGGAGTCACAGAATGGTTTCCTTTGGAAGGGACCTCAAAGCTCAGCCAGTTCCAACCCCCTGTCACAGGCAGGGACACCTCCCACTAGAACAGGTCACTCAAGGCCTCATCCAGCCTGGCCCTGAGCACCTCCAGGGAGGGAGCAGCCACAACCTCCCTGGGCAACCTGTGCCAGTGTCTCACCACCCTCACTGCAAAGAACCCTTTCCTAACATGCAGTTTCAATCTCCCCTCTGCCAGTTCAAACCCATTCTGCCTTGTCCTGTCATTACCAAACCTTGTCAGTAGTCCCTCCCCAGCCCTCCTGTAGCTCCCTTCAGATACTGCAAGGCCACTCCAAGGTCTCCTCGAAGCCTTCTCTTCTCCAGGCTGCAGAGCCCCAACTCTCAGCCTGTCCTCACAGCAGAGCTGCTGCAGCCCTCTGAGCTTCTTGGTGGCCTCCTCTGCACTGGCTCCAACACTTCCATGTCCTGCTTGTGCTGGGGGCTCCAGAACTGTACACAGGACTGCAGGTGGAGTCTGAGGAGAGCAGAGCAAAGGGGCAGAATCCCCTCCCTTGCCCTGCTGCCCACACTGCTCTTGCTGCAGCCCAGCACAGGGTTACTTGAAAAGCTTTTTCAAGTAAGAATGTCTGTAATTAATAACAAAGTCCTGTAAGATTGAAATCACGATTCCAGTTCTAATGCATCTTGATGCTTTATTACCAACTGCCTATTTTCAAACAACATTTTCTTGGGATTTTTAAGTTGCTGCACACTTTGATGTGTGTTTACAGATTCACTAAGAGGACAGTGGAGCAGGTCCACGGGGATTTAAAACTTCAGAGATAGCTTTTGCATTGAGGGGCTGTTTGCTTGTTGATTTTTCCCATTTACCCAGGGGGAAAGCAGCCAGTAGAGAACTGTGGTAACTTGTGCTGCACTCGCCAGGACGCTGTGCCACAAACCTTTACCCACAGCAAGCTCTACCAAACAATCTTTAGCAATGCTTACAGATGTAAGGCTTGATACAGTGCTCACTGAAGTCACCCAGAATCCTTCCATCAGTTTCATGGCTCTGTTCACTGTTCCAACACCTCTGAAAAACAGTATTCCCAGGGCAAACATGTCCCTACTACAGATCTTGCAATCAATCAGGAAGAATCCTGGTATGGCCCTTTCCTCAGATTAGCACTGCTAAGAGCCTCAATCATATACAAAAGACCATAAAATCCCAGAATGGCTCAGGGACCTCAGAGCTCATCTGCTCCAACCTCCCCACCATGCCCAGGGACACCTCTCAGCTACACTCAGCTCATCAAGGAGTCATCCAGCCTGGCCTGCAACACCCCCACCAAGGAGGCAGCCACAGCCTCCCTGGGCAGCCTGTGCCAGACTCTCACCACCCTCACACTCAACAGCTTCTTCCTCAGCTGCTCTTCCCTGCTCTGCCTCATCTCCAAACCATTCCCCCTTGGCCTGTCTCCAGACACCCTCAAGAGCAGTCCCTCTGCAGCCTTCCTGCAGGGTCCCTTCAGGCACTGGCAGGCAGCTCTGAGGTCCCCATGGAGCCTTCTCCTGCCCAGGCAGCACGCCCCCAGCTCCCTCAGCCTGTGCTCACAGCAGAGCTGCTCCAGCCCTTGGAGCATCTTTTGTGGTCTCCTCTGGCCTCACTCCAGCAGTTCTATGTCCTTCTGCTGCTGGGGAGAGCGGAACTGGAGGCAGGATTGGAGGCGAGGTCTGAGCAGAGCCAAGGGGCACAATCCCCTCTCCTGCCCACACTCCTCTGGCTGCAGCATTACACAGCATCAGATGAAATTAACAAAGATCAATCCTCCTTTACAGTTTAGCTAAAGTTTCAAGTGAACTCACTTGTGTGTAATTATGACATTACTGCACTGATCCTCTGCTTTACTTTGAAAGTGATTAATCAAAGTCGGAGAAAACCAACCATCAACTGCAGCATGTTTCACATTTCCTATTCAGGAGTAAGTCTAAAGAGATGAACTAATTTTGTTTTAATTAAATCCTCATTCAGAAGCATTAAAGAAATGTTTCCCATTTAATTCAAATTAAACCCCACTTCCAGTGCAAATTTCAAGTCTTCTCAGCTCCTGCTACTTCATTACACACAACAGATCAGCATTTGCTTTCTGTGCACATGGGCAACCCAACCTGGAATCAGAGAGTCACAGAATCACTACGGCTGGAATAGACCTTTAACATCATCAAGTCCAACCATAACCCAGCTACCAGCACCACTAAGCCATGTCCTGAAGCACCACAGCTACAGCTTCAACAGCTCCAGGGATAGGGACTCCACCACCTCCCTGGGCAGCCTCTCCCAACCCCTCACCACTCTCTCACTGAAGAAGCTTTTCCTCATGTCCAACCTAAATCTCCCCTGGCACAACTCAAACCCATTGCTTCTTGTCCTGTCACTGATCACTTGGGAGAAGAGAGCAACTCCAACCTCCTTTCAAGGAGCTGCTGAGAGCAATGAGGTCTACCCTCAGCCTTCTTTTCTCCAGACTAAACAACCCCAAGTCTCTCAGCTGCTCCTTGTGTGACACCCTCCAAACCCCTCATTCCAACCCTGTTTCCATTATCCTCATCCTTCACTCTCTTCTGCTCCTTAAACTCTGCTCTACATCATTCTCCCTCTCTATGAAGAGTCAGATGGTGACAAGGCAGTATCTTGAGTAAAAGAAATTAGATTACCAGGCCAGTTCTGCACCCTCTGTGACTCTACTGCAAGAGAGCTGAACTACTGTTTGCATCCAGGCCTTTATGCTGTTTGCACTCTCAGAGTCCCAGAGCCCAGAGAAAGCTGCCAGCCTTTTCTGTGCTGTCAGGTCTTGGGAACGGGCTGCTGCCATGCTAGCACATCACTGCGGCAGCAGGAGACATGCAACTCAAGCTGGTAAATTCCAGCACTGGATTACTGATTGCAGTTTCAGACATTCAAGTCATTGCCACAGGCTTTAGTTCATGTATTTTGTAGCCAGACACCTCTACATTTGTCTGAGGACATCCCAGTATTTCTTTTACTCCCTTTATCCTTTGGGGATAAGCTGTGCTTGGTAAATAGTAACTGACATTGAAATTCTATGCTAAGCACACTGCAAAAATGGGAAGAAATTCTATTTCTGTATCACAAGAAACTGAAGTCTACCCCAGGGCTACTTGCCTGGGCTGACCTCTTTATTTAGACAGCAAACTCCCCACACTGTGTCCTCCACAGCAAGGCCAGAAGGCCTGGTCACAAGTAAGCAAATTAAATCCTTTTGAAGTTTGCCTCCTCCATCAACCCTGTGGACACGAAATGCTAAAAAAGAAGTCACAAAAAAAGGTTCTATATCTGTGCCTATAAAGAGCAGGACCCACAGAGGAAAGCAACTGAACCTCCTCTAGATCATCCTACACACAAGTGAACACTGAGCATGCCTTAACTGAAATCACAACTCGGAACTCTCCGTGTGGAGATCCGTACACACCTTGAAAAGACAACCAACAGCAAACTACAGCGGAGAATCCCTGCAGCTCCAAGAGCACTTTGCCCAGGAGCCACAAGTGCAACTTTGACAACGATTTTTCCACAGGCTGACAGTCTGCAATTCATTTACTTTCAGCCCACTGCTAAATGGAAGTCAACCACAGCGAACACTAACGTCAAGCTGACAGGACTGCCAAGTGTGTAAGTGGCTCTTTTCACCTAGTAAAAATGACATTGCTGCAATAGTTAAGCTGCCTTAAATGTATTCCATAAAACTTATAAATGTATTTCCTCAAGTTAAATAAAGCAACCCAAAGAAAAATCTGCTTTCAGGCACCCAGTAAAGAATGCTGACAAAATAAGCAGCCAAGTGCAACTCTCACTGCAATTACAGCAAGCACTAACTGTGGCGTTTTATCTCCCAGCAGCAGCAATTCTCTTGGAGATCAGCAGATCTAATAACTAAATATTCAGGGTGTAGCAAAGTTTATGTAAATACCTCCTTTAGGGATGCACAGCAGGTATCTGCTCACCAAAAAAAATGGACTAGGACAGATGTGCACGTTCAGATGTGTGCAGTTACTCAATTTGCCCAACATTTATCATCTCAGTTCCAGAAACCTTGTTGAAAGGAGTCAAGCTTCTCCTGACCCCTCTACTCTGCCCTTCTCCTGTCCCTCTACTCTGCCCTGGTGAGGCCACATCTGGAGTACTGTGTCCAGTTCTGGGCCCCTCAGTTCAAGAAGAACATGGAAATGCTTGAGAGAGTCCAGCACAAAGCCACAAAGATGCTGAAGGCAGTGGAACATCTCTGTTACAAGGAGAGCCCGAGGGAGCTGGGGCTGTACTGCCGAGAGGAGACTGAGAGGTGACCTCAGCAATGGTTATAAAGATGTCAAGGTGAGTGTCAGGAGGCTGGAGCCAGGCTCTGCTGGGTGATGCCCAGGGACAGGACATGGGGCAATGGTGGAAGCTGAGGCATGGGAAGTTCCACGTAACCATAAGGAGGATTTTTGTTCCTCTGCTGCCCAGAGGGGTTGCGGAGGCTCCCTCTCTGGAGATACTCAAAACTCACCTGGGTGTGCTCCTGTGTGACCTGCTCTGGGTGATCCTGCTCTGGCAGGGGGGTTGGACTGGGTGAGCTTTGGAAGTTCCCTCCAGCCCCTGACATTCTGTGATTGTAAGCTTTAAGCAGGGTCTTAGAAATCACACCTCAGCAAGGACGTACCATACCACAAGCATTCAGGTGGAGAGGTCTATACTTATACATGTTGAACTTCACTAAGTTCAACAAGTGTAAGTGCAGAGTGCTGCACCTGGGGAGGAACAGCCCCAAGCACCAGCACAGGTTAGGGGTTGGCCTGCTGGAGAGTAGCTTCACAGAGAAGGACTTTGGAGTCCTGGCTGATGAGAAGTTCTCCAGGGCACAGCAATGTGGCCTGGTGGCCAGAAAGGCCAATGGATCCTGGGGTGCACTCCTCCCCTGGTGAGCTCACATCTGGGATCCTATGTCCAGTTCTGGGCTCCCTAGTTCATGAGGGNATGTCCAGGAAGGCCAATAGGATCCCAGGGTACACTCACATCTGGGATCCTGTGTCCAGTTCTGGGCTCCCTAGTTCATGAGGGAGAGCAAACTACTAGAGAGAGTCCAAGAGAGGGCTACAAGGATGCTGAAGGGACTCTTAGGAGGAAAGGCTGAGGGCCCTGGGGCTGTTTAGTTTGGAGCAGAGAAGGCTGAGAGGGGACCTCACCAGTGCCTACAAATACCTGCAGGGTGGCTGTGAGGCAGGCACCAGACGCTTTTCAGCGACAGGACAAAGAGCAAGGGACAAACTCAACCACAGGAAATTCCAGCTCAAGGTGAGGAAAAAGTTTTTCACTGCAAGATCAACAGAGGCTTGGAGCAGGCTGCCCAGAGAGGTTGTGGAGTCTCCTCCTCTGGAGCCTTTCTAAACCCAGCTGGACATGCTCCTTTGTGACTCCTCACAGCCACAGTCTGCATTTAGATTACTTTAAATGAAATGGGAAAAAAAAAATCCACGTAAAGCTCAGAGAGGTCCAAAGGCTGTGTGGGAAGCCTGCAGCAAGACATGCTTCTCCAGTTGCAGCCTACTGCCTCCACCAGATCACGGCAGTGTCTCAGGTCTCCACTGGAAGCACACATTATACACACATCTCTTAATCACTTCTTATTTATGCATCACTTCTTATTTATGCATCTCTTAATCACTTCTTATTTATGCATCTGGATTGACTATGACACTGTACAAGACAGCACAGACTGAAATCTGCTCCTGAGAGATGGGATTCTTTTAAGCAAGATGAGACACAGTAAGGTCCAGAGGAAGGAAAGGTCTCTTTTTGTTGTTCCTGTATCTATATGCATTTCTAAAACTCAAAGAACTGGAGGTGCTCATAGAATTGAATCATTTAGTTGTTTTTGGTTGGAAAAGAGCTCTAAGGTCATTGAGGTTTCCTAGAAAGAGTGACTGCCCATTGGAATGGGCTGCCCAGGGAGGTGGTGGAGTCCCCATCCCTGGAGGTGTTAAAGAGGAGGCTGGAAGAGGCACTTAGCGCCATGGGTTAGCTAATTAGAAGGGTTAGGTGACAGGTGGGACTCAATGATTTTAGAGGCCTTTTCCAAGCTGTTTCATCCTGTAAATGAACTGAGAACCTTGGAGATGGCCTAACTGTCCTTTACCCACCTCAGAGGCACCACGGCCATTACACCAGGCCCCAGAGCGGCACGGCCACACGTGTTTGCGTCTCACACGCTTTTCCCCCAGCCTTAAGAGCTAACTACTTTAAAATAATGATTGTGCTACGTTATCTAAACACACAGAGGGTATTTTATCATAAGGAAGCTATCACAACACAGAATGCACCACAGAAATGTCAAAGAGGTATGACCTTCCTGAGATTGCACTCAGTGAGTCATATCACAGCTCACTGCTATGCACATGACACTCAATAGGTAGCAAAATAAACAATAATGTGCAATCAAAAGTGTCTATTTTAAATCCCTTTAAATATTAGTTTGCTGTCTAGAAACAGCAAGCAACATTTTCAGTGAGAAATCAACAAGAAGTGCCCCAGAGCGTTCTCAAAAAGAAAAGGCCTTTTAGAAGTCAACCTCTTTTGCACAGATAAGCAGAAGCCATCTCATATACTTTTATAAGGCTGCTCTAAATGACAAGCAGTAAGGCTGAGATAAGATAGGTGAGCTCTCAAAGAAAACAGAAACCAGCCAGGTGAGTCCATCTGCTGGAGAGCAGAAACACATAGGACAAGGCAGAACAACATCTGAGGTCTCCAGAAGTGGCTTCTCTTTTCCCCTTTCCTCAGCTTCTGGCACAAAAGGCATAGAGGAAACTATTTCCTCATTGACTGAAACACTGATCTCAATCAGATTGTGCTGCTCAACAGGACACCTTCCCTTGGCTGTTACAGCCTTACAAAGCAACCATTCTCACTTCAGTCTCCAGCTTTAATGCAGTATGCTGAGAATAAAAAAACCTGGGAAATGGTAGATTGTTCTAAGATACATCAGGAATAAAAGGTTATTACAAACAGATTAGTGCAGAGTGGAAATGACACAGGCTAAGCAGGAGGCATGGATAATCTGGGTAAGTGCCATGGAAAAATAAATATCATGATTGGACTTAAGGCAAATGGAAGCAGTTCAAATTGGCTTCCTCTAATTCACTGCAGAACATGTGATACCCACATGTCTATCTCCAACAAACCTCACCAGAAACAAAGGCCAATAGGGGAAGTGTTGAAAAAACATCTACCACCAGCTCCTTCCACACCACAGCCATGGGCATTACTGAACTATTGCAGCTGCCTGACAAGCAGGCAGGAAGGGTTTGGGCAGGCAGGTTGGGGTTTTGGTTTGGGGGTGTTCAGGGCTTTCTTGGAAGAGAGCTACCAGCATTTACCTGAAGCATATCAACCTGTCAGCAAGTGTTGACCTCCCAAAGAAGAGCAACTCTTATAAAACACAGATTGCACAAGCCTGGGCTACAAGGCTCTAAGTACAGCTGGTCTGCAGGTGCATAGCCATGGCCAAAGGCAGTGACGCCACAGCAACGAAGCTGGTGAGGGGCCTGGAGCATAGCCCTGTGAGGAGAGGCTGAGGGAGCTGGGGGTGTGCAGCCTGCAGAAGAGGAGGCTCAGGGCAGAGCTCATTGCTGGCTACAGCTACCTGAAGGGAGGGGTTGGGCTCTTCTGCCAGGCAAGCAGCAACAGAACAAGGGGACACAGCCTCAAGCTGTGCCAGGGGAGGTCTAGGCTGGATGTTAGGAGGAAGTTGTTGGCAGAGAGAGTGATTGGCATTGGAATGGGCTGCCCAGGGAGGTGGTGGAGTCACCGTGCCTGGAGGTGTTGAAGCAAAGCCTGGCTGGGGCACTTAGTGCCATGGTCTGGCTGATTGACAGGGGTGGGTGCTAGGTTGGACTGGATGAGCTTGGAGGTCTCTTCCAACCTGGCTGATTCTGTGATTCACTCAACCTACTTCCCCTGCCCTTCTGCATGCTCCTACAACTACTGCTCAGCAGGCTCCTGTCAGTGTAACTCTTCACAACATCAGCTCCTTTATCCAGCACCACGTGAGGCAACCAAAATGCTGTGTTTGCTTAACAGAGAGGTCAGGAACTCCTGGCTAAGGAGAGGCTATCTCAATAATCAGCAGCCCACACTTAACACTGCTCATAAAAATCCCAGCAATAAGCACTCCTGTCACTGCATAAACACAAAGGAGAATTGCTGGTGGTCCTAGAGGAAGGGGCTAAGACCCAGCCATTTTTAAGGTTTGGGGTCAGCTTCAAGGCAAAGTGCTGTTACTCTGCTTCTTAGCAAAGGAAGTACTCAACACTGGTCAGACTACACCTTGAGTGCTGTGTCCAGTTCTGGGCTCCTCCATTCAAGAGAGATGTAGAGATACTGGAAGGTGTCCAGGGAAGGGCAGCAAGGCTGGTGAGGGGCCTGGAGCACAGCCCTGTGAGGAGAGGCTGAGGGAGCTGGGGGTGTGCAGCCTGCAGAAGAGGAGGCTCAGGGCAGACCTCATTGCTGGCTACAGCTACCTGAAGGGAGGCTGTAGCCAGGTGGGGTTGAGCTCTGCTGCCAGGCAACCAGCAACAGAACAAGGGGACACAGCCTCAAGCTGTGCCAGGGGAGGTCTAGGCTGGATGTTAGGAGGAAGTTGTTGGCAGAGAGAGTGATTGGCATTGGAATGGGCTGCCCAGGGAGGTGGTGGAGTTGCCATCCCTGGAGGTGTTGAAGCCAAGCCTGGCTGGGGCACTTAGTGCCATGGTCTGGTTGATTGGGCAGGGCTGGGTGCTAGGTTGGGCTGGCTGAGCTTGGAGGTCTCTTCCAACCTGGCTGATTCTGTGATTCTAAGTATCAGTAGTGTGTGAATTACAATTGAGTGAAAACTGAGCAGCCTAAAGTACCTTGCAGCAGGAACATGACGAATCTGAGAACAGGGCGTGATCAGCAAACACAAAAGACATTTTAACAGCACATTACCAACAAGCAACTACCACAGCAATACAGTGCCAATCTTGTAATGACAGGATGGGGGTAAGGGGTTTAAACTGGCAGTTCTTTACAGTGAGGGTGGTGAGACACTGACACAGGTTGCCCAGGGACATTGTGCAGCACAGAATCACCAAATGTGATCAAAGACCACATTTGGTGATTCTGTGCTCCACAACCTCCCTGGAAGTGTTCAAGGCCAGGCTGGATGAGGCCTTGAGTGACCTGTTCTAGGGGGAGCTGTCCCTGCCTATAGTAGGAGGTTGGAACTAGATGAGCTTTGAGGTGCCTTCCAACCTAAACCATCCTATGATTTAAGCTTCCATTAGAAATTGTATAAGCTATTAAAATGAAACAAAACATTAGAAAACCAGAAATAATAAAGACAGGTAAGGCATGCAGAGGAGAGACTGAACAAAGCAGTTGATTGCTTTAACTAAACCCAGACAGTGGTGGGACACAGATGCTTTATGACTAGAGGACAGCATACACATTGCAGTCAACAGGGGACATAAGAACACAGGTATTATAATATGACTGCAGCTGACCCTTGGTGTAGAAGCACAGCAAAGTCCTCTTTAATTAGCTCCCCTACTACTGCGTAATTGCTCATCCCGGCAGAGCAGCCAAAGGCAGATGCAAACAGCGTTAGCCACACTCGCCCCAGTTAATGCAATCAACACACCTTGAGCCCTGCTGGATGGGTTATCTGGCTTTGAGCGATTTTTGCTTCATCAGCAAATTCCTTGCCGCTTCTAGTGGCTGCTTCACCACCTTTTAGAGTGCTTCTTCCACTTTTAAAAGTACTTGAAAACACTCCTGTATTTTCTCGAGTCCTCACCAAAGAAGTTTCACTTTTCATCATCAGCAAAAGCAGAAAAGGATCCTGACACTCAGTATGTGAGGCATTCCATAGCCCTGACGGCAATGAAGCATTAGATTTACTGGGCTGGCAAATGGCATTGACCTTTGAACCTCAAACCGAGTATGACAACTGCAGGCTCTGCTGAAACTCAGCTTTGTGGCCGAAACAAAATACACTGCTGACACCTATGCAGCCCCATGTGCTAACAGAGAGAAGAATCCTGCTGGCGTTTCCCTCCATGAAATTCCATCCTGCACCCCCCACTTCTCGTTCTTTCCCAGCTGAAAGGAGTGCAGCTCTTTGGAGTAGCTAAGTGTGGTTAAGCAGAGGAAGCTATGCTTGTTTGCATGGAATCTGCTGTTTCCTCTCTGCCAAAACACTTGTTTAAAGAAGTCATGTAACATTTCTATTAAGCTGTAAATGCAGTTGACAAGGAAATGGCCTACTGGCAGTGCATTACCTTTGTGGCAGTGCCAACCAGCCTACAGCAAAATAGCTCACATGGCAATTCCAACATGCATTCCCAAGGAACAGAACTGTGCCTTACAAAAATACCACACAACTCCAGCAACATCTAGAAAAAGCAATGAAAATTTGCCCAAGCTTTCATGCTTGCCTGTATCAATTCTATGTCACAACTAAAACAAAGTAGGAAAGCATCTGCACATGTCCAAGAGCCCTGTGAAGCTGTATCAAATGACACTGGGAAAACTCTTGCAGCCTAAATCTGTGTATTTCTTGTTAACCGCTGGAACAACTCACTAATAAAACGAAGGAAAGCTGTAGGGATCAGATGTAGAGGATCATCAACTGCATACAAGCTCTTAAAAAGCATAACCTAATTTATTAACAAGAACACATGTTCTGCCTAATCCACAATTGTTGTGTTAAATTACTCTGGCCTTTGATAGCGCTCATTTGATTACAGGAATTAAACAGCCTCACAAGCTTTCAAACTCAATGACCTCTGATTTACAAGCAGCTACAGGCAAGCATATAAAAGTCCCCTCTGATAACACTGTCTTCACCTTTCAGCAGCTAGTGCAACTACATGCAGTGATGTGAAAATTAACTCAGAAGCACAGAGAACCACAGAATGTCAGGGCTTGGAAGGGACCTCCAAAGATCAGCCAGTCTAAGCCCCCTGACAGAACAGGGCAAGGCACACAGAACACATCCAGGTGGGGTTGGAAAGGCTCCAGAGCAGGAGACTCCACAGCCTCTCTGGGCAGCCTGCTCCAGGGCTCTGACACCCTCACAGGGACCTCCTGTTCCCCTGGCACCTCCTCTCCCCAGCTTGCCCCCAGTGCCCCTTGTGCTGTCACTGCACAGCCCTGAGCAGAGCCTGGCTGCGTCCTCCCGACACTGCCCTGCACAGCTTCAGCACACACTGAGGGCAGCCCTCAGGCTGCTCTGCTGCCAGCTGCCAGCCCCAGCTCCCTCAGCCTGGCCTCACAGGAGATGTTCTCTGTCTGCAGCAGCTTGGGGGCTCTGGGCTGGACTCCTTCAAGCAGTTTCCTGTTCTTCAGCTGAGGGGCCCAGAACTGGACAGAAAAAAAATCCTTAGCATGAACAAATTCTTTAATTTGTCATCAATAGTTCTTCAAAATATTTCCAAATGTTACTTCATCTTAAGTTAAAATCTCACCAATAACAAGCCTCAGAGACACTTCCTTTGCCTGAGCATTTTCAGTTGGAACAGTAACTTAAAATTATCCAATCACACAGGAAAAAATTAAAAACATGGTGCAGGAAGATTACTGAACTATGCTTCCAGAACTATATAATGTTCCCAACTGCAAAACACTCACTAGCTTCAACTGAGTGCACCTTGCCTTAGAACTTTAGCAAACATCTCTGCTCCAAACAGCACACACAAAGAAAACACTAAGAACCCCACTGTTTGGCTTCAGCTGAATGACCCCAACAGGAGGGACCCCCCAACACAGTGGCACAGAGCAAGCTTGATCCTGTATCCTACACTGTTGGCTGTGCTTTGGGGGACTTGTGATATATCCTAGAGTTTGGAAAGTTTCCTGTTCCGGGTTTCTTGTGTTTCTTCTCCAGTTCCCAGGCTGGTGGCAAATGCAGCAATGGAAGGCAAACAACTGGCAATGCAGAGGTAAACCCATCTGGGCAGCTGAACTGTGGCAAGATATTGCTGCTCAGGCATGGAACTCAGTGGTCAAAGTACATCCTGTGGACACCCATGTACACAGGAGGTGAGCTACTGAAGAAGATCACAACCACCAGCAGGTAGATCAAGCTGCCAAGATTAGAGTGGCTCAGGTAGATCTGGACTGGCAACGTAAGAGTGAATCATTTCTAGCTCTGAGGGCCCACGATGCGTCAGGCCACCAAGGAAGGGATGCCACACACAGATGGGCAGGAGATGGAATCATAGAATCAGTCACGGTTGGAAGGGGCCACAAGGAGCAGCCAGTTCCAACCCCCTGCCATGCCCAGGGACACCCTACCCTAGAGCAGGCTGCCCACAGCCTCAGCCAGCCTGGCCTTAAACACCTCCAGCCATGGGGCCTCAACCACCTCCCTGGGCAACCCATTCCAGCCTCTCACCACTCTCATGCTCAACAACTTCCTCCTCACCTCCAGGCTGACTCTCCCCACCTCCAGCTCTGCTCCATTCCCCCCAGTCCTGTCACTCCCTGAGAGACTAAAAAGTCCCTCCCCAGCTTTTTTGTAGCCCCCTTCAGATACTGGAAGGCCACAGGAAGGTCACCTGGGAGCCTTCTCTGCTCCAGCCTGCACAGCCCCAACTCTTTCACTCTGTCCTCACAGCAGAGCTGCTGCAGCCCTCTGAGCATGCTTCTGGCCCTTCTGGCCCTTCTCTGGACACACTCCAGCATCTACACAGCCCTCTTGTAACAGGGGCTCCAGAAGTGGATGCAGTACTCTAGGTGAGGTGGACTTAACTATGGACACCATTGCACAGGTGATCCATGAATGTGAGATGTGCTGTGATCACACAGCCCCAGCAGGAAAAGTCTCCATGGCATGGGGGACAATGGCTGAAATATAGATAGAGGGAAGCATGGCAGACAGATTGCATCACAGCCACAAACACACCAAGGCAGCTGGGACCCTCTTACATTAAGATCCTGACACAGGAGACACCAAGAAAAGCAAAGCAAATCAGAGAGTCAAGTATTCACACCATTTCTTGCACCAGACCAAAGACGAAAGAAAAATTAATCTCTCTGAGCAATATAAAGTGCCTTCATGATATCAAATGGGCTCTCAAAATCAACAGCTGAAGAAAGGCTCTTTATTGGTGCTCAGTGCAATCAGTGTCGCTCTTCTACAGCTCATTAAAAAAATACAAGCATGACCAACGGTGGCAACAGTTCTACCTAGATAAACATTGTTCTCCATTAACTTCTCCAGGTAATTCCTTTATAACTGCTCCTTCTCAGAAAGCAAAACATTCTATTGACATTTTATTCTTTAAAAGTAAACTCATTTGCAGAATCCCAGAAGGGCTCAGGTTGGAAAGGACCTCAGAGCTCATCTACTCCAACCTCCACACTATGGGCAGCAGCTTCTCCCACCTAAACTTGGCTGCTCAGGGTCTCATCCAGACTGACCTTCAACCCCCCCACCAAGGAGGCAGCCACAGCCTCCTGGGCAGCCTGTGCCAGACTTTCACCTCCCTCACACTGAAGAGCTTCTTCCTCAGCTCCAGTCTAACCCTGCTCTGCCTCAGCTTCAAACCAATCCCCCTTGGCCTGTCTCTAGATAGACACCCACAGGAGAAGTGCCTCTGCAGCCTTCCTGCAGGATTCCTTCAGCTATTGGCTGGCTGCTCTGAGGTCCCCCTGGAGTCTTTTCTTCTCTGGGCTGAACACTCTCTCGGCCTGTCCTCAGCCTGCCCTCATAGCAGAGGTGTTCCAACCACTAACAAATTAAAAAGAATTATTAATATTAGCAGTGCTCACACAGGATAATCCTGAATCCTTCTCCAGGTCATCTTGACTTCATAATTCCCTTTCAGAGGATGGTCTGTTTGTTATGGAACTCTCCAAGTACAGGTATAGTACAGAATAGGCACTATAACATTTCTAGTTAATTAAGCACTTATTGCTTTAGCTCTCTCAACTGGAGAAAAAAGCATTCTGGCCTCTTACAGACACATGTTAAGAGAGAGGTACACTGCAGTGAACAGGAAGCAAGACAGCAAGCAAAAATCCTTATTCTTAAGAACCCTGTCCATGAACATAAAATGGTCTGGGTTGGAAGAGACCTGCAAAAGGTCCAACCCTCCAACCCCTGCAGTTAGCAGGGATATCCTCCAGTAGAGCAGCTTGCTCAGAGCCCTCTTGAGCCTGACCTTGAATATCTCCAGAGATGGGGCCTCAACTACCTTCCTGGGCAACCTGTTGCAGTGTTCCACCACTGTGATGGTAAAGAGATTGTTCCTAACATTCAACCTAAATCTACTCTGCTTTTGGTTGTCTGGTGTAGGGTGCCGAGGGGTGGTTTAGGTTTGTTTTTTCATTTTGGTGGTAGTGGTGTTTTTGGGGTGGTACTTTTTCAGTTGTGGTTGAGGGAAGGAAGGTTGTTGTTTGGTTTGGGTTTTTTTTTTCCAGTACAAACAAACAAGAAAACAGTACTACATAAACTTACCCTCATTGGATGAATATCAGCATATGGAGGCTTTCCTTCAGCCATTTCTATTGAGGTGATACCAAGGGACCAAATATCTGCCACGCAGTTATAGCCAATCTCTTGTATCACTTCAGGAGCCATCCAGAAGGGCGTTCCTATCACAGTGTTTCGTTTTGCCATTGTATCCTGCAAGTATATGATTTATCTAATCAGGGATGTTTCTTTTCAGATTCTTTTGCTATTCATTTACAAGGTAAAATAACCACCCAAAGGATGGTAGCCAACCAAACAGATTTAGCCCATCAACCTACAGAGGCCAAAAAAGGACACAACGGTCACAAAGCTCAAGCCAAACTTTAAAGTGGGATCATCAGGCACTTGAAGTACACCAGGTTATAAGAACAAACAACTAGAAACTAAACAGCCTTGCAATTTATGATGTACTCTTCATGATAAAGAATGTTAGCTCTACCACTAGTCACTCCTCAGACAGCAGGTTCAAGGCAGAAGAAAGACAAAAGCAAGAGAACGTGGTTAGGAGCACCAAGGTATGTTTAAATTCTCTTCCCATGGGTACTTACTGTTAACTGGCCAGCCACACCAAAGTCAGCTAATTTGGCATGCCCCTCTGTGTTAAGAAGGATGTTCCCAGCCTTTATATCTCTATGTATTTTCCTCATAAAGTGCAAGTATTCAAGTCCTTTAAGAGTAGATTTTAGAATAGTTGCAATTTCATCTTCTGTTAGCTGCAAGAAAGCATAAAATCATTTTAAGGTACACAAGTAGAGTTTATGCACTTTAACTATTGCAAGCAGGACCACTTCATACTGATGACTATAACTAATACACAGTGTACCTCAGCTATTTTAATAGAGGAATGTGCCAAATAGCATTTACAACTCCAAACTCTCGTCTACTAACTTGATTCATACAGCCAAATTCAGAGATTCACAGAATGCTTTAGGTTGGAAGGCCCCCCCCAAGACCATCCAGTTCCAGCCCCCTGCCATGGCCAGGGACACCTTCCACTAGAACAGGTTGCTCAAGGTCTCATCCAACCTGGCTTTGAACACCTCCAGGGAGGGGACGTCCACAGCCTCAAAGGGCAACCTGTTTCAGTGTCTCACTACTCACTGTAAATCATTTCTTCCTAATCTCCAGTCTAACTCTGCCCTCCTCAAGCTTCAATCTATTTCTGCTCATCCTATCACTACAAGCCTTTGTCAAAAGTCCCTTCCCAGCTTTCTTGTAGTCCTCCTTTTAGTACTGGAAAGGTGCTCCAAGGTCTCCTAGAACCTTCTTTTCTGAGTGGGCAACAGCCCCAACTCTCTCATACTGTACCCACAGGGGAGGTTCTCCAGCCCTCTGACTATTGTGGCCAACTATGGACCTGCTCCAGCAGCTCCACGTCCCTGTTATGCTGGGGGGAACCAGAACTGGACAGAGTGCTGAAAGTGGCATCTCAGCAAAGCACAGGAGCCGAATTACCTCAGAATTCTTACATGTCTACAGGTCAGTTAGAGAAGGCAAGCTACAAAATGAGAGAAGGGCTTGGATGATGCAGATCAGATGGCAAAATAAGCACTATTCTCTTGTCTAGCAATCAAAAAAAGCTAGTAAGCTTTAGATGTTAACTTCAGCCTGCTGCATGAATTCTACACCACACAACTAATGCATACTAAGAGAGAAGAGTATTCACTGAAGTCTGTAAAGGCATCACAAAGGAAAACACTAAGAAGCCCTTTGCTTGTTTTTTTATTAAGCACACCACACAGGTCTTTAAGGCAAAATAAATAAATGACTAAACACTACTAGAAATAAAGAGATGCTGTAGGCTGAGCAGTCCAAATTGCTTCTCTTATTGACTACTTTATGCTACAGATCTCACATACTATGACAAACGACAATAAGCTGCAGGTGTTGTCTGGCAACAAGCCAACAGACTCCTGATCACCCAAGAAAAATAATCCAGTAAAAAAGTTAAATAAAACTGAGCTGTATCTTCACTTATCTGTTTAATAAAACATGGACTACTGAGCAGGTCGTCAGCACAGTTATCTTCACTGCTTTAGACCAATGCAATAGGAACAAATAGCAGTGTCATCAGAGACAGAGGCAATCTTTGACAGGTACCAGCCTCTCTGAGAACATTTCTCAGATTTTCATCATTTATTCTAGAATAAAAGAAAAAAAAACCAAACCCCTACACAATTCATTCCATGTGATGCAACTGCTCAAAGAAATAGAAAGCAACTATTCATGCAGCTGAAATGCAGACCAACTACAGTCATTGATGTTTTAATGTAAGACCTAAGCAAATGAACTTGACACACCCTTAGAACTGGAATGGGTTGCCCAGGGAGGTGGTTGAGGCCCCATCCCTGGAGGTGTTTAAGGCCAGGCTGGATGAGGCTCTGGCCAGCCTGCTCTAGGGTAGGGTGCTCCTGCCCAAGGCAGGGGAGTTGGAACTAGATGATCCTTGTGGTCCCTTCCAATCCTGACTGATTCTGTGAACTGCAAAAAACTGCAAAGTGAAGATGAATACTCCGACTTGGCTGCAGCACTGGCTTGCATTTTCCCCTCTGTCTCTTACTCTTCCAATCCTACCCAAAAATTCCTTCCAGTTTAAGTTCTGAAAGTTTCGGTGCACATCTGCACCTCTCTCCAAAAAAACACCACCAAAACCCTATGAGAACCAAAAATCCTACTCAGCATCATTCTAATGACTGCAGAAAGGAAAAAATGGTTATTCAGAAAGAGATCTGCACTCCAGTTGCTAATAATGAGTTTCACTTACTTAACAAACAGAACCACTTTCCTATTCCAGCCTCTAAACAGACTCTTAAAACCTGGCTGTAGAGTCCCAGGGCACAGCTCCACATCTATTTATTTAAACAGCAGTGCCAAGCTCTAGTCCCTCCTTTCACTGCAACCTACAGCAGCAGCCTCCACCGTGTCACCCTTCCACTGCACGACTTTAACTGACCCCAGTCAAAATCAAACCTGTCTGCCAACTTTCTTCCAACCAACCAGTTCCCTGACTCAATTCGTGGCACAGTCAGGGACATAGCAGAGTAAGAGCTGTCCCAGTTGGCACTGCTTTCCAAGTAGGTACCCATGTTGCTACACCCAGAGAGTTCCAGTGCCCTCCATGAGCGTGGTGCCATTCGCTCCATGCTCCGCAGCCAGCAGCCACTGCCTCGGACACTCCTTGCCTGCAGAGTGTCTCTGAGACCTTGCAGCGTCTTCTGCTCAGGGGCACACAGCTCAAAGCTTTTATTTGTGCAGCTTTGTGCTGGCTGCTGTGCTGCCTCAAGGGGTTGTATGCCAGAACTGAAACCCCTCTCACACACAGCTCTAACAAGATGGTTTTCCTGGCATGATACCAAGGGAGTAAAAGCTTCTACCTGACCTGGAATCAAGCAAGAAGGGACTTCAGTCAACTGTAAGGAAAGAGGCAATTCTCATTATGTGAGCCAGGAAGTTTGAGGGGAGATACACTAAGTTGTAATTATCTGAAGACTCACACTACAGGTAATTTCAACTCTGGCTACTAACAAATACAGTATGGTTTATGACATGCTGAGTGTAACAATTTCTGCCACAGCTTTGCCAAAGCCACCCCAGTGCAGAAACAATCCAAAGTCCTCAATCTCCAAAGACTTCCATGCAGTTAATCCTGAACATGGCCCCTAACTCAACCCTTTGCAGTAACAGGCAGGCACACATCTTACTCTCCTCTTTCATCTCAAAACACTATTAGGAGAAACTGTGCTCAGGAGGCTCTGCAGAGAAGGTTTCTCTTCAGTAGGTTGTGGGTTTTTAAACACAACAAAGCACAATATATAGTTCTTTACATGTCATATTAGCTAACCTAAGTCTGATGCAGAAACCCTTTTTGAGCCTAGCAACTGATGGGAGAAACCACACAAACTGAAATCCTGCAAAGTCACAAACCAACTCTTTAAATCTCCATCACAATACTTCCTAAGGATGCCTCTTCCCTTCTTTACCCTAAATTGCAGGCTCTCATCATAAAGATGTTTAAAAGGCACCACACAGGCAGTGTAGTGCCTGTGCCTCTGCAGGTGACTTCCAGCTTACAAAGCACACAGCTAAGTGCACAACCAGCGCAGTCAGTGCCTTGGCACGGCACACTACTGGTCCAGTACTCTCTAACAGGAGTTTGGCATGGACATACAAGTAATGCCAGTGAGAACTACCACAGACAACAAGCAAAATGAACAAAACTATTCAGTGTTTTAATACTGGAAACATGCTGCAGTCAATATTGCTGCCTTGGTCTAGAAGCACACTTCTTACACCAGGCTATTCCTGATCAAACCACACAACTATCTTTTGCTTCCTGTTGAAAGAGTTTTCCTTCATTCTTAGCTTCCAAACACACATTCTTCTACTAGCACAGCACCTACTACACCTTGCACCTCACGAGAATTTCACAGACATTATCTTTCTACTTTGCTTCTGATTTCCAGTTGTACCAAAATGCTCATTTAAAATCTTGTGAGGCATTTCTCTGCTTGGTATCTTCGGCTAGCTCTGATTCTGTATGCTTTGTTCCTTTGATGGCTTAGTGCTCCCTTCTAAATATGAGTCATCAGTGAAGCAGATTACAATCCTTCATCATCCAGAGCACATGCAAATTATATATCAAAATGAATGATAAAAGTGAGTGAGTCTACAGCCTACATAAACATGTTAGCCATGAAAGTAGTCTTTAAAAGTGGACATTTGGAGCAAGAAGACTGCAGCAAATTAAGGTGTTCCACAGCTTTTAGAAGACCAACTAATGACATCTTTATATCTGACTATGGATGCCATGCACAGCAGAGACTTAAGGGTGCCTTTATACAGCCTAGCATATATTAGCCAATTCATGCAGCTGTTGGGACAGCTCAGCTACAGGTTTTCTGCTCACAATCATTCCCTTTCCCCAGGGCCCCTCTGAAGGGGCCTGGGTCAGCTGAATTGCTGTAACTGCCTAAGTCCATTCCCAGCTGCTCTTTTTACACTAAGTAATACATGCATATTAAGCCTACTGCTTCCAGGAAGTATCACATTACTGCATCTAAACAGTTTGATTAGGTCAAGCACTCTAGGGAAGTCCACTCTCATGGCAAATAAAAGCACCATGCTATAACCATTCTTCCACTAGAAGCTATGAAGCTCAAACATCACCAGCCGTAATTGCATACCTCTTGTAGTCCTCATCTGTGTGAAGACAAGGCTGGACTAACAGAGACTGAGGTGCAGGAGACATGAGCGAATGAGCAAGGGAGGAGAGATGACAGTTATTAGGATACCCTTCCCACTTGTAATATTTTAAGTATAACATAATTAAGGCAGAAAACTTCAGAGAGCTGCTGTGGTTGCAACTCCAGCCTGAGGTCAGAGTTAGATTCTTCTTTCCGCTGCCTGCTATAAAATTCCATGAGACTCTCCTGCAGCTACTTCCACTGAGCTTCACTTTAAAAGCAATTACATTTCAGGCCTCTTTTTTTAAGCTTATCTGCATGCTCTGTGTGAAGACAGTGCTCTTCAAACAAAGTCACAGCTTCTGTCTGGAGGGAAGTACCAAATCATGACACCCGAATTACTTAGGATGGCACAGCTTGGTCTGAGACGTTCAGTAATAGTCTCAATCTAATGAACACAATCCCTTCTTCTTCCTCCTATTTTACAACTAAGGGGACAAGCCAGTACTATGCTAATGGATGAAATAAGAACTCACTACCATAGGAGAATTGGCAGTTTTACTCAAGTATAACAAGTTAGGCACAGCATCATATGAAGGAAGTGTTAACTCTCCATACAGACCCAAGTCTGTACTGAAATATGTCGAGAGAAGGGCAGCAAGGCTGGGGAGGAGCCTGGAGCACAGCCTTGTGAGGAGAGGTTGAGGGAGCTGGGGGTGTGCAGCCTGCAGAAGAGGAGGCTCAGGGAAGAGCTCATTGCTGTCTGCAGCTCCCTGAAGGGAGGCTGTAGCCAGGTGGGGTTGGGCTCTGCTGCCAGGCACCCAGCAACAAAACAAGGGGACACAGTCTCAAGCTGTGCCAGGGGAGGTTCAGGCTGGATGTTAGGAGGAAGTTGTTGGCAGAGAGATTGGCATTGGAATGGGCTGCCCAGGGAGGTGGTGGATTGGCTGTGCCTGGAGGTGTTGAAGCAAAGCCTGGCTGGGGCACTTAGTGCCATGGTCTGGTTGACTGGATAGGGCTGGAGTAGATGATCTTGGTTGGATAGGCTGCACAGGTTGGACTGGATGATCTTGGAGGTCTCTTCCAACCTGGTTGATTCTATGATTCTCGACAGGTAGCATGGGAAACCCAATTTTAACTATGAGTCACTAGCACAAGGACAAGCAGCTGTCATGTCTACACACAGCTGTCAGCTGTAGTTAGCTGAGTTTTCAGAGTTCTTTTCTGAGAAAGCTCTGTGAATCAGGTCAGGATCCTGAAGGGAAGCTGTCAGCACAGGTCAGTTAGAACAGCACGAGCAGGCAGCCAGGTATCAAAGAGGGCAAGTCACCGTGTGAAAGCAGCTTCACCAGCATGCAAAACATTATTTGCAGACAGATCACCTGGCTCCCAAACTACACACCTGCTCACACCACCCTATCAGCCTCAACAGCAACCAAGGGACACCCTGAATAACCTGCATCATCAGTGTAGCTGTCTTCTTTGTCCTGCCAACCAAAAGGAAAGCCTCAAGCAGAAGCAGACGCATCTGCAGATCACCATCCTCCAGTAGTGCTTGATGAACACAGGATCCTCAGAGGAATGAGGACTACTGGGGAGAAACAGGATCTACCTTACAAAGGAAGTCGACAGGACCTTTGCCACCAGGCCTGCTAACCTAGTGAGAAGACCTTTAAACTAGGTTCACCAGAGAACAGAAGCCAAAGCCTTCAGGTAAGTGCAGGAAGAGAACAGGGAAGCACATGCTGGACAGGTTTCCAGAGGGGCTTTCTTCACTCCCCTTGAGACAAGGTAAGGCAGATGGGTACAGATGAGTGTTTATAGGCCACAATCAGAAGGGGAGCCCAAAAGGAGGATGCCACCACAGCACCTGCTGCAACAGCCAGTCTGAAAGGTGAAGTACAGGATGCCATCCTCGGCACTAGAAGAAGCCTCTGACACAAGCCACTGTTTGCAGGGTGAGGTGGGGTGGTCAGGGAGTCAGTCACCTCAATACCTGCTAGAAGGGCAACATAGCAGAATACACCCAAAAAAATGCTAATTCTGAAGTGAGTAGTAATCAAGTAATCATTTTTACTGCAGGTCCTGCACAGGTCCACTGCAGGAATGTTCCACTAGACCAGCAACTCTTCAGTAGAGTAAGAACTCACCAGGGATGGAAGAGGCAGGCCTGGCAAGCAAGTATTGAGATAGTGGTGGTTAAATTGTGGAGGGGAGTGACAAATGCAAGTAGCAGAACCAGATTTCCAAGTAGCAAACCTCAGCTTGTTAAAGGAACTAGTAAGTGGGTTCCTTAGGCATGCTGCCCTAAAGGGCAATGCAAGCCTGAAGGGCTAGTTGAGCATCAAGGGCAACCTCCTCCAAGTATGAAGAGTCCTCCTTGACATGCAAGATAACAAGCAAGCATAGCAGGAAGCCATCTTGAGTGAACTAGCAGCTCCTGACCCAGCTAAAGTACAAAAACCAAAGCATACATAGAGCAGTACCAGATTAGCAAAGACAAATAAAGAAACACTGCCTGGATACTAAGGAGCAGAGTTAGGAATGCCAAGGCTACGGTGGGTTTGAAACAGGACAAAAAGAGCTTTGATTGGTCTATATGCAGGGAAAAAATAAAAAGAAAAATAAGTTGGCCTGCTACTGAACAGTCACAGAACCACAGAATCAGCCAGGCTGGAAGAGACCTCCAAGCTCAGCCAGCCCAACCTAGCACCC
>WAAF01019346.1:7272-18709 GCA_013400475.1 Tricholaema leucomelas
GATGGATCCCATCTGGTCCCATGGACTTGTGGGTGTGCAGATGGCTCAGCAGGTCCTGAACTAATTCTTCATGAATTTCCAGGGGAACACATTGTTCCCCGACCCCATCCCCCAGTTCAAGAGGCCACTTGCCTCCTCCTCCCTCCTTACTGTTGAAAACTGAGGCGAAGAAGGTATTCAGGACTTCAGCCTTGTCTTCGTCATATTTATCTGGGCCTGTGGTATTTCCTTCAATTCCTACAGCCAGGTGACTGAAGCTTTAGCTGTATCACCTATCTGAATATGTGTACTTGAAACACTGTAGAGGTTTTCACACCAGTATTTTATTTTCTCAAATGTCACTGTTTTGCAAAGTGGCTAATGTGATATCAAAATGGCACAATTCAATTCTCACCTTGTACAAGCCCCCTGCTACCCCAGGAAAATGTGTGCTACAAGGACTGTTGTCTGCCCAGCACTAGAGATGTTAGGATGGAGATTTTCAAAGCTATCTACAGGAGACAGAAATCTACCAAAAAATTCCATTAAAGATTCTTTCTGTAGGGTATTCGCTGCATTGCTGGATTAATTCATTTGAATAATATTAACTTCCCTCCAAGGTCTCCATTGAGCTTCTTCAGGACAGGTGGAATATTAAAACTATAGGACCATCCTATATAATTATTGCTTCAGGGGTAAATAGGCAAAGCTTTGGTCTGCATAGGAATAAATGTATTAACAATGCAAAGCAGTGTCTTGGAGGAAAAAAATTAATCTTAGCCTCCAAGGTCATGCACCACCTGTTTGAATTCCCCTGCTGGGAGAGCAGATTCCTAAGGTCTATTGCTTCTTCTGCCCTTTATGATTTGCTATGCTATATGTAAACAAAGCTTCCTCTCACATGGGAAGATTTTTCCTTCTTTCCATTTCTTTCCTTTTCTCAAAATAACAGTTACACAGATCAAAGCTTATTCTCTTGCTCTTGGAAAAAAAGTAAGTCTCTCTCTCCCTCTCAGTTTCTCCATATGTGCTTTTATACATGCATTAAAATACTATTTACCTGGGAATTATTTTTACAGTAGTGCTGACAGAGAACATTTGCCTCTATCAAAAGTGAAATACGAAATTGTTATTCTCTCTGAATGAATTTGTTGCATAGTTATTACAATTCACCTTTGTGCAGCGGGCCCCAGTACAGGCTGTGCATACCTGTGGGAGTGGAGGAAGGCAGTTAGCTAGAGTGCATCCCTGTGTACCCTTGGTGCAAGATTAAAAGCATAGTAAACTGCTCTGCTCGCCTTGTGTAACATTTGCATGGAAGCATAGCAGACTAGAAGAAAGAACTGAAAGTAGTCTGTGCCAAGATAGCCAACAGCTCACTGTTATCCAATAAGAATGTTAAAACCAATATTTTCCCAATCGCTGTGTTCCATAACTGTAGTCATGGGAAGGCAGCAGAGGCAGGAGAATCGGGGTACAGACGAGTCGACTCAGTATCAGCTAGCTGCAAGCAGCACAGTATCACAGTCTCACAGTATCACCAAGGTTGGAAGAGACCTCACAGATCATCAAGTCCAACCCTTCACCACAGAGCTCAAGGCTAGACCATGGCACCAAGTGCCACCTCCAATCCTGCCTTGAACAGCTCCAGGGACGAAGACTCCACCACCTCCCTGGGCAGCCCATTCCAGTAGCCAATGACTCTCTCAGGGAAGAACTTTCTCCTCACCTCAAGCCTAAATTTCCCCTGGCGCAGCCTGAGGCTGTGTCCTCTTGTTCTGGTGCTGGCCGCCTGAGAGAAGAGAGCAACCTCCTCCTGGCTACAACCACCCCTCAGTACGCTTTATTGAGGCAATACAGTGGCTTATGTGCTACTTGGAAGAGGCGTGCACAACTAACTTAGTTTGAGATTGGTACAAGTGGAAAGTACAGACTGGCTCAAGGTGATGTGTGAGACGCAGATAGGTCAATCTATGTCAACAATCCTGTGGTGTCCGTCCCCTGCAGCTGGCAGGCTCTGCCTTGCAGCTGCGTGTGGGGGGTGCCACCCACCGCCTGGTATCCTGAGTCCGAGATGGACTCAAGGACGTTTCCCAGCATGGTTTTGCTTATTGCTTACCAGCTCATGTCCTGTTAGCAAGAAAATTCTGCCTCACATAACTGACACAGTTACCATGATTTCCAGATTGGTTTATAAAAAGACTGTTGCTATAGCAATAAACAGCTTCGGTTTCAACTACTATATCCACATATTCTTGTGTTGCTGTTATTTTGTCCATCACTAACTAATGTATATAGTGACATATGGTAACCCACAACGTGATGATCTGCACAAGATAAGAGCTGCTGGTGAATGCAGCCTGGTGACAAAGCCCAACGTAGCTTGAAAGCAGTGGTACTCTGCCTGGTCAGGCCACACCTTGAGTCCTGTGTCCAGTTCTGGGCTCCTCAATTCAAGAGAGATGTTGAGGTGCTGGAACGTGTCCAGAGAAGGGTGACAAAGCTGCCTGGAACACAAACCCTATGAGGAGAGGCTGAGGGAGCTGGGGTTGTTTAGCCTGCAGAAGAGGAGGCTGAGGGCAGACCTCGTTGCTGTCTACAACTACCTGAAGGGAGGTTGTAGCCAGGTGGGGTTGGTCTCTTCTCCCAGGCAACCAGCAACAGGACAAGGGGACACAGCCTCAAGTTGTGCTGGGGGAAGCATAGGCTGGATGTTTAGGAGGAAGTTGTTGCCAGAGAGAGTGATTGGCATTGGAATGGGCTGCCCAGGGAGGTGGTGGAGTCACTGTCCCTGGAGGTGTTCAAGCAAAGCCTGGATGAGGCACTTAGTGCCATGGTCTGGTTGAGTGGCTAGGGCTGGGTGCTAGGTTGGACTGGATGATCTTGGAGGTCTCTTCCAACCTGATTGATTCTATGATTCTATGTATGTAACATATGTAACAACAACAATAAACAGGGAATATATCAACAGGGAATACAAAACAACTTATTTGCAGCAATTGATGAAATAACAATAGATAGTGGCAGCCAAAATCACTATAGCAATAAATAAGCAAACACCCAACAGCTAGAGAACATTAATTTTGGAGTGGACCTGATTGACCATCTTGACTTCTTTATGTTGAACTAAGTGACGAGGGACATGAGTTCTCTCCCTAGAAATAAAGCCTTGATCCTTTCAGAATCAACCATGTAAGTTAGAACAAGGCTTTTAGCTTTAGTAATACCAACCTCACCGGTAGAGATGGAAAGTGAGCTGGTGTGCCAGGTACTTCTGAGAAATCTGAATAATCTACTACCCCTGGAAGTAAAAAAAAAAAAGGTTTTCTAATCCAAGGGCATAATTTAGATCTTTTATGCATTAATACTGATCCATTACATGACATGAAAGAAAAATCACTTGGATGCAGAATGAGAAATGGGTGTATTAGTAGGAGCATGTCCAGCAGATCAAGGGACGTTCTCCTCCCCCTCTACTCTGCCCTGGTGAGACCTCAGCTTGAATACTTTATCCACTTTTGGGCTCCCCAGTTGAAGAGGGACAGGGATCTGCTGGAGAGGGTCCAGCAGAGGGCTATGAGGATGATTAGGGGACAGGAGGGCATGGCTTATGAGGAGAGGCTGAGGGACCTGGGGCTTTTTAGTCTGGAGAAAAGAAGACTTAGAGGGGATTTGATAAATGTTTATAAGTATCTGAAGGCTGCCAGGAGTGGGTGGACAGGCTCTGCTCACTGCTCCCTGGGATAGGACAAGGAGCAATGGGTGCAAGTTGCAGCAAAAGAGGTTCCACCTCAACACAAGGGGAAACTTCTTTACTGTGAGGGTCCCAGAGCACTGGAACAGGCTCCGCAGGGAGGTCGTGGAGTCTCCTTCTCTGGAGCCTTTCAAGGCCTGTCTGGATGTGTTCCTCTGTGATCTGTGTTAGATTGTATGGTCCTGCTCTGGCAGGGGGGGTTGGATTCGATGATCTCTTTGGGTTCTTTCCAACCCCTAACGTCCTATGATCCTATGAAATACCAAGCTGAGTTCAAGTGTATTGTACATGGATTAATAATTTGGATGACCTTCAGACAGTTCCTGTCAGGTCAGTGTAAAAGTTCTCAGGTTCATCTAAAATTTTCACAGACCTCTTTGCTAAAGACATTCTCCAACACTCTTCATAAAGAGTGTTTGTTTAATAAAACACAGTAATATTGGTACCTTGCTGGTTTGGATGGGGAACACAAATTACATAGGCAGAGGAAGGGGCATCTTGTTCACACACTTGTCAGGGTGGTCCCAGGAGATGCTCAGCTTTGTGGTAGATTCAGCCTTGCCAGTGAGGTGGCCTAGGAGTCAGGTGTGCTTGTGTCTCTCAGGATGAGAACATGGGATGGTATGGCTAACAGAGAAACAGTGGAAGTTCTGGCCAGCTGCCAGTGACATCTTTGTGTACATGTGCAAGCATCTGTATGCGTCATTCTGTGAGCAATGTGTCTTTAGCAGTGGGTGGAGTAGAGCTCTGCACCTCTGGGGCTTTTATGTCCTAGTGCCAGGAACTAGAGAAACTGAGATCCATGGGGCAGGTATAAGGCCAGCTGCTGGATAGATACACATTGTACATATAGTCATAGAATCATAGAATCATAGAATGGTTTAGGTTGGAAGGGACCTCAAGGATCATCCAGCTCCAACCCCCTGCCATAGGCAGGGACACCTCCCACTAGAGCAGGCTGCTCAAGGCCTCATCCAGCCTGGCCTTAAATGCCTCCAGGGAGGAAGCATCCACAACCTCCCTGGGCAACCTGTTCCAGTGTCTCACCACCCTCACTGTAAAGAACTTCCTCCTAACATCCAGTCTAAATCTCCCCTCTGCCAGCTTAAACCCATTCCCCCTCGTCCTGACATTACCAGACCTTGTCAATAGTCCCTCCCCAGCCTTCCTGTAGGCTCCCTTCAGATACTGCAAAGCCACTCTAAGGTCTCCTCCAAGCCTTCTCTTCTCCAGGCTGCAGAGCCCCAACTCTCTCAGCCTGTCCTCATAGCAGAGCTGCTGCAGCCCTCTGAGCATCTTCGTGGCTCTCCTCTGGACTGGCTCCAGCAGTTCCATGTCCTTCTTGTGCTGGGGGCTCCAGAACTGCACACAGTACTCCAGGTGGGGTCTGAGGAGAGCAGAGTAAAGGGGGAGAATCCCCTCCCTTGCCCTGCTGCCCACACTGCTCTTGCTGCAGCCCAGCACAGGGTTGCTGTCTGGGCTGCATGTGCACACTGCAGGCTCATGTTGAGCTTTTCATCAACCCAGACCCCCAGGTCCTTCTCCTCAGGGCTGCTCTCAGCCATTCACCACCCAGCCTGTATCTGTGCCTGGGATTGCACCGACCCAGGTGCAGGACCTTACACTTGGCCTTGTTAAACGTCATGAGGTTGGCCTGGGCCCACCTCTCCAGCCTGTCCAGGTCCCTCTGGATGGCATCCCTGCCCTCCAGCAAGTCAGCTGTGCCACACAGCTTGGTGTCATCTGCAAACTTGCTGAGGGTGCACTCAATTCCTCTGTCCATATCACTGACAAAGATGTTACAGAGCACTGGTCCCAGCACTGACCCTGAGGAGTCAGATGTATACATACATACACAGATACGTATTTCCCACTTGTGGACTCCTGATCAGCCAGACAGGGTAACAGGTTGAGGCTGATGAGGTTGTGTTCATGTTAGTGCTGAGTTCATCTGTCTGTGTTGGTATGTGTGTCCAATTGTCTGTCTGTGTGCTGTGGTTTAGTATGTGTGTCTGCTGGGAAACCATGTACAGCTGTGGGGTATGAAGCTGTGACATTCTCATCTCTGTCAGGCCACTGAATTTCAAACACACACACATGCAGTGAACAATTTGCATTGTTTTTCATTTAGAAATGAGGCTTGAAGCAAGCAACTTTATTTTCTCTTTCCAGAATCACAAAGGCTGGAAAAGACCTCTGAGATCATCAAGTCCAGCCTTCAACCTAACACCACAACATCAGCTAAACCGTGCCACCAAGTGCCACATCCAATCTTTTCTTACCACTCCTGCTGAAGCCTTTGCCACCCCAGGTACTGGATTGAAGCATCTACGGCAGTCATTAATGCTATCAACTTGCTTACATTGCAAACTTTGCCTATAAAGAGCTTTGAAAATATCTGCTAATTAACTGAATTAATTAAAACAATTAGTCTGTAAAAACACTACACACTTCTCAAGTCATCCACTTGTACAAGGTTTCTCTCCTGATTTTTAAGAACTAAAAATATAAGTGTGTTGAATTCCCTTAGTACCTGTCACTCTTACTCTGTGCCAAGTAAGAGCTCACATATTCCTCCCTAACAACTAGAAATAAAGAGAAGGAGAGTGTGAAAGAGAAGGGAAGATTCCCTTAAATACCTTAAGGTGTTTAAGGGAATGTAATTAAATATTTGTTTAGGAGTAATTGGGCATAAATTGCATGAGAATTAGGTTTTATATCATTAGTACATCTTAATTAGTGTCTTTTCATAATCAATGTTTAATTGTTTTGCTTTATTTTAAATTAAGTGCTTCTTTGTAAGCCTTCTACTTAAATCCTCTACCCATGACTTTTTTCACTTGGTTCTGGAACTGTTTGTGAACTTATTAAATGCATGAAGGTGCCCACTGTGATCCCATAAAGCCATAACTTCTCAACTCCTCATATTCATTAAAATTCATTTTAGCATTTCTTGACTTAGCTCACAGTAATTTTTTGTGTCTCTATATTAAAAAATACATGGGCAAAGTACGCTTGTGCATTGAGCTGGAAGCCATGGCCTTAAATTTTGGAGATGAAAGGTTAATTATGTCATAGTGCTAAAAGGGAGACAGTATTAAATAATGGAACAGAAAGGCATGAATTAAATCAGAGCATCTTCTGATTCATGTGATGGAGCACTGTTACAACAGGTGCATCACAGCTGCCTCGGCTGCTGGAGGTCATTGGATCAAATATTGCTGAATTATGCAGGAACAGGAGAATTTATGGATACTAAAAACAGTGGCAGAGTTTTGAATAAGCATATTGCATCCAAGGAGGGTTATTGACTCACTATCGTCATAAACATTAAGGTTTTGGGAGCTCCTAAAGGCAGATTCCAAATCTTTAACAGAAGTTGCAGTTCAGAATAGAAAAGTGTATGTCTTGATCACAGAGGTAATCACAGTCTCACAGTATCACCAAGGTTGGAAGAGACCTCACAGATCATCAAGTCCAACCCTTCACCACAGAGCTCAAGGCTAGACCATGGCACCAAGTGCCACGTCCAATCCTGCCTTGAACAGCTCCAGGGACGGCGACTCCACCACCTCCCTGGGCAGCCCATTCCAGTAGCCAATGACTCTCTCAGGGAAGAACTTTTTCCTCACCTCAAGCCTAAATTTCCCCTGGCACAGCCTGAGGCTGTGTCCTCTCGTTCTGGTGCTGTCTGCCTGAGAGAAGAGAGCAACCTCCTCCTGGCTACAACCACCCCTCAGGTAGTTGTAGACAGCAATAAGGTCTCCCCTGAGCCTCCTCTTCTCAAACAAAACCAGAAGATCCTCAAACAATAACAGCAAAAAAACCCCAAACCAACCAAACCCAACAAAAAAAAACCAAAGCAACTCAATAACAACAAGAACAACAAAAAAACAACCAAATAAACAAAAAGCTATCAAAAAAAAAAAGTCAAAAACCAGCAAAAAAAGCCAAAAAGCAACCAACCAACCAACCAACCATCCAGGAATTTCTATATTCTGAGGACTTTTTGCTAGTCTACCAAGCTTATCTTCAAGGGGTAACACCCAAGGTTATTCACATGTGGAACTGTAACCATTAAGTTAATAGAATAGAATCAAGCAGGTTGGAAGAGACCTCCAAGATCATCCAGTCCAACCTAGCACCCAGCCCTATCCAGTCAACCAGACCATGGCACTAAGTGCCTCATCCAGGCTTTTCCTGAACACCTCCAGGGACGGTGACTCCACCACCTCCCTGGGCAGCCCATTCCAATGCCAATCACTCTCTCTGTGAAGAACTTCCTCCTAACATCCAGCCTAGATCTCCCCCAGCACAACTTGAGGCTGTGTCCCCTTGTTCTGTTGCTGGTTGCCTGGCAGAAGAGACCAACCCCCACCTGGCTACAACCTCCCTTCAGGTAGTTGTAGGCAGCAATGAGGTCTGACCTCAACCAAAATCATTTCATAATGCAGCATGAGCCTGCTATGCACTTCTGACTGAGATGATACAGATGCAAAAGCAATGACAATCTCCTGCCTTTTCCTCTGTAAGTTCATTGCCCTGCTGCACTCTGCTTCAGTTACTGCAATATTAAATCTGATACTTGTGGACATTTATTCTAAAAGTATACTGAGAGGTGCCTGCTTCTGTACAGACCTGTGAAAAATAATCTAGTGGCTAGGAGAAACTTATTCCTCCAGGACATTAAGGACTTTAAAAGCTCCTGATTTGATAAGAGTTATTATTTTAATGACAGCTAAAGAGACAGGTGGAACATAAAGACAGGTATTTCTTTGAGGGCCACTATCTTTTGCTTTTCTTTGGACTTGAAAACACAGAGGCACAGCAAAGAAAGAAAAGTCAAGTTAAGATATTCATAAATTAAGAATCAGCCTAGATCTTAACTAAGCTATCAAAGAATAAAGTTCTCATAATTTCCTACATGGTGTTTTATGTGCTGCCAACGCTGAAAATACAGGTCCTTTTACATTCTGACTATACCCTTACCTTACAGTGGCTTTCCAGTGTCTGAAGGGAGCCTACAGGAAGGCTGGGGAGGGACTATTGACAAGGTCTGGTAATGTCTGGATGAGGGGGAATGGGTTTAAGCTGGCAGAGGGGAGATTTAGACTGGATATTAGGAGGAAGTTCTTTACAGTGAGGGTGGTGAGACACTGGCACAGGTTGCCCAGGGAGGTTGTGGATGCTTCCTCCCTGGAGGCGTTTAAGGCCAGGCTGGATGAGGCCTTGAACAGCCTGCTCTAGTGGGAGGTGTCCCTGCCTATGGCAGGGGGTTGGAGCTGGATGATCCTTGAGGTCCCTTCCAACCTAAACCATTCTATGATTCTATGATTCTGAGGTAGAAAACAGTTAAAGTGAAAAGCCTGCTTTGTCTTACACTACGAAATCTCTTTCTCATCTTCCCTTGCAAAGCTTGCTGCAGGCAGTACAGCACAGGTTTGTTGTAATTGTTCCTGCTGTCTGCCATAAAGCACACGATGCCATTTTTCCAGCTGAATAATGGAAGCATAAGCATGATTGATAAAGAGATAAGCCAGGTTAATTGGCTTTATTTCAACAAACATCAATTAATTAAATTAAACACCAGAGGGAGGGCATCTGCTCACTGTTGTTCAGCCTGGAGTTCCTCCTTTCCTCTCTCTGTCGATCATGATAAGCTGCAGGACTCTCTGGAATACCTCCAGAAGGATGAACCTAATAACAGAATTATTTCAGAGTTGTCACATGATCTGTAGTCTTAACCTTTTTTTGCAACTCAGTCAGCTGAAAGAGGCATTCAACATAGTTAGTCCTTCAGGATTCCTCATCCCTCTCAGCAGGAAGTAAAAAAATCAAAATCTCCTGGAAGTGAAACCCTGAGCAATCTGCCTCCTGCAGTTTGGCTTGCAGGATTTTCATTCATTTACTTTTTAATTATGGTCTACAGCTATAGAAGGCATTTATTATAAAGGTTCATTCCATCCTCTAGTCAACAATGACAGACAAGGTTGGTAATTTTTGGTGGAGCGTTTTTCCTCACAACATGCCAGTTAGTCAAAACAAAACTTTCCTCTTCTGTTTTTTGCGTAAACTTCACAGTATCACAGTCTCACAGTATCACCAAGGTTGGAAGAGACCTCACAGATCATCAAGTCCAACCTGTTACCACAGAGCTCAAGGCTAGACCATGGCACCAAGTGCCACGTCCAATCCTGCCTTGAACAGCTCCAGGGACGGCGACTCCACCACCTCCCTGGGCAGCCCATTCCAGTAGCCAATGACTCTCTCAGGGAAGAACTTTCTCCTCACCTCGAGCCTAAACTTCCCCTGGCGCAGCCTGAGGCTGTGTCCTCTTGTTCTGGTGCTAGCTGCCTGAGAGAAGAGAGCAACCTCCTCCTGGCTACAACCACCCCTCAGGTAGTTGTAGACTTACTGATGAATACTTACTGATGAAAAAGCTTTATTAGAATAAAAAGGAGGAGATATCCCCCTTCTACTATTTTTCTTTGATTTGTTTCTGAAGACATTGGGTTTGGCCTGTCTCAAGGTCCAGAGAACAACAATATAAAACCCACAAACAAGCAAACAAACCCAACACAAAATACCCCAGGAATCTGCAATTTGTGATCACTACTGCAGCGTTAAGTCAGTGTGCTAGTTTGAAGCTAGCTAGAGTGTTTTGGTGAGAAGGATTAGATTACAGGCTGTGAAAGAGAAAACAAGGGTGATGTCTACTTCACTCATAGGCTTGCTGAGATGTATAAGAACTAGAGTGCAAACATAGATAAGGCAGATGCTGTCTGTCCGGGCTGTGGGCTGTATTTCTCTCTCTAACCTAACCTGCTGTCTCTCTGATTAATCCACAAGCTTCCTAACTCCCCTGGCTGACCCTCTAATCTTCCTTGGGCACAAGGCAACATCTGGGGTAAGGTAGAGAGGGGTGGGAGAAGGTAGAAGGGCACTTGGGAGCCCCTCCTGGGGACGCAGGTTTCTGGGAGGGCTGTTGTGTTTCTGTATTCCCTTTTCCCTTGTCTATTTCTGTCTATAACTGTATGTACTGTAAATATCTGCTTGTCTATTGAGCTAAGCTGTAAATAATAAGCTTCATTTAATTTCCATATCTGGCTGAGTCTAATCTGGGTGATTTCCAAAGTTGGGGGGGGGGGGGCAGGAACACCCAAAATATCACACTCAGTGAATTACAATTAGAACTCCTCTAGCTACAACTTTTTAGCATAAATACTTGACCAAAGTCTTGTTAACTGTCCAACTGGGATGTAATGTTGTCTGCTATGCTTACAAAATAATATTTCCAGACATTTAAACACAGTGGTAGTAATGTGAGATGTATGACATGCAATCTATGAGTCTAGTGCTGATTTCACACTTACATATTGAATGTGCACTCCCATATCAGCAGGGCCTTTTCATGCTGCATATATCTAATTTAACTGTGCTTTCAAAGTGCATGCACTACAGAGACCTGTGTCTGCATGGATGGTGAATGGCTGAGAGCAGCCCTGAGGAAAAGAACCTGGGGGTCTGGGTTGATGAAAAGCTCAACATGAGCCTGCAGTGTGCACATGCAGCCCAGACAGCAACCCTGTGCTGGGCTGCAGCAAGAGAAGTGTGGGCAGCGGGGCAAGGGAGGGGATTCTCCCCCTTTACTCTGCTCTCCTCAGACCTCACCTGGAGTACTGTGTGCAGTTCTGGAGCCCCCAA
>WAAF01019346.1:23187-42072 GCA_013400475.1 Tricholaema leucomelas
CCAAACAAACAAAACCCAAAGCAAAATAAAGCAAAAAAAAAAACCCAAACAAACAAAACCCAAAGCAAAATAAAGCAAAAAAAAAACCCCAAACAAACAAAACCCCAAACATGCATTTTTACACACACACACACACACATCCTCCAAACCAAGGAGGATGCTCTGGGAAATGGTGTCAAAGGCTTTAGCAAAGTCCAGATGAACCTCCACAGCCTTTCCTTCATCTACTAAGTGGGTCATCTTGCTGTAGAAGGAGATCAGGTTCGTTAAGCAAGGCCTGCCTTTCATGAACCCATGGTGACTGAGCCAAATCATCTGGTGGTTCTGCACATGCTGCATAATGGTACTCAAGATGACCTACTCCATGACCTTCCAGCACCGAGGTCAGAGTGAGAGGTCTGTAGTTTCACAGGTCCTCCTTCTGGAGCTAGAAGCATTCTGCTGTGGAGGCAGGGAATTAATGTGGCTGAGTCAGGAATATATATAAAAAATAGAGTTATTTTGTTTTCCCAAAAACCTGCCCCCAAAACTATATACAGAAATTAATTGAGTTTTAGTTAGCAGATTCAGTCAGATTGAGAAGATCTACAAGGATCTGAAGGGAGCCTACAGGAAGGCTGGGGAGGGACTATTGACAAGGTCTGGTAACGTCAGGACGAGGGGGAATGGGTTTAAACTGGCAGAGGGGAGATTTAGACTGGATGTTAGGAGGAAGTTCTTTACAGTGAGGGTGGTGAGACACTGGCACAGGTTGCCCAGGGAGGTTGTGGCTGCTTTCTCCCTGGAGGTGTTTAAGGCCAGGCTGGATGAGGCCTTGAGCAGCCTGCTCTAGTGGGAGGTGTCCCTGCCTATGGCAGGGGGTTGGAGCTGGATGATCCTTGAGGTCCCTTCCAACCTAAACCATTCTGTGATGCAATGATTCTAAGGATAAGACAGGTAAATTTGAGTATTTTGGAAGTCAGAAGTTGGAAAAGGCTAAGCTACTAAATATAGCATCCCCCACTATTAATCAGGCTGAGCCTAAAGTTTGCTCACAGGTGAGCCAGGCTGGCTGAAAGGGCGCTCCAGATGCTTGTCCCCTTGCTCTCTTTCAAAAGCCATCCGAGGCTGGTTAAGGCCTATCAAGCTGCATAAAGGGGATGCTTATGGTGGGAAGCCATCCAAAGCAGGGACAGTCCTGTCCCTCAGGAGCTTGTCCTTCGCAGTGCCAGGGGGAAGCCATCCAAAGCAGGGACAGTCCTGTCCCTCAGGAGCTTGTCCTTCGCAGCGCCAGGGGACTCTTTCTGCAGGAACTATTCAGGCAGGGGAGAACACTAAGGTGGGAACCCCAAGGCAGGAACTCCCCCAATATTTATACCTTTCCTAGGCAAAGAGCTGAGTTACCACTGCCTAGGCACAAAGACCACAGCCAATCCCCAGCCTGATTCCAGCGCGGGCACTGCACGGGCACCCCTGGTGCCGGAAGGGCCCTTTGCTCCCCCAATTCACGCCTGCAGGGCTGGGGGGGAAAACAGGTTTTTCATGCCTTTCCTCTCCCATTCAAACCATGGAATGAGAGGAATTTTGGGGTATACAGGACTCCAGAACACATTCAAATGGCTGCACTGAGGATTTAGAAGGAGATACTGTGTTTCATGCCTAAACTGCTGGACAATAGCAATGAAGACGAAAATCTCAAAGGTCAGTCCAGTAAATCTTTTGTATGTAAGACAGATTGGTGAAAGCTCATAGAAGCAGAGGATATGTGCTGAGAAACAACTGTGGAGAAGTGGTTGTGGGTTTTAAGGCAAGAACAAGCAATCATTGCTAATATTCTGTGCACAGCAGGAATGGTGTGGCCAGCAGGAGCAGGGAGGTCATTCTGCCCCTGTACTCTGCACTGGTTAGACCACACCTTGAGTACTGTGTTCAGTTCTGGGCCCCCCAGTTTAAGAGGGACATTGAGATGCTTGAGCGTGTCCAGAGAAGGGCAACGAGGCTGGTGAGAGGCCTCGAGCACAGCCCTACGAGGAGAGGCTGAGGGAGCTGGGATTGTTTAGCCTGGAGAAGAGGAGGCTCAGGGCAGACCTTATTGCTGTCTACAACTACCTGAGGGGTGGTTGTAGCCAGGAGGAGGTTGCTCTCTTCTCTCAGGTGGCCAGCACCAGAACAAGAGGACACAGCCTCAGGCTGCGCCAGGGGAAGTTTAGGCTTTTGGTGAGGAGAAAGTTCTTCCCTGAGAGAGTCATTGGCTACTGGAATGGGCTGCCCAGGGAGGTGGTGGAGTCGCCGTCCCTGGAGCTGTTCAAGGCAGGATTGGACGTGGCACTTGGTGCCATGGTCTAGCCTTGAGCTCTGTGGTGAAGGGTTGGACTTGATGATCTGTGAGGTCTCTTCCAACCTTGGTGATACTGTGAGACTGTGAAGTGCTTGGAGAAGAACTTCAGAACAACCCAGCAATCTGCAGCAGCCCTTCCAGATGTGTGCCTTCTAAGAGAGTAGGCACTGAGAATACCTCGTCAGTGTGGTGTATATCTTCTACAGAAGAGACAAAAAGGATTATCTGTAGAGCTATCTGTAGGGCTTTAATATCACATTTGATTCAACTTAGGCAACAGAGTAGCTTTTTAAAATACGTAAGCAAAATCTGGAGCTTAAATACCCTTTGTATATAGAGTCATAGAATCAACCAGGTTGGAAGAGACCTCCAAGATCATCCAGTCCAACCTAGCACCCAGCCCCATCCAATCAACCAGACCATAGCACTAAGTGCTTCATCCAGTCTTTTTTTTTAACACCTCCAGGGATGGTGGCTCCACCATCATCCTGGGCAGCCCATTCCAATGGCAAATCACTCTCTCTGTGAAGAAGAGAAACAATTGTACAGAGTAAGACAGGAAAATACTCTTCTGTTTGAAAAGGCAAGATTCATAGGGTGGCCTTCCAGAAAATACATACTGCCTGCATAGTGGTAAAATGAGCTACTCTGCCACCTGTGCCAACAAATATTGAATTCACTGAATGCTGAACGTAGTCATTTGAGAAGGAGTGAAGAAAGAAAGAGAACAAAACAAAGTCTGTCCTGATGAGCTGCTTCTCCTAGACAGTCTGAAACCCATTGGGTAATGTACCACTGCAGTCCAGTCTTATAGTCCAGTCCATATCCTCTATGTGATCTCACTTGTGAGATCCTCATTGTGTTACCATGGAAAAGAAGATTGTTAATGCTGCCAAACTGAAACTCTGAGGGGAAAATTGCAGATTATATGTATGTGTTTATCATCTAAATAAAGTCAGTGCTCAGGATAGGGTGTGAGGAAGGGAGAGATAAGTGGAAAATAAATTTGTGAGTGATACTGACTTCTTCTTCATTTTCCTGAGGGACAGTACATTGCTTTCTCTTTAACCACACACTTTTACTTGTCTTAAAGCCTCCCTAAAGAGGTTCAGATTTTCTTGCCTGTGAAGATTTAATATGCAATTAAGGAAGAGGTGAGGTTTATTTTTTTTTTATTCCATTATTTCTCTTTACATTCACTAAAGTATGAACCATAATTAAATCAGTTGATACTCAAATAGCAAGATTCTGCAGTTTGTGGAATCGAATCTCCATCTTGGGGAATTGTGTTATTGCCTACTTCAAGAATACCTCCTTAACCACACAACTCTCTGAAAGGCTTACATCTGAGAATCAGATATATTCTCCAAGGAGCACTTTTTCTTATACTACTCTTCCCTCCTCTGGACTTACACAAACTCAACTCTAAAAAACACTGAAATGTTGTTCTGCCCATAGCATCTCCTGACAACTCCCTCCTGCAGAACAAAGTACACTGTGTACTGTGCTTTGATTAAATGAAATAGTGGGGAAAGCTGCATCAGCAGCATGCAAGACTTATCATAGGCTCACAGGATGTTAGGGGTTGGAAGGGACCCAAAGAGATCATCCAGTCCAACCCCCCTGCCAGAGCAGGACAATACTATCTAACATAGATCACACAGGAACACATCCAGACAGGCCTTGAAGGTCTCCAGAGAAGGAGGCTCCACAGCCACCCTGAGGAGCCTGTGCCAGTGCTCTGTGACCCTTACAGTAAAGAAGTGTCCCCTCGTGTTGAGGCAGAACCTCTTTTGCTGCAAACTTGAGTTTATCATTGCATTTGAGTTTGTTATGGAATATGGCAAGCTGACACCACCTGATAAGCTGGGAAGCCAACACACTCAAATAGCTGTATCTGCTTTTCCTAGAGCTGAAAATCAGTGCCTTCATCGTAGGTACTTTACATCCCTGTCTCTATTCCTGTGCCTTATCTCACACAAGAGAGAAAGAACACAACACAATGTACAAGCAGACCTATAGGTGCAGAGACAGCAGTACTGCTTATGTTCTTCTCCTTCAATGTGCTTCACTTCTAGTGATGAAAGGAAAACCTATAGAGGAATATGGGAATAATGGGGAAGATCTTCATGGTTCAGTATCACAGAATAACAGAATTAAACAGGTTGGAAAAGACCTCTAAGATTACCGAGTTCAACCTATCACCTAACCCTTCCAATTAACTGAGCCATGGCACTAAGTGCCTCATCCAGTCTCCTTTTAAACACCTCCAGGGATGGTGGATCTACCACCTCCCAGGGCAGCCCATTCCAATGCCAATCACTCTTTCTGTGAAGAATTTCTTCCTATTGTCCAGCCTAAACCTGCCCTGGCACAGTTTGAGACTGTGTCCCCTCGTTCTGTCACTGGGTGCCTGGGGGAAGAGAACAATTCCTGCCTGGCTACAACTTCCTTTCAGGTAGTTACAGACAGCAATGAGGTCTCCCTTGAGCCTCCCCTTCTCCAGGCTAAACAACCCCAGCTCCTTCAGCCTCTCCTCACAGGGCTGTGCTCCAGCCCCCTCACCAGCTTTGTCACCCTTCTCTGGACATGTTCAAGCACTTCAACATCTCTCTTAAATTGAGTACTGGACACAGCACTCAAGGTGTGGCCTGACCAGTGCTGAGTACAGGAGCAGAAGGACTTCCCTGGTCCTGCTGGCCACACTATTCCTGATCCAGGCCAGGATGCCACTGGCTCTCTTGGCCACCTGGGCACACTGCTGGCTTGTGTTCAGTCGCTGTTCACCAGTACCCCCAGGTCCCTCTCTGCCTGGCTGCTCTCCAGCCACTCTGTCCCCAGCTTGTAGCATTGCATGGGGTTGTTGTGGCCAAAGTGTAGAAGCTGGCACTTGGCCTTATTAAAACTCTTGCATTGGACTGTGCCCATCTGTCCAGCCTGTCCAGGTCCCTCTGCAGAGCTCTCCTGCCCTCTAACAGATTGACACATTCTCCCAACTTGGTGTTGTCTGCAAACTTACTGATGCTGGCCTCAATCCCCTCATCCAGATCATCAATGAAGATATTGAACAGGACTGGGCCCAGCACTGATCCCTGGGGCACACCACTAGTGACAGCTGCCAACTGGATGTGGCACCATTCACCATCAGTCTCTGGGCCAGGCCCTCCAGCCAGTTCCTAACCCAGCACAGAGTGCCCCTGTCCAAGCTAAGGGCTGCCAGCTTGGCCAGGAGTTTGCTATGGCAGAGAGTGTCAAAGGCCTTGCTCAACTCCAGGTAGACTACTTCCACAGCCTTCCCCACATCCACCAGCTAGCCAACCATCAAGTTGGCCAAGCAGGACCTGACCCTCCTAAATCCATGCTGGCTGGGTCTGATCCCCTGGCCAGTCTGTAGGTGCCCTGTGATTGCACTCAGGATGATCTGCTCCATTATCTTACATGGCACTGAGGTCAGGCTGACAGATCTGTAATTTTCTGGGTCCTCTTTCTGACCCTTCTTGTGAATAGACACCACACTGGCCAGCTTCCAGTCTTCAGGGACCTCTCCAGTGAGCCAGGACTGTTGATAAATGATGGCATGCAGTTTGGTAAGCTCATCTGCCAGCTCTCTCATCACCCTAGGATGGATCCCATCTGGTGCTGTAGACTTGTGAGGATCCAAGAGGCTCAACAAGTCCCTAACTACTTCCTCCTGGATTACAGGGAGGCTGCTGTGCTCCCTGACCCCACCTAGCAGCTCAGGAGGCAGCTGTGCTGAGCACAACCTGCCTTGCTATGGGAAATTGAGGCAAAGAAGGTGTTAAGCACCTCTGCCTTTTCCTCTCCTCTAGTCACTCCATTCCCCTCCTTGTCCAGTACAGAGTGGAGGTTATCCTTGCCCCTCTTCTTGTCATTAATATCTTTATAGAAACATTTCTTGTTAGCATTCACAGCAGTGACCAGTCTGAGTTCTAACTGGGCTTTTGTCTCTTTAATTTTCTTCTTAAATGACCTAGCAACATCCTTATTTTTCTCCTGAATTACCAGGAAATTCTTTGGCCATTTTCCTCAGCCAGGACTGTTCATTAAAGCCCATCAGAAGCACCAATGGAGTCTATGCATGCAACAAGGCTGAAAGAATTCCAATCTTTTTTGACCTAGAATGAGTTTAAAACTGGACCTTGAGGTGAGAATCACTCAAGATGCTCAATTCTGAAGAGTTATGGTGCTTCTGAAAGCCCACAGCTACAAAAGTCTGATGTTCTGTTTTATCAGCTTCTCTGTGCACCACTGTAAACAGTTCAGGCACAGTCACACATGAAGGAACATAGAAGTTGTATTACTCAAAGGGAACAAGGAGGACCTTTGAGGACTGCTTTATTAAGGCAGCAAATTGGTCTTTAAAATAGGTACTATATCATCAATGATGATGAAGGGCAAGATCCCATCAGCTGACTGCAGTTTTTCTAGCCCATTATTTATTTACAGATACAATTAATTCTTCTGAAGTGCAAACATTTATCAACAACTCCACTACCTAACTCTTCCTTCTTAGTTCCTTGTAGGGCTAGGCACACTGACAGCTTCAGTAACCACCACCTAATTAAAGTAATTGTTGGACTGCATTTCTTATTCTGTTTCATGTATAATTATACTCCACAGGAAATCTTCTGGGATTCGAAACAGACTTTTAATCCATTCCACATGAATCAAAAACAACTCCCAAGAAAATAGTTTAATAGTTATGTTTAAGAGTGGTGCCACTTCATCTGCACCAGAGATTTCACAGACTCAGTGCTACTAGCAAACCTTTTGAGTCACACAGGGACAACAAAAGGTTCTTTCAAAAAGGAAATGCTTGTTAAATCATGGAAACATAGAATCAGAGAATGGTTTAGGTTGGAAGGGACCTCAAGGATCATCCAGCTCCAACCCCCTGCCATAGGCAGGGACACCTCCCACTAGAGCAGGCTGCCCAAGGCCTCATCCAGCCTGGCCTTAAACGCCTCCAGGGAGGAAGCAGCCACAATCTCCCTGGGCAACCTGTTCCAGTGTCTCACCACCCTCACTGTAAAGAACTTCCTCCTAACATCCAGTCTAAACCTCCCCTTCTCCAGCTTAAACCCATTCCCCCTCGTCCTGACATTCACAGACCTTGTCAATAGTCCCTCCCCAGCCTTCCTGTAGGCTCCCTTCAGATACTGCAAAGCCACTCTAAGGTCTCCTCCAAGCCTTCTCTTCTCCAGGCTGCAGAGCCCCAACTCTCTCAGCCTGTCCTCATAGCAGAGCTGCTGCAGCCCTCTGAGCATCTTCGTGGCTCTCCTCTGGACCCGCTCCAGCAGTTCCATGTCCTTCTTGTGCTGGGGGCTCTAGAACTGCACACAGTACTGCAGGTGGGGTCTGAGGAGAGCAGAGTAAAGGGGCAGAATCCCCTCCCTTGCCCTGCTGCCCACACTGCTCTTGCTGCAGCCCAGCACAGGGTTGCTGTCTGGGCTGCATGTGCACACTGCAGGCTCATGTTGAGCTTTTCATCAACCCAGACCCCCAGGTCCTTCTCCTCAGGGCTGCTCTCAGCCATTCACCACCCAGTCTGTATCTGTGCTATGTCAGAGCCATGTCTTATTGCTGAAGCAAATAGGACTCTTTATACTGATTGTAAAAGCAGCTAAATCAAGACTACTTCCCTCACTGTAGGAAAGACAGTGTTACTTTAAGCATCTAAATACAATGACTGTGAGAGCCTATAGTGAACATTATATTCTTATATCTGCTGAGTTTTGAACCAAGAGGCTACTGAAACAGCAGGTTTTTGTTAGAGGAAATTTGATCTTATCACCTTTCAGTAATCACCTGTGGCAAAAGAAGATAATGCTGCCCCTCAAATATTTTCTGTTTAAAAAGAAAGCCAAGAAAATCACAGGATCACAGGATGTTAGGGGTTGGAAGGGACCCAAAGAGATCATCCAGTCCATCCCCCCTGCCGGAGCAGGACAATCCTATCTAACACAGATCACAGAGGAACACATCCAGACAGGCCTTGAAAGTCTCCAGAGGAGGAGATTCCACAACCTCTCTGGGGAGCCTGTGCCAGTGCTCTGGGGCCCTTACAGTAAATAAGTTCCCCCTTGTGTTGAGGCAGAACCTCTTTTGCTGCAACTTACACCTACTGCTCCTTGTCCTATCCCAGGGAGCAAGTGAGCAGAGTCTGTCCCCCTGCTCCTGGCAGCCTTCAGATACTTATAAGCATTTATCAAATCCCCTCTCAGTCTTCTCTTCTCCAGACTAAGCAGCCCCAGGTCCCTCAGCCTCTCCTCACAAGCCATGCCCTCCTGTCCCCTGATCATCCTCATAGACCTCCGCTGGACCCTCTCCAGCAGATCCCTGTCCCTCTTCAACTGGGGAGGCCAAAATCCCTTCACACTTGACTCTCTACATGTTCCTTCACTTAATAAATACCTTTTTCTTACACTACCAAAAAAGGAAAGGTTCATCTGGTCAAACAACAGAGGATTAACATGAAGCCAAACCAGACTCAATAACTAAACTTGACAGGAGAAAGAGCAGGTCTTCCGAGACTTGTGGTGGAGGTGACCTGTCCTTTTCATGCTGCACAAGCAGAGCTTTTGCTCTTTTCAAAAAACCCCTCTCTTTTCCAGTGCTTGATTTCCTCCCTGCCAGTCACACCTCTACAGATGTTAACTGCAGACTTGTTACAGATGCTAATATTTACTTTAGATTCTCTCCTGCTATAAAAATCAGAGGGGAAATAAGTATTCGTAGGCAGTAATGATAATGAGTCTTTTGTCATGAAGAGGTTCACTTGAAGTATGTTTTGTAATATGAAGAAACAAACAGAGGAATATTGTAGAGGCCAAGAAAATGCTCCTTTCATAGATTCATAGAATCAGTCAGGGTTGGAAGGGACCACAAGGAACGTCTAGTTCCAAATCCCTGCCATGGACAGGGACACCTCACACTAGATCAGGCTGCCCAGGGCCTCATCCACTTTAACTCCTTTAAACACCTTTAAACACCTCCAGGGATGTGGCTTCCACCATCTCCCTGTGCAACCCATTCCAGGCTCTCACCACCCTCATGGTGAAGAACTTCTTCCTAACATCCAGTCTGAATCTACCCATTTCTAGCTTTGTTCCATCTCCCCTAGTCCTATCACTACCTGACATCCCTCCCCAGCTTTCTTGTAGCCCTCTTCAGATAATGAAAGGCCACAAAAAGGTCACCTTGGAGCCTTTTCCTCTCCAGAGTGATCAGCTCCAATTCCCTCAGTCTCTCCTCACGGGAGAGGTGCTCCAGCCCTCTGATCACCTTTGTGGCCCTTCTCTTTGTTGGAAAAGATGTGAACATTTACTATATCAGATGCACAAAAAGTACTACATACTTTTCCAACACATCAGTCAAGTGTTAATGGCTTGGCACCTTTTTCTGGGGACAAATTCTAGTCTTTAGGGATAATTTTATTGCATTTCAGAAAACTGATGTCAGATAACAAAAAGAAATGGAAAAGTATGGGATTCCTACAAGGGCCTTTAGAGCTAACCCTGTGGACAGGGAGCTAACAGAGAAGAAAAGCTTTTGAATGAATGAAAATCATTTCCAGAACAGCATTTTACCTTGCTAAAAAGGCTTGTTTCCTTCGTGAACATCAAAGAACAGCATAACTTAGGGAAACTTTACTGCTATTGAAATAGATATTAAGTTCTCTAGAGAAAAATCAGGTATAGAAAGCATGCATGTGAAATAACATGTGTTGATGTGTTGACCTGCTGTCTTTTCAGTACTCAGAAATTGATCTGATAGCTATCTTCATAAAAGCATAGTTGAGAAATGGGTAGTCTATGCCACATGCCTGGCAACTGATATGACATGAGGTTGTGAGGTCTGTGGCATTTCATCATTCTCAGTGACGCAGGTATTGTATCAGAATCTTTATCAGAGATGTGCTAGTTTGAAGCTAGCTAGACTGTTCTGGTGAGAAGAACTAGATTACAGGCTGTGAGAGAGAAAACAAATGATGATGTCTACTTCATTCATAGGCTTGCTGAGATGTATAAGAACAAGAATCCAAACACAGATAAGGGAGTCACTCTTCGCCTGAGCTCTGAGCTGCGTTTCTCTCTAACCTCACCCTCTGTCTCTCTGATTAATCCACTTTGCTTCCTAACCCCCCTGGCCGACCCTTCATTCTTCCTTGGGGCACAAGGCAACATCTGGGGTAAAGTAGAGGGGTGGGAGAAGGTGGAAGGGTGGTTGGGAGCCCCTCCTGGGGACTCAGGTTTCTGGGAGGGCTGTTGTGTTTCTGTATTCCCTTTTACCTTGTCTATTTCTGTCTATATCTGTATATACTGTAAATATCTGCTTGTACATTGTGCCAGCTGTAAATATAAGCTTCATTCAAATTTCCAGAGCTGGCTGAGTCTAGTCTGGGTGATTTCCAAAGTGTGGGGGGGCAGGGGACACCCAAACCACCACAAGAGACTATTTCAGAATTATATGTTTGCTCTGTTATTCACATCTTCACTCTTTTGATGTGCAACTTTATTGCCCAAAACTCAGCAGAGACCTACAGTTATTCCCAGGAAGTGATGAAAACCCTGTCCCATGCTTTGTCAAGGTCCATTTAGACATTTCAGGAAAAAGAGCTATGAGTTTCATCTGCCTCCCCACCCTAAGAAGGCTCTTAAGCTTTTGCTTGGCAAAAGCATCCATTCCGAATAATCTCCTGTCCCTTAACCCCTAAACTCAGATTTTCCTGCATAGGCTATACAGCCTGTGAAGGGCTACCAGGAACTGTTTTCAACAGCAGCTGTGATTCTGCATGAGGACTGTATGAGGTATCAAGAAAGAAGGTCTTCCTTAAAAATGTCTGTAATTTACACTGTGGGGGTAGGAAACAATATTGAGATCTTTTGACTGCAGGACTGCAGAATGCAAAATTTTGGTCAATCTATCCATTGAGGAGGGGCAAAGGAAGCAATAATAGTATCACAGTCTCACAGTATCATTGGGGTTGGAAGAGACCTCACAGATCATCAAGTCCAACCCTTCACCACAGAGCTCAAGGCTAGACCATGGCACCAAGTGCCACGTCCAATCCTGCCTTGAACAGCTCCAGGGACGGCGACTCCACCACCTCCCTGGGCAGCCCATTCCAGTAGCCAATGACTCTCTCAGTGAAGAACTTTCTCCTCACCTCGAGCCTAAACTTCCCCTGGCGCAGCCTGAGGCTGTGTCCTCTCGTTCTGGCGCTGGCCACCTGAGAGAAGAGAGCAACCTCCCCCTGGCCACAACCACCCCTCAGGTAGTTGTAGACAGCAATAAGGTCTCCCCTGAGCCTCCTCTTCTCCAGGCTAAACAATCCCAGCTCCCTCAGCCTCTCCTCGTAGGGCTGTGCTCGAGGCCTCTCACCAGCCTCGTTGCCCTTCTCTGGACACGCTCAAGCATCTCAATGTCCCTTCTAAACTGGGGGGCCCAGAACTGAACACAGTACTCAAGGTGTGGTCTAACCAGTGCAGAGTACAGGGGCAGAATGACCTCCCTGCTCCTGCTGGCCACACCATTCCTGATGCAGGCCAGGATGCCATTGGCTCTCTTGGCCACCTGGGCACACTGCTGGCTCATGTTCAGGCGGGTATCAATCAGCACCCCCAGATCCCTCTCTGTCTGGCTGCTCTCCAGCCACTCCGACCCCAGCCTGTAGCTCTGCATGGGGTTGTTGTTCACTCGGCACTTGGAGCCATTGAACGCCATCCCCTTGGACTGCCTACTCAAGTACTTTATTAGTGGAAGGTGCTGTGTGATGGTTTGGGTGTCCCCCGCCCCCCCACACTTTAGAAATCACCCAGACTAGCCTCAGCCAGCTCTGGAAATTTGAATGAAGCTTATATTTACAGCTGGCACAATGTACAAGCAGATATTTACAGTATATACAGTTATAGACAGAAATAGACAAGGTAAAAGGGAATACAGAAACACAACAGCCCTCCCAGAAACCTGAGTCCCCAGGAGGGGCTCTCAACCACCCTTCCACCTTCCCCCTACCCCTCTCAACCTTACCCCAGTCCCAAGGAAGAATGGAGGTTCGGCCAGGGGGTTAGGAAGCAAAGGTGAATCAGCAAAGCAAATGGAGGGTGAGGTTAGAAAGCAAGATGGAGTTCAGCCAGCAGCCTCAGCTCCCCAGCAGGCAAAGAGCCCAGAGCACAGCCCAGAGCCAAGTGCCCAAGTGAAGTGACTTTGTCTATGTTTTGCTTTTCCTTTCTACACATCCCAGCAAGACCATGAGTGAAGTAGACCTCACCACTGTTTTCCTTTCACAGCCTATGATCTAGTCCTTCTGACCAAAACATTCTAGCTAGCTCCAAACCAGCACATGCTGCTATAACACAGCTTCCATTAAGAATATATTTGAAGTTGTGTAGAAATACAGGGTAGTACTTAGAGCATTCAGGTACATGAGGCAGTGCCAACAAAGTATGTTTTACCTGTCACACTCTGTGGAGTGAACCTTTGATTATGTTCCCAAGCCCTTCTCTTTAATTTTACTTTTGTCTCTAAATTCTGTGGCTCTAACTGTAAAAGTGCTACAAAGAAAGCTCATCTTGGAGCATTTCCAGACATGTTAAAAACTGGAGAAAGAGCCTATCTCAGGAGAGAAATGCAGCTGAATATCCACATCAAAGAAGACAGAGAAACTTCTGAACATTAAATGCTTATTCACTTCATATCCTTGGCCTTTCCAAAGATGTAAGTGTGGAATTCAACAAACACCAGAAGAAAATATTAGGGGTTTATTATCATTGCAGGGAGAAAAAATTGCATTCTCAGCAGGTGGGAGCTGCCATTCTGTATGTCATCATATTTTTCTAAGTTAGTCACTGTACTCCCAAGTCAAAAACCTTTTTTAGTGGTTCTTCCCTCTCATGGAATTAAAATTGATCACAACAAGATACAGTCTCTCAGTAGAAGAAAGACACAGACCATTTGGAGTGGGTCAAGAGGAGGGCCACAAAAATCAGAGGGCTGGAACACCTCTTCTCTGAAGAAACAGAGACAGTTGAGACAGTTGGGTTTGTTTAGCCTGGAGAAGACTCTCTCAGGAGACTTTAATGCAACCTTCCAGTACTTGAAGAGAGCCTACAGGAAAGATGAAAACAATCTTTTTAGGAGGGCCTGTTGGGACAGGGAAAGAGGTCATGGTTTTAATCTAATGGAGAGTAGATATAGACATAAAGAAAAAGGTTCTACAATGAGGGTGGTAAAAATACTTGAACGAGCAGCCCAGAGAGGTAGTAGTTGCCTCATCCCTGGAAACATCCAAGGTCATGTTGCACAGGGCTGTGAGCAATCTGGTCTGGTTGAAGAGGTCCCTGTTCACTGAAGAAAGGTTTACTAGCTACCCTGTCAATGTCCCTCCCAACCTAAAACATTCTGTGATTCTATGGTACGTGACATAATCAATAGCCTTGCTACAGAGACAGTCAGACAACAGGCTTTTAATTCCCATCTTTGTTCTATTATCTGTACTTTCACCACTAGCTTGTTTACAGCACCAGTTAGTGTTGAGATGTCTTACTCTGACACTGATATTCTCACAGGTTATCAATGTAAGTGGTCCTACTAAAGACAACACAGAAAAAAACCTGACTGGCTAGGGCTGGGTGCTAGGTTGGACTGGATGATCTTGGAGGTCTCTTCCAACCTGGTTGATTCTATTCTATTCTATTCTATTCTATTCTATTCTATTCTATTCTATTCTATTCTATTCTATTCTAGATAGTATTGTCCTGCTCCAGCAGGGGCTTGGACTCATAGAATCATAGAATCATAGAATAGTTTAGGTTGGAAGGGACCTCAAGGATCATCCAGCTCCAACCCCCTGCCACAGGCAGGGACACCTCCCACTAGAGCAGGCTGCTCAAGGCCTCATCCAGCCTGGCCTTAAACGCCTCCAGGGAGGAAGCATCCACAACCTAATTCCCATCTTTGTTCTTGGTCTTTTATAAGCTGAACCTCTAGACTGTAAAATCTCTGGAGCTGGACTCTCTTAGTTTCTCTGTTTTCCACAGCACTGAGCACTCCATTAAGGCCAACCTATGTAACATATGGCACTCCTCATAGTAAAATATGTTTGAGGGGATGTCTTACAAGTGGGCTTATTTACTTCTGGGTTCCAAAGCTTCCTAACACTGTCAGGACATTTTCTATTTTTTTGACAGCTGAAAGTTCTTCCTCCACCTCCATTTTAACTGAAATTTTCCTCCAATTGCCTATGTCTCTAGCTCTAGGGTGAATTTCAAAGAGCTGAGACACCTTCATTAAAAAAAATAATCAGGAATTGGAAGGATTTTGCTGTTGAACTTGTTTAGCCTGGAGAAGAGGAGGCTCGGGGGGGACCTCATTGCTGTCTACAACTACCTGAAGGGAGGCTGTAGCCAGGTGGGGGTTGGTCTCTTCTCCCAGGCACCCAGTGACAGAACGAGGGGACACAGCCTCAAGTTGTGCCAGGGGAGGTATAGGCTGGATGTTAGGAGGAAGTTGTTGGCAGAGAGAGTGATTGGCATTGGAATGGGCTGCCCAGGGAGGTGGTGGAGTCGCCAACCCTGGAGGTGTTCAAGACTGGATGAGGCACTTAGTGCCACAGTGTAGTTGATTGGCAAGGGCTGGGTGATAGGTTGGACTGGGTGATCGTCCAGGTCCCTTCCAACCTGGTTGATTTTATGCCTCTATGATTCCCAAGCACAAATTAATATGAATGAAACAGAGGTATATCTGGGAGAGCACAGCTTTGGGATGCACCAGGAAATTAACCAAATGCACAAATGAAGGCACCTCTTCCCTAGTTCAGGCCAGGCTTCTCAGTGAAGTACATCAATCCTGATCCTTGTCTCCAGAAATTAGCTATTGTGTGCTCATATTTCTTCTTCATCTGGCAACTGGACACAGAGGTCCAGATCAACCACTTGCTACATTCCTCAATATAAGCAGAAAATCCATGCAATGGGTAGTTGGAAGGAAATTTTCTGTCACCTTTGAGTAATGACATATGATGATGTGATAGTTTGAGCCTAGCTAGAATGTTTTGGTGAGAAGTACTAGATTACAGGCTGTGAAAGGAAAACAAGGGTGATGTCTACTTCACTCATAGGCTTGCTGAGATGCAGAAAAACATCAATCAAAACATAGATAACCACTTCTGCTGCTGGCGAGCTCCAAGCCGCATCTTTCTAACCTCACCCTTTGTTTTGCTTTTCTAATCCACTTTGCTTCCTAACCCCCCCCTGCCCGAACCTCCATTCTTCCTTGGACCAGGGTAAGGTTGAGAGGGGTAGGGGAAGGTGAAGGGGTGGTTGGGAGCCCCTCCTGGGGACTCAGGTTTCTGGGAGGGCTGTTGTGTTTCTGTATTCCCTTTTACCTTGTCTATTTCTGTCTATAACTGTATATACTGTAAATATCTGCTTGGATATTGAGCTAAGCTGTAAATATAAGCTTCATTCATATTTCCAGAGCCGGCTGAGTCTAGTCTGGGTGATTTCTAAAGTGTGGGAGGGTGGGGAACACCCAAACCATCACAAATGAAAGCATCATTTTAAAAAGGTGAGGAAGATAAAGCTGAAAATGGAAAAAAAAACTTTTCATAGAATCATAGAATGGTTTAGGTTGGAAGGGACCTCCAGGATCATCCAGCTCCAACCCCCTGCCATAGGCAGGCTTTTGTTTTGTTTTCAGGCTCAATACTCTTAGACATCAGACTCCCCAACCATGCAACATATGTAATAAACTTAGATGCAAAGTTCTCTGTCTTCTTAAGAAGGAAGATTGTGGCACTGTGGCAGTTGCAGTAAACACTAGATTACTTCCAAATATAATTGGAAATGTGCAGCACTTGATAAATATGAGGGGATATAAACAGCTTTTCAATTTTAATCCCAAAGTTTATATTTTAATATTGCAGAGTTTAACCAAATTCCTTTGGGGTTTTCCTGAAATTTATATTTCTGACTATGTACCAAGGAGTCAAGAATTCCAGCAGAAACATATTTGATGAAACTTTTCTCCCTCATACTTTTATTAGCTTTTTCCCCTAAGGAAAAAGTAAAAAGCAAACACACAAGAAAAACATTTGCTCAGCTTCACTCTCAGACAAGGAATTAAAGCCAAGAGATGCTACAAAACTTACTAAGATACCCCTAGAAGCTTAGATTAAATCAAAACTCTGAATTCAAAAGGTGAAAAACACAGAATAAAAGACCTTTTTTTTTAAACTAGTGCCTCTCAATCCAAAGTAAGGCACAACAAACAGAGCAGCACTCTGAGAATGCATTGTCTGCTCAGGCTTACAAAACGCTGGGCATTTTAGACAGACACAGTTGTGTGATGCATCTGAAATCCAGGTGACATAATAAAAAACCTCTAGGTTCCAGCAGTAGCACCTTCAAGATCAATGACCCTTCTCAGCTGCTAGAAAGTGCAAAGGCTCAGGAGAGGAAATGTTTAATTAAAATGGATAATCTCTCTGGGAAGAAATCATAGAATCATAGAATGGTTTAGGTTGGAAGGGACCTCAAGGATCATCCAGCTCCACCCCCCTGCCATAGGCAGGGACACCTCCCACTAGAGCAGGCTGCTCAAGGCCTCATCCAGCCTGGCCTTGAACACCTCCAGGGAGGAAGCATCCACAACCTCCCTGGGCAACCTGTGCCAGTGTCTTACCACCCTCACTGTAAAGAACTTCCTCCTAACATCCAGTCTGAATCTCCCCTCTTCCAGCTTAAACCCATTCCCCCTCGTCCTGACATTACCAGACCTTGTCAATAGTCCCTCCCCAGCCTTCTGTAGGCTCCCTTCAGATACTGGAAAGCCACTCTAAGGTCTCCTCGAAGCCTTCTCTTCTCCAGGCTGAAGAGCCCCAACTCTCTCAGCCTGTCTTGATAGCATCTTCATGATTGCTTGTCTTCTTCATTAGAACGAGGGCAATTCTGGCTTACTGCTTCATTACTACTATTTCACTGCACTGAGAGGTATTTAAGAGATCTCTTTGGGTCAACAGGAGCCCTGAAGCCCTTTTGAAGAGATAAGAAGCATGAGAACCTTAAATTTGTGAACCTGTTGTCAGTAAATTAATGAAGTATTTTATGGTAATGCACTTCAATTCCTTCTCACCAGTTTTTGTTCTCAGGACTAAACATTTAGGGATAATGTGCCAGGAGTAATGCTCAGCACTTCTTTCTATTAATGTATAGCATTGATTTTACCTATATAATGGCTAAATATGATCAATTTCTGTCCACCTCCTTAGCCATATAACTTCTTCCAACCCTATTGTCACTACAGGAAGAAAGAATACAGAGGCTTCCCTTGGTTACTCATTTGCAGTAAATGAAGTTCCTTGCAACACAACTCAGATATTTACTTGTTACATGGAACTGCTGGAGCGAGTCCAGAGGAGAGCCACAAAGATGATCAGAGGGCTGGAGCAGCTCTGCTGTGAGGACAGGCTGAGAGAGTTGGGGCTCTTCAGCCTGTTCCTTTGATCCTACAGAGCCTTTGGTAAGAGAGCATTGTGGGGGTTAAGCATCACCTGAGATGGTTCAAATCTTTGACAAAGCTATTTTTCACCTAAAGAAAACAAAGCCACAGGCGAAAATTATTAAACAAATAGCAGCACATAACTTTACAAACATCACTTGGGTTGTCTACATGCTAAATATCTTTCTCAAATCCTGTGAGGATTATTTTTGTTATAAGCATGACTACTTTGGTCTTTGTACTGTCTAAGTTTCTATAACAAAGAGGTATCTCCCTTCTCTCACACTCTCCTTGCTGATTACAGGTTATTACACTATGCTTAAGGAAAGGAGTTAACTTTATAAGCACCTTACAACTTTGTCTCTGAGATAAGTCTTGTCTACTGGGAAAAATAAAATCCTTAGAGCCTCATCCATTTCAGTCCATCAGACAGGAACCTGGAGCTAATGTCACAAAGAGGGATGATTAAAAATATTAATAGTCTATATGGTGCTGAGTGACTTCTTGAGTCCTGCCTCAAGCAGAATTCACGTACTCAAGCTCAGATTTACACAAAGAAGAAGAACCCCTTGGATCACCATTACTCAGAATACTCCACACAACAGGCTTCTGCAGCCTCCCTGGAGGGCTTTTAATTAAAATCTCTGCTGTAAAATAGAGTGGAGAAGTATGTGAAACTCTATCTCACAAACTGCGGGTAGTTGTAGCAAGAGTTAGGCTTTTGAGTATGTGGTGGAAGGCTAATAGGCCTAAAACAGGTCCTGGCTTGCCCCACACTTCTACTGATGGAGGAGGCAAGGGCAGGAGGAAAACAAAGGCTTGGGCCATTATGTCTCCTCCTGAAGTGGAAATCACCCAGACTAGACTCAGCCAGCTCTGGAAATTTGAATGCAGCTTATATTTAGAGCCACGAAGATGATCAGAGGGCTGCAGCAGCTCTGCTATGAGGACAGGCTGAGAGAGTTGGGACTCTTCAGCCTGGAGAGGAGAAGGCTTCGAGGAGACCTTAGAGTGGCTTTCCAGTATCTGAAGGGAGCCTACAGGAA
>WAAF01019347.1:0-52616 GCA_013400475.1 Tricholaema leucomelas
CGGGGGACACCCAAACCATCACACCCAGCTACCAAGATTACTAAATTATATCCTGAAGAACCACATCTACACACTTCTTGAACGCCTCTAGGGATGGTCATTCCACCACCTCTTTGGTTTGCCTGTTCCAATGCCTGACCACTCATTCAATAAAGATTTTTTTCCTAATAACCAGTGTAAACTTTCTCTATAACAACTTATGCCTATTTTGTCTCAACATATCTCTGCTTACTTGGGAGAACAGACCAACACTATCCTTACTACAACCTCCTTTCAGATCTCCCCTTAGCCTTTGTGCTAGTTTGAGCTGAGCTGGGATATTTTAGTGAGAGGAATTAGATTATAGGCTGTGAAAAGGAAACAATGGTGACATCTGCTTCTCTCAGAGGCTTGCTGAGATGTATAAAAACAAGAACATAAATATAGATAACAGAGTTGCTCTCTGGCTCTGGCTGCCTCCCTCCCTTCTCTCTCAAACCTGCTGTCTGTGTAGCTAATCTCTCTGCTTCCTAACCCCCTGTCCGATTCTCCAAACTCACTGTGAACATAAGGCAAAGTCTAGGGTAAGGTAGAGGGGTGTAAAGGAGGTGGAAGAGTGGTTGGGAACCCCTCCTGGGGACTCTGGTTTCTGGGAGGGCTGTTGTGTTTCTTTATTACTTTCTAACTTGTCTATTTCTGTCTATAGCTGTATAGATTGTAAATACCTGCTTGTATATTGTGCTAATCTGTAAATATAAAGCTCCATTCAATTTCCAGCTCAGCTGAGTCTAGTCTGTGTGATTTTCTTAAGTGTGGGGGGGCAGGTATGCCTCTCTCTCTCTCAATGAGACCAAATTACCTAAGGCCAGTGACTACATTCCTCATTTCAGACACAGAATAATTCAAACAAGAAGTTATTGCATTCAGTCAAGGCTTACAAGTTCTTAGTCCCTTGTTTATCTTTCTCCAGAGATCTCAGAAGTATAATATGCTTGACTGTTATGAATAAAGGAGAATAAGGTGAGAAATTAATAATAATATGCTTATTTATTATTAATTTGGCTCGTCCTCCCTCCTTACTTGATACAAAGGTTATCAAGGTTCAGTAGTTTGGTTGAGGGTTATCTTCACAATATGAATGGTTACAGATTGTTTGAGAACAGTATTTGGAATTAATCCAAAGTAGCAGTAATACCTCACTTACAAACAAAAAGGAACTTTCTGGGGACTTAGATCTTGCCCAGGTGGCCAAGAGAGGCAGTGGCATCCTGGCCTGCATCAGGAATGGTGTGGCCAGCAGGAGCAGGGAGGTCATTCTGCCCCTGTACTCTGCACTGGTTAGACCACACCTCGAGTACTGTGTCCAATTCTGGGCCCCCCAGTTTAGAAGGGACATTGAGATGCTTGAGCATGTCCAGAGAAGGGCGACGAGGCTGGTGAGAGGCCTCGAGCATAAGCCCTACGAGGAAAGGCTGAGGGAGCTGGGATTGTTTAGCCTGGAGAAGAGGAGGCTCAGGGGAGACCTTATTGCTGTCTACAACTACCTGAAGGGTGGTTGTGACCAGGGGGAGGTTGCTCTCTTCTCTCAGGTGGCCAGCGCCAGAACGAGAGGACACAGCCTCAGGCTGCGCCGGGGGAAGTTTAGGCTCAAGGTGAGGAGAAAGTTCTTCACTGAGAGAGTCATTGGACACTGGAATGGGCTGCCCAGGGAGGTGGTGGAGTCGCCGTCCCTGGAGCTGTTCAAGGCAGGATTGGCCGTGGCACTTGGTGCCATGGTCTAGCCTTGAGCTCTGTGGTAATGGGTTGGACTTGATGATCTGTGAGGTCTCTTCCAACCCTGATGATATTATGATACTGTGATACTGTGATACTCACAATGCTGTTTGCTGATTGTGGGAATTCTGCTTTTTATCCCTTTTTATCAGAGACACTGAGAATCCTCCTGAAGTGCTACAGCTGCTCAGTCCACGTTTATGGTGGGAGAAGACCTGAAAGAGGTTGCTTACTCTGCAGCTGACCTGTTTTCATGAAAAGCCAAATCTGACTTTTGTCACATGTCACCAGGAGAACATGTCCAAAGCCAGACAAAAGAAGTGAGTGTCAGGAGCAGATAAGCATCTGTCCTTTCGCCTAGACTTGTCCCAGCACGAGGTCTGTGTCTCCTTGTGCTTGGCAGGGCATGTGGCTTGGGGGGAAGGGCCCATGTGAGTCTTACTGACCCACACCCCTAGGTGGGGGAGATGTCTTCCCCTGGCTCTCTATGTCCCAGCTTCTCCACTTCTCCTATCCTATCTTTGCAAGGCAGGGAGGGGATTTGGATGTACTGCCACAACGATGTGCTCCAAATACAGTAAGGACAGAATCTGAGAATTGCAGATTAAAACGTAAAGTATAAATCATGTCTAAATTCTATGCATAAAAACTGATTCCCCTGATGCTTTTCTCCACTCTTTCAGGCTGGGAGGTGATCTGCTGGAAAGCAGTCCTGTGGAGAGGGACCTGGGAAGGTTGATGGATAACAAGCTAACCATGGCACAGCAATGTGCCCTTGTGGCCAAGAAGGCTAACAGGATCCTGGGGTGTATTAGGAAGAGTGTGTCCAGCAGATCAAGGGAGGATCTCCCTCCCCTTTACTCTGCCCTAGTGAAACCCCATCTTGAGTACTGTGTTCAGTTTTGGGCTCCCCAGTTTACGAGGGACAGGAATCTGCTGGAGAGGGTCCAGCGGAGGGCTACGAGGATGATTAGGGGACTGGAGGGCATGGCTTATGAGGAGAGGCTGAGGGATCTGGGGCTTTTTACTCTGGAAAAGAGAAGACTGAGAGAGGATTTGATAGAAGTTTACAAATATCTGAGGGCTGGTCAGGAGCAGGGAGAGCTCTGCTCACTTGCTCCCTGTGATAGAACAAGGAACAATGGGTGTAAATTGCAGCACAAGAGATTCCACCTCAACACAAGGGAGAACTTCTTTACTGTAAAGGTCACAGAGCACTGGAACAGGCTCCCCAGAGAGGTTCTGGAGTCTCCTTCTCTGGAGACTTTCAAGGCCTGTCTGGATGTGTTCCTCTGGGATCTGTGCTAGATTGTGTGGTCCTGCTCTGGCAGGGATGTTGGACTCGATGACCTCCTGGGGTCCCTTCCATAGAATCATAGAATCAACCAGGTTGGAAGAGACCTCCAGGATCATCCAGTCCAACCTAGCACCCAGCCCTATCCTGTCAACCAGATCATGGCACTAAGTGCCCCATCCAGTCTTTTCCTGAACACCCCCAGGGAGGGTGACTCCATCACCTCCCTGGGCAGCCCATTCCAATGGCAAATCACTCTCTCTGGCAACAACTTCCTCCTAACATCCAGCCTATAGCTCCCCCAGCACAACTTGAGACTGTGTCCCCTTGTTCTATTGCTGGTTGTCTGGGAGAAGAGACCAACCTCCACTGCCTACAACCTCCCTTCAGGTAGTTGTAGACAGCAATGAGGTCACCCCTGAGCCTCCTCTTCCCCAGGCTAAACAACCCCAGCTCCAACCCCTAACATCCTGTGATCCTGTGATTCCTAAAAGTTCATTTGACATTTCATGCTGATTTTCTACTTTTTTTTTTTTTTTAATTCTTCCTCTGGAAATGCTGTGGTCCTCAACCTTAAAGAAAAGACTTTACAAAAAAAATGCAATGTATAAAATATATGCAGATAATACTGATGAAAATAAATAATTTTACTTTACAGGAAGAAGGCAAACAATGTGTTTTATGATCAACATCCAAATTCTACAGCACGTTTTTTCTGACCTTGAGAAATAACATCATTTGTTACTATTAATCTGCTGGCAAAAATATTTACATGGCAGCTTGCATTTTGCTGTTCCAGAAGAATAATTTGGAACTCAGTATACATGATCTTTTTTCCTACTTCATTGACAATTAATAGGTTAAAGCTCTAACCTTACTTGGAAATATGATTTATATAGGTGCTATGACAGTAATCTTGCAACCAGATACAGAGGGAAAATGTTTTTCAACTTCTGCTGAGGTTTTCCTGTAAAACAGAATATTGGAAGATTCTTTTTCCTTATATCACAAATGAACTCATTCATCTGGATAGGGCTGGGTGATAGGTTGGACTGGATGATCTTGGAGGTCTCTTCCAACCCGGTTGATTCTATTCTATTCTATTCTATTCTATTCTATTCTATTCTATTCTATTCTATCTATAAGCAACACCCACTTATACACATTACTGATATGCTAAGAGAAAGGTTGTGCTTTTGATAGCAATTGATATGTATGTGGTTTTTTGTTTGTTTGTTGAGTTTTATTTCTGTAGGTTGTATAAATTCCACTCCATTTGTTCTTTCAGAAATACCTTACTAATTATTTCTGTTCCAACTGCAAGTCCTTAAAAATGAGCATATTTTGTAAAAATTTAAGTTATTTTGTTATTAAAATGTAAGTCATTAAAATGATATTTTGTTATTAAAATGTAAGTTATTAAAATGTAAGTTATGTTGTCCTTTTGTTATGAATTTCACTATGGATATAGTTCATCTATCCATAGTGGGTTAATACGATACTACAACTGGGAGTAGGCCTGGAAGGAAAATCCATCACAAATGCAAAATCAAAACAATTTAATGTTAAGACTGGGTGAAAAACTGTCTGGCTGGCTGAGCCCACAGAGTGGTGGTGAACTGAGTTAAATCCAGTTGGTAGCTAGTCATGGGTGGTGTTCCCCAGGACTCAGCAGCATGGTTGGTTCTCTTTAGTATCTTTTCTGGTCATCTGGATGAGGAGAATTTTGTATATGTCACCAGGCTGAGTGGAAGTATTGATCTGGTCAAGGGTAGGAAGGCTCTATAAAGGGAATTAGACATGCCATATCAATGGTCCAAGGTCAATTCTATGAGATTCAGCCAGGCCAAATACTGGGTCCTGCACTTGGCTTATAACAACCCCAAGCAACACTACAACTGCCTGGCAGAAAATGACTTGGGGTGTCAGAAGCTTGTGTCAAAACATCCAAGAAAGCCGACAGCATTCTGGCCTATATCAGAAAAAGTGTGGCCAACAGGACCAGAGGTGATTGTCTTCCTGTGGTAGGCAATGCTGAGACCACACTTTGAATATTGTGTTCAATTTTGGGCCCTTCACTCCAAGAAAAACATCGAGGTGTTGGACAGGTCCAAAGAAGGACAGCAGATGTAGTGGCTCAAAAAAGAATGGAGAGCACAGGTTATGTAAGGAGACAGTACAGAGAAGAGGAGACTCAGAGAATACCTTGTCTCTCTCTGTCTACCTGAAAATAGGTTGTAGCAGGATGAGAGTCAATCTTTCCTCCCAAGTAAGAAGTGATAGGATGAGAAGAAATTACCTCGAATTATCATAGTATCATAGTATCATCAGGGTTGGGAGAGACCTCACAGATCATCAAGTCCAACCCTTCACCACAGATCTCAAAGCTAGACCATGGCACCAAGTGCCACGTCCAATCTTGCCTTGAACAGCTCCAGGGATGGCGACTCCACCACCTCCCTGGGCAGCCCATTCCAGTGGCCAATGACTCTCTCAGTGAAGAACTTTCTCCTCACCTCGAGCCTAAACTTCCCCTGGTGCAGCCTGAGGCTGTGTCCTCTTGTTCTGGTGCTGGCCACCTGAGAGAAGAAAGCAACCTCCCCCTGGCCACAACCACCCCTCAGGTAGTTGTAGACAGCAATAAGGTCACCCCTGAGCCTCCTCTTTTCCAGGCTAAACAACCCCAGCTCCCTTATGCCAGGGAAGATTTAGACTGAATATTAGGAAATTGTCTTCACTGAATAAATGGTTAAGCATTCGCACAGGCTGCCCAGGGACATGGTGGAACTGCCATCCCCAGAGATACTAAAAAATGTTTATAGGTGGTGCTTAGGAACATGGGTTAGTGATGGGCTCGGTAGTGTTAGGTTGATGGTTTGGCTTGGTGATATTGAAGGTCTTTCCCAGCCTTTATGATTTTATGATCTTGAAATGTACTTTCTTTTAAGTTTTTGAGAGTAGAAGTTAGCCTTCAATTAGTTGGTAACATCTCTTTACATGTTGCTCTTATGTTTGCTAAAAAAAAAAAAGTCTTATTAGCACAGTACTCTGGTACTTTGTGAACAATGTTTTAACCTCTTTTTCTATGTAAATTTAAATAACAGGTGTTGGTTATGCATATTTATGCTAATTAGTATTTTAATTGTGCTGTAGATTAAATACCATTCCTACACATGATTATACTATGAACTGAAATGTAAGGACCACATTCATGATTAGTTTAGCATTCTCATCTCTACTTTATCATTATCTTTTTTCTTTTCATCTCTTGTTTCATTCTGATATGTGATTAATATTGAGGACCTAGAAATGTCAAGGCAAATCTCATATCATCTTTTATGTGAAGAAAAGCTGAACGTACAGATTAACACCAGCGTTCAAAATCTCTCCCTTACAAAGATCAGACATCAGTTGTCCTTTCCTCCTCGTGCTCTTTCTTCCACACTTACTTTGATCTGTTCCTCGGGGTCTAAGAAAAGAAATTGACAAATGTTGACTTTGTTTTTGGAGGTCCCCCAGACTAGTTCATAGATTTTGGAGGCAGTGTTGCTAAGGCTGACACCGATAACCCTTGTGTTACAGCCAAATCCAGCTGAGCTCTGTGCCCTTCTGAGAAGATCTGCTGGCATCAAAATAACACATGAACAGCATGATTTATTAGATTACACAAGGCAAATTTCTGCACTTGAGCCATATCTCTGGTGCTCTGTCCTTTATTGCCAAGTCATTAACTTTTCTCTCTTAGTTTCCTGTGAGGTTGAGATAAAATACTAAGTACTGAACATCTGTGATATACAATATAAATGATAACGGGCACCAAAATTAAACATTGCCCTGCGGTGTAGCTGGTATCCTAAGGATTTGATTCACTCCTCTCTCTCAGAAAGATTTCAATTTAATTCCCTTGGAAAGTTTAGGAAGTGCAAGCTAGATACAAGGATGAGTCTCATTGCCCTGTTGACAAGGAATCTGCCAGAACTGGAAGTTATATTCCTGATATTCTCTTTGTAAAATAAGGCTTAAATTCTCCTAAGTCTTGCCAGATCTGAACAAATCAGTGAATCCCTTTCACTGCCAGGCTGGCAGAACATATGCTGATGTGACTGTAAAGACAAAAATTTAACAGTGGCAGTGAACAATTGTTCTTCTGGCCTAGCCACAGTGTGTTCTATCAAAAAGGTATAGTACTGTGCTCAATTAATTGAGGTCTACCTATACAGTAGAATAACCTTTACAGAATCTAATAAATATCTGATTTAATTTCTACCGTGGTAGGACCTTGATGAAGTCCCTCCTTATCTTCCTCTAAGAAAATCAGATGAGAATAAATGCCAAGATATATTGATCTTTGATGATAAGAAAGAAAAAAATAAAATAGAATGCTAGATATATCTGTAATTATAATAATACTAATAATATATATTAAGTGAAAACACTACCAGGTTTGGGAGGGTTGTTTGGTTTTGATTTTGTTTTCATTTTGGAAACTCATCATGAACACTAATCAGATGGTTTTTATATCCTCTGATACAATTTTCCCTTAGGATTGATTTCAAAAAGCCTCAAATCTATATCCTTAAAGGAATATGTGTCTCTTCTTTCGAATTACTAATGATAGGACAAGAGGAAATGACCTCAAGTTGTGTCAAGGGAGGTTTAGGTTGGATGTTGGGAGGAAGTTCTTTACTGAGCAGATGATCAGGCACTGGAACAGGCTGCCCAGAGAGGTGGTGGAGTCACCATGCCTGGAAGTGTTTAAAAGGAAGAGTGGATGTGACGCATGAGGTTATGGTCTAGTGATGAAGGATGCTGGGATGAAGGTTGGACTGGCTGATCCTAGTGGTCCTTTGCAACCATAGCGATTCCTAGTGATTAGATGTTGTGCTGAGGGATTTGGTTTAGTCAAGGACTTGTCAGTGTGAAACTAACAATTGGACTCGATGATCTTGAAGGGCTTTTTCCAATCTAAGAAATTCTGTGATTCTGTGATTCAAGAACCCTGTCTTACAAGCCTCAGTCCATTCATTGTTATACTTATGGGGGTTAACAATAAATGAAAGAATTTGGGTTTTTCTAGTCACAGAAATACCTTTTATTTTTTCCTCTCGAAACAACTGTGTTCATAAAGATGTACCAAACTAATCTTATGGTTTCACTTCTAGCTATAACATTGTTAGCTTTGAGACTCAATGTCCTGATTTTGAGTCATCAGGTGCTCAGGCAAAAAGGACAGAAAAGTATTTTATCCCCAGAGGAGTAGAATAAAAACACTTGCACAGAACTGGAGGCCAAATATGAATGCCATGTACAAATATGTACAGAAATACAAAAGGCATTCAGGGAAAAAGAATAGATACACAAATAATTAGGCCAAGTTCTCCATCTGGGCTTACTGTCTACAACTACCTGAAAGGAGGTTGTAGCCAAGTGGGGATTGGTCTCTTCTCCCAGGCAATCAGCAACAGAACAAACAGACATAGTCTCAGGTTGTGCTGGGGGAGGTATAGGCTGGATGTTAGTAGGAAGTTCTTCCCAGAGAGAGTGACTTGCCTTTGGAATGGGCTGCCCAGGAAGGTGGTGGAGTTGCCTTCTCTGGAGGTGTTCAAGAAAAGCCTGGCTGAGGCACTTAGTGCCATGGTCTAGTTGACTGGCTAGGGCTGGGTGCTAGGTTGGACTGGATGAACTTGGAGGTCTCTTCCAACCTGGTTGATTCTATTCTATGATTCTGTGCTAGTTTGCGCCTAGCTAGAATGTTTTGGTGAAAAGAACTAGATGATAGGCTGTAAAATGAAAACAATGGTGAGGTCTACTTCGCTCACAGTCTTGCTGAGATGTGTAAAGAAGAAAGGCAAAACAAAGATGAGGTCACTCCTGCTCTGCACTTCGTGCTGGGCTGTCCTCTTCTCCTTGTCTGCTGGGGAGAGCTGTGGCTGCTGGCCGGANTATGATCTGCTTTTGTTCATTTTCTGCATTTGTCCATGATTCTAATGCCTTACATTATTTTTTCCCACATAGCTGATTTAATTCTTCAATCCACACTCCCTGAGCTTAAATTAAGCATTTATTCTTCTTGACACAATCCTAGCATTTTTTTTCATTTGAGGGTTAAAGAACAAGGATTTCTGCATTGTGCTATCCTTAGTATAATAAGGATGTCATTAATTGTCATAGACTTCATCATTTAGAATAAATACCAGCTATGTTGCAAACTACAACTACCTGAGGGGTGGTTGTGGCCAGGGGGAGGTTGCTTTCTTCTCTCAGATGGCCAGCGTCAGAACAAGAGGACACAGCCTCAGGCTGCTGCAGGGGAAATTTAGGCTCGAGGTGAGGAGAAAGTTCTTCACTGAGAGAGTCATTGGCTACTGGAATGGGCTGCCCAGGGAGGTGGTGGAGTCGCCGTCCCTGGAGCTGTTCAAGGCAAGGTTGGACGTGGCACTTGGTGCCATGGTCTAGCCTTGAGCTCTGTGGTAAAGGGTTGGACTTGATGATCTGTGAGGTCACTTCCAACGCTGATGATACTGTGATACTGTGAAATAGAGGTGTCCTGTTGTCTGTGTCATTGTGTTTACACTGCAGAGCACCTCACAAAATTCTCTAATCTAAATTCAACAAGTGAGACTGTTCTGAAGTGTATGTGGCAAAGTTGGAGGATTGAGGGCTGCCGGGTGGCTGATGTGAGGGAAGATCAGGAGCTGACTTCATGTCAGACAGTTCCAGTTGGCAGACCAGCTGCTGGCAAAAGCTGAGCCATTCCACAATACTGTTGGTGGTTGGTTCCTCACTGATAGGGTATTTGAGAAAGCCTAAAAAAATATACTGCAGATGTGAGAGGAGAACATAAAAATGTGAGAGAAACAACTATTCAGACCCCAGAGTGAGAGAAGGAGAGTGAGGAGGTGCTCCATGTGCTGAGCAGAGATTCCCTTGAAGGCTGTGGAGAAGATTATGATGAAGCAGTTTGTCACCCTGCATCACACAAAGAGCCACAGCTGAGCAGATATCGACCCTGCAGACCATGGAGCCCATTCTTATATCAGAGCACGTTACATGTGCCAGAGCAGGCTGTGACACTGGAGGATGTCTGTGCTGGGCCAGGCAGCATTATAGAGAGGAGTTCACACTGGAGCAGGTCTTCTTGATTGTACACCATGGGAAAGACCAGTTCTGAAGCAGTTTTTGAAGAAATACAGGCCATGGGAAGGACTCACATGGAGCAGGGTAACAGCATGAGGAAGAAGGAGTGTCAAAGCTGAAGTATTATGAACTGATTAAAATCCTTCTGTTCCACATCTCCCCTGGAATGATGAGCTGGAGGGGAGTTTATAGTTTTCTATTTCTCACTATCCTAATCTGTTCTTAACTGGCAATAAATAAAGTTGATCTTCTCCAAAGAGGGTCTGTTGTGCTCGTGTATTTAACTGGAGAATGATCTTCTTATCTCTACTCACCAACTTTTCATCTTATTTTCTATCCCTGTCTTGCTGGGGAGATGCATTGATAGAGTACCACGGTGGGCATTTGGCAGCCAGTCCAAACTACATTTCACTACATTTGGGGCTTTGTTTTTTTTTAATTTCTTTTGCTGTTGTTTCATTTAGTTTTAGTTTTTTGGTGATTTTGGTTTCGGTTTGTTTGTTAGTTTGTTTGTTTTTCTTAGTTGTTGTTTGTTTTTAATGTTCACTATAATTCTTCACAAAGATAAATTGTTTACTTTCTAGAACATACACTTTGTGTTTGTTCGTTTGTGGGGTTCTTTATCAGAGAATATTTAAAGTTTCCTTCATTACAATTCTTTCTTCACAAAGACAAATTGTTTACTCTTTAGAACATATAATTTTCTTTCTGTTTGTGGGCTTCCTTATCAGAGAATATCTAAAGTTTCCTTCATTACAATTCATAGAATCATAGAATCATAGAATCACAGAATGGTTTAGGTTGGAAGGGACCTCAAGGATCAACCAGCTCCAACCCCCTGCCATAGGCAGGGACACCTCCCACTAGAGCAGGCTGCTCAAGGCCTCATCCAGCCTGGTCTTAAACACCTCCAGGGAGGAAGCATCCACAACCTCCCTGGGCAACCTGTTCCAGTGCCTTACCACCCTCACTGGAAAGAACTTCCTCCTAACATCCAGCCTAAATCTCCCCTCTTCCAGCTTAAACCCATTCCCCCTCGTCCTGACATTACTAGACCTTGTCAATAGTCCCTCCCCAGCCTTCCTGTAGGCTCCCTTCAGATACTGGAAAGCCACTCTAAGGTCTCCTGGAAGCCTTCTCTTCTCCAGGCTGAAGAGCCCCAACTCTCTCAGCCTGTCCTCATAGCAGAGCTGCTGCAGCCCTCTGATCATCTTCGTGGCTCTCCTCTGGACCCGCTCCAGCAGTTCCATATCCTTCTTGTGTTGGGAGCTCCAGAACTGCACACAGTACTCCAGGTGGGGTCTGATGAGAGCAGAGTAAAGGGGGAGAATCCCCTCCCTTGGCCTTCCCCCTGAATTTTTTCTTCACAAAGACAAATTGTTTACTTTTTAGAACATACAATTTTCTTTTTGTTTGTGGGGTTCTTCATCAGAGAATATTTAAAGTTTCTTTCATAATAATTCTTTCTTCAAAAAGGCAAATTGTTTACTTTTTAGAACATACAGTATTTTTTGTTGTTTGTGGGGTTCTTTATCAGAGAATATTTAAAGTTTCCTTCATTACAATTCTTTCTTCACAAAGACAAATTGTTTACTTTTTAGAACATACAATATTTTTTGTAGTTTGTGGGGTTCTTTATCAGAGAATATTTAAAGTTTCCTTCTTTTAAAGTTTGCCAAAAGTAGGACAGGATTTTGTTAGGTTTTTTTTCCCTTTTTTTTTTTTTCTTTCCAAAATCCTGTGGTCTACATTGTAGTTTAGCAAAACAAAAAAAGCTCAGAAATAGTTCTGATCTGTAAGCAATATTTGCCTATTTCTACACTGTTATGATCCTGCTATATTCTGTCTCAAGTGATTAAGAATTGTTTTTCCAGCTAGATACAAACTCGTCAACTTTTATATGAATCCTGAGGCAACTGAATGAATATTGCTTTCAGTATAATTATCAATTGTGTATATATAATACTGCACACCATTTGCATCTGCTCCACCATTCTCATTCCTAAAGAGACATGAATTAGTCTGATTTTAGATTAAGTGTTTTTATACAACTTACAAATAGAGATCAAACAGTGCTGATTGTCACTCACACAGGAAAACGACCATTGCCATGCTGTGATACAGTGTCTTGTGTCCAGAGAAGGGCAATGAGGCTGGTGAAAGGCCTCGAGCACAGCCCTATGAGGAGAGGCTGAGGGAGCTGGGATTGTTTAGCCTGGAGAAGAGGAGGCTCAGGGGAGACCTTATTGCTGTCTACAACTACAACTACCTGAGGGGTGGTTGTAGCCAGGAGGAGGTTGCTCTCTTCTCTCAGGTGACCAGCACCAGAACAAGAGGACACAGCCTCAAGCTACACTGGGGAAATTTAGGCTTGAGGTGAGGAGAAAGTTCTTCACTGAGAGAGTCATTGGCTACTGGAATGGGCTGCCCAGGGAGGTGGTGGAGTCGCTGTCCCTGGAGCTGTTCAAGGCAGGATTGGACGTGGCACTTGGTGCCATGGTCTAGCCTTGAGCTCTGTGGTGAAGGGTTGGACTTGATGATCTGTGAAGTCTCTTCCAACCTTGGTGATACTGTGAGACTGTGATACATTGAATGTATTTTTTTAGGACAAGCGTTTCAGTGTAGCTTGCATTAAACACATGTAGCATGTACTGTTATGGAGGCAGGAATTAATGTGGCCGAGTCAGGAATTTATAAAAATAGAGTTATTTTATTTCCCAAAAACCCGCCCCCAAAACTATATACAGAAGATAATTTATATTTAATTAACAGGTTCTTTTGGTTGTTTGAGAATATCTACACAATAGGATACCACAGGTAAACTTGACTAAATTTAAGTCAGTACTTGGAAAAGGATTTGTGCTAATAAATATATATAGCGTTCCCCACTATCAAAATAGGCTGAGCCTAGGCTACTCACGACAGCTGGCTTGAAAAGAAGGGCGATTCAAAGGTCTGTCCCGTGGTCTTTTCAGCAACCTTCAGGGTGGTTAAGAAGCGATAAGCCACACAATAAGGACGCTTAAAGTGAAGTCCTTCAGGGCTTGTCTTCGGAGTGTCAAAGGCTCCGTGTAGAAGTTATCCAGGTGGGGGGAGAAGAACTCCAAGCAGGCACACCAAGGCGGGAACGCGATCCAAAGCGGGGGCGAACTCCACGGCAGGAGCACCCCAAGGCGGGAACGCGATCCAAAGCAGGGGCGAACTCCACGGCAGGAGCACCCCAAGGCGGGAACGCGATCCAAAGCAGGGGCGAACTCCACGGCAGGAGCACCCCAAGGCGGGAACCCCTCGATATTTATACCCTCTCCTAGACAAAGAGCAGAGTTACCACTGCCTAGGCGCGAAAAGCACACAGCCAATCCTCAGCCGAGTGCAGCGCGGGCCCGGCACGGGGCACTCCTCGTGCCGTAAGGGTCCCCCCTGCTCCCCCCTTCACGCCTGCAGGGCAGGGGGGGAGAAACAGCTCTGTTCGCGCCTTTTTCCTCTCCCATTCAAACCACAGAGGGAGAGGAAATTTCTGGGGTACACGGGACCTCCAGGACATGTACTTATAATTTTAATTTGTGGTTTCTTGAGGGTTTGTTTGTTGGTTTCTTTCTTTCACTTTGACTCTGCTCAGAATCTGCAGTTTCATGTCTTTATTTTAATCACTTATCAGTTGTGTGAAAGGTTACTTGTGATGGTTTGGCTGTTACCCGACCCCCCACACTTTGGAAATCACCCAGACTAGACTCAGTGGCTCTGGAAATTGAATGAAGCTTTTTATTTACGGCTTAGCACAACATACAAGCAGGTATTTGCAGTATATACAATTAAAGACAGAAATGTACTAGTTAAAAGGGAATACAGAAACACAGCAGCCCTCCCAGAAACCTGAGTCCCCAGGAGGGGCTCTCAACCAACCTTCCACCTTCTCCTACCCCTCTCTACCTTACCCCAGACCTTGCCTTGTGGCCAAGGAAGATTGGAGGGTCATCCAGAGGGGTCAGGAAGCAGGTGGATTGGTCACAAAGAGGGCTGGTTAGGTCAGAGTGAAAAGTTCAGCCCAAAGCCCAGAGAGTGACTCTGTTATCTGTATTTGTGTTTTTGTTCTTATACATCTCAGCAAGCCTGTGAGTGAAGTAGACATCACCATTGTTTCCCTTTCACACAGCAGTGTTTTGGCTACTGCTGACTAGTACTTGTATGGCACCAAGGCTGTGCTTTTCTGACATTCCCCCAACAACAGCAGGCTGAGAGGTGGGCAAGATTTTGGGAATGCACATGGCCAGACCAGCTGATCCAAACTGACCAAAGGGGTATTCCACATCATATGACATCAGCTCAGATACAAAACCTAAGAGAAAGAAGTGGTGGCAATTCACTGTTGGTGTCTGTCCTTCAAAGCAAGTGCTACACACATCAAAGCCCTGCTTCCCAGGAAGCAATCAGACATCATCTGTTAAAGGGAAATAGAGAATTACATTTTTGCTTGCCTTTTCTTCTGCGCATGGACTTTGCTTTTTGTTTATTAAACTGCTCTTCTTTCTCCTCCCATCCATCTAAGAAGGGGAGTGATAGAGTGGATTTGGTGGGCATCTGATCAATACACAGGGCCAAACTGGCAGAGCTTCCATAGGAAAATTAAACACTGTTAGTTTTGAGCAACTCCATGACATGGACTTCATGGTATTTTGGGGAGATCTGAATGCTACACTGTTCAGTTTAACCTGAAAACAATTTACTAGGTTTAGAAATTTAATATACTAGGAATTACAAAATACACATTCGTTAGAATCATAGAATCAACTACGTTGGAAGAGACCCCCAAGCTCATTCAGTCCAACCTATCACCCACCTTAGCCAATCTACAAGACTGCAGCACTAAGTGCCTCATCCAGTCTTTTCTTGAACACCTCCAGTGATGGCAACTCCACCACCTCCCTGGGCAGCCCATTCCAATGGCAAATCTCTCTGGCAAGAACTTCCTTCTAACATCCAGCCTAGACCTCCCCAGCACATGAGACTGTGTCCCCTTGTTCTATTGCTGGTTGCCTGGCAGAAGAGACCAACCCTCACCTGGCTACAGCCTCCCTTCAGGTAGTTGTAGACAGCAATGAGGTCACCCCTGACCCTCCTCTTCTCCAGGCTAAATAACCCCAGCTCCCTCAGCCTCTCCTCACAGGGCTGTGTTCCAGGCCTCTCACCAGCTTTGTTGCCTTTCTCTGGACATGTTCCAGTATCTCAACATCTCTCTTGAATTGAAGAGCCCAGAACTGGACACAGTACTCAAGGCATGGCCTGACCAGTGTTGAGTACAGGGACAGAATAACCTCCCTTGTCCTACTGGCCACACTGTTCCTGATCCAGGCCAGGATGCCATTGGCTCTCCTGCCCGCCTGGGCACACTGCTGGCTCATCTTCAGTTACTATCTACCAGCACTTCCAGTCCCTTTCCTCCTGGCTGCTCTCCATCCACTCTGTCCCCAGCCTGTAGCACTGCTTGGGGTTGCTGTGGCCAAAGTGTAGAAGCCTGCACTTGGCCTTGTTAAAACTCCTATCTAAAAGTCTTCTAGAAGGCATTTTTTGTTTCTGCTACCCATCAATCTCACTTATCAGTTATGTTACAAGGAAGTTGTTAACAGGTCATAGAATCATAGAACCATAGAATCATAGAATGGTTTAGGTTGGAAGGGACCTCAAGGATCATCCAGCTCCAACCCCCTGCCATAGGCAGGGACACCTCCCACTAGAGCAGCTTGCTCAAGGCCTCATCCAGCCTGGCCTTAAACGCCTCCAGGGAGGAAGCATCCACAACCTCCCTGGGCAACCTGTTCCAGTGCCTTACCACCCTCACTGGAAAGAACTTCCTCCTAACATCCAGTCTAAATCTCCCCTCTTCCAGCTTAAACCCATTCCCTCTCTGTTTTCACCTTCACGCAGCTGAATCATTAGTGCGTCACAGACACAGTCCAGATCTCACAGGCAGTGCTTTGAGGTAGGCCTCCTTGTAACAAGAATTTGGTTTATTTATCCATTGCCTACTAGGATCTTCTAATGTAAAGATAGGCAAGCATCTACAAAATGCTTCACTTATTGGATCATTGTTTCAGACAGGCTTTAACCTGTGACAATGTAGTATCTGAACTGCTGTCTGGATGCCTAACTGCTTTTGTCTTCTGCAGAAAATGTATGATGTCAGTCGATGGGCTCAACTTAGACGTCTATTATTCGGCACTATGACTATAAATTCAAAGTACTGTGCTTTTTAACACACAAGTCCTGAACTGCTCTTGAAATGTATCAGTTTATTCCTACTTGGGCCCCTTGTGACTGTGCCTTTCGTAGGCCCATGTATGCTGAGCAGTATTCCCACATTTTATGATAAAGCAGTACTGCACTTCACTTCTGACTTTGTATATACATTGCTACAGATATCTTAATTAATGCTGTCTGGGCTGTTTTCTTAAACTCAACTTTTAATAAAAGTTTTATAGTCCCTCTGTTGTCATTTAAAATTGGTGGTCTGGGTCTTCAGTGATTAGTTTTTAGAAACACCTATTGCCTTTAAATAAGTGATGACAGTAAATCAAATACAAACTGATTTAATATCAGAATACAACAGATTTCTGAGCATACTTTTTTTTTCCAGCCCCTTAAGCTATTTTCTCAACCCCTTTAGCTGTTTACTCAAATAGCCCAAGGGAAGTGAAGCAACCCTAAATCATTTAGTCATGAGCAATTCAGAAATATTGTGGCTAGACTTTCAGTAACTGGAGTTGAAATATTAAATAGTAGTAATCATTACAGACTCTTATGCAGCAGTGCCTTGGAAATAATAATAATAAAAATCATACTACGACTCTGATTTTTATTCCTAATGAAAGAAAATGAAAAAGATATTTTCAATCTCTTGGTAAAAATAAGATTACTGTTTAAAAGTAATGACAAGCTGTGTTCAGTACCTAGAAAAACGTGATCTCTCTATATATATGATATCTACAGAAGGACAGAAAGGGAAATTTAAATGATTGTTTTTAGAATGAGCACTACATATTAGAACAGACTTTATGGGAAGCATAAAGTTAAACTTCTTTTCTTCCTATATCATAAAAAGGAAATCACTTTATCTTCAATGTACAGGGATTGTATGACTTAATCAGATATGATTCAAATCCTCTGTTCCAAGCTTAACTTTAAAAAAAAAAAAGAGATAGAGGATCATTTTTTTATCTGAAATAATAATGTAATTTGGAAATTACAGAAGCCTCTACTTCAAAGAACCCATTAACTACAAGAATCAATCAATGTAGAGTTATTTGAAACAGGAAACTTGAAATTTGTCGGATATACCTGGAATAATATTAGAGATAGGAGACAAGATTCTGGCTGTGGCCATCTCTAATTATTCACAGAAAGTGTGAAAGAATGATGAAAAGGGTTTATTCTGTTCCCTCCCCCCCCTCTTTTCTCTACTCTTTTGGATGTGCATCTGTTTTCATTAGCCAATGTGAATTTGAGATGGTTAAGAGTGAAGAAGATTAAATAAACTATGGTAAACAACCAGTTTTGGGCCCCTCACACAAGAAAGACATTTTGTTGCTGGAGTGTGCCCAGGCAAAGACCATGAAGCTAGTGAAGGATCTAGAGAACAAGTCTTATGAGGAACAGCTAAGGGAATTGGGATTGTTAAGTTTGGGGAATGGAAGGCTGAGAGGAGACCCCAATGTTTTCTACAACTGCCTGAAAGGAGGTTATAGTGAGGTGGGAATCAGTCTCTTTTCTCTAGTAGCAGGTGGTTAAGATGAGAGGAAATGGGCTGAAATTGCCCCAGAAAAGGTTTAAATGGGATATTATGGAAAAAAAAAATGGAAATAGTGGTCAAGCATTGGAATAAACTGTCCAGGGAGGTGGTGGGATTACTGGAGGTGAAGGTGTGCAAGAAATATGTGGATGTGGCACTTTGAGATGTGGTTTGATGGCCATGGTGATGTTGGGTTGATGATTGGACTCAATGATCTTAGAGATATTTCCTAAATGAAACAATTCTATGATTGTAAGGACATACCAATATCCTCTGAATTATTACATTACTGCTGTATTTAAAGATATATAAATTTGGTAAAAAATTAGGCAAATGAATTTGATAAGAGAAGAATCCCCATCAGAGATTAGCACAGCTAGAGGTGGCTGGACTAATCTCTTAAGAAGTATGCTAGTTTTAGCCATGACTATAGGCCTGACAGCAGATGCATGAACAATCTGTTTACTGTAGGTTCAGCCATGTTCACAAGAAGCAGATGGATGCATGAATAATGCAGTTTATTCATGTGCAATAGATTCAGAATTTTTAAGATTACCAGTGACAAATGCACTAAACTGCAGAATAACTCTGTAGTTCTAATATATGACTGCAATCACAAGTTTGATTTCCCAAGGAAACACTCAGCAGAGCCAAGATCACAAATGTTACCAAAGACCTTCATTATTTGTTTTTGGAGAGGTGGTGAGGTGGTGTTGTGTGGTGCATGTGTGAGGAGAACAAACTCTTTTTTCCCCCCTGCCATTTGATGTTGAATTCTTATTTCCTCTCCAACTGAGATCGGATGGGGTAATACTTATAGTTGTTATCTAGAACTGGGCAGAGTATGTGAGCAGGACATTAATCTTCTTTATTAATTTTTATATTCAGAACTCTCACCACCCTGACCACTAATTTTAACAATAATAACAATCAGGTTTGTACACAGTCATGGAAACATTTTATAGATAATATCTAGATCTAGCAATAACCAGCAAAATACATAAACACTAATTGAACTGAAAGATTCCTGCAGTCAAATGCTGCCTGTGGTCAATATACCTCTTGCCCACTAGATGGATTCAAGGAGCTCTTTGCTGCTTACAGCAGAAGGCAATGGAGAATTACAAAGAGGCTTTTAAGTATTTACTCACAAAAATATTATTACCTGACTCACAGGGGCTAGCCACAGATCAGACACTGCCCAAATGCTTTCAGTGAACTCTGTCTTGTCAGCCACTGAGACTTGATTATTCCCAGGCTTCTGGGGAAAAGAGGTAGACAATCTCGGACCTTGTCTCCTGGCTCCTCTGAATGATCTGTGTATCTCCAGGGCTTCTAGTATTAACAAGAGATTTTCAGGTGCAGGCAGGATGTCTTGTGATGTGCAGTCTCAGCATGATGTCATGTTTGGCTATGCAGGATGATCACATGGAGACATTTAGAGTCTGTTCCTGTAAACTTGAGACAGTGGAGTTTCCAGGCAATCAACAAGGCAGTATGCAATGGCAGCAGGCAACGGCAGGCACGAATACAATGGCAGAGCACGGCAGAGTACACTGCATTCTCTCCCTTGTGAGAGAATCCAGAACCAATTGGGGCCACACTTCCCTGAGCTTTCTGGCTACAGAAAACTTAGCTGCACACACACAAAAGACCTGCTGGTTCTCTCAGTTTGCCACTGGGACAAGGCTGTGATGGCAGTTTCTCAGCTGTGATGAGTGATAAAGCTCAGATCTGGTTACAGACTCTAGACTTCTCAGTACAGATGGACACAAAGGAACACATTATTCCAACGGTAACAAGCATACTTATCATTCTATATATAATATAGAATTGTATGAATTTTTGGTTTGGTAAATCACTAGAAGTGTTTCAAGATGAAAAGATTTCTTTTTCCCTCTCAAAAGTTTTGATTTGATTTGATTGCTAACAGCTGCACTGCTTACCATTCTGAACCAGGCAGCAGAATTACTGAATTCTAGATATGATTTTTAGAGGGTTTTTGTTTGGTGTGGGTTTTTTTGTTTCTTTGTTTGCAACCAGGAGAAACCATCTGTTTTGCATGGTAGCTGTATCACAGACCTATAAAGATATACCTAGAAGTGATGCTAGAAGGCTATCTACCTCAGTTTCTTAGGGAAAAAAAATGAATCGAATCATAGAGTCAGTCAGGGTCAGAAGGGACCACAAGGACCATCTAGTTCCAAGCCCCCTGACATGGACAGGGACACTCTAACCTAGAGCAGGCTGGCCAGAGCCTCATCCAGCCTGGCCTTAAACACCTCCAAACATGGGGCCTCAACCACCTCCCTGGGCAAACCAGTCCAGGCTCTCATCACTCTCATGCTGAACAACTTCCTTCTCACTTCCACTCTGAACCTACCCATCTCCAGCTTCACTCCATTGTCCCTAATACTGTCACTCCCTGATATCCTAAAAAGTCTCTCCCCAGCTTTTTTGTAGGCCCCCTTCAGGTACTGGAAGGTCACAAGAAGGTCACTTGGGAGCCTCCTCTTCTCCAGCTTGAACAGCCCCACCTCTTTCAGTCTGTCCTCATAGTAGAGGTGCTCCAGCCCTCTGATCAACCTCATGGCCCTTCTCTGGACACGCTCCAGCACATCCACATCCTTCTTGTAATAGCGGCTCCAGAATTTGATGTAGGACTCCAAGTGGGGTCTCAGCAGAGCGCAGTAGAGGGGGAGAATCACTTCTCTCAACCCGCTGGCCATACTTCTGATGCAGCTCAGGATCTGCTTGGTCCTCCAGACTGCAAGTGAACACTGCTGGCTCACCTTGAGCTTCTTGACCCCCAAGTCACTCTCCTCAGGGCTGCTCCATCCAGGCACTGCCCATCCTGTATTTATTCTTGGGGTTGCCTCAATCCAGATGCAGGATCTTGCACTTGGTCTTGTTTAACCTCATGAGGATGGCTTATGCCCACCTCTCCAGCCTGTCCAGGTCTCTCTGGATGGCATCCCTTCCCTCCAGCGTGTCTGCTGCACCACACAGCTTGGTAGACTTTGTGGTTTTCACAAGGATTCTATGTAAGCCGTTTTTCTAGCCTAATGGTCATTGATTGTTTTTGTTTGTTTGTTTGGGGAAGTTGTTTGGTTGGATTTTTGTTTGGTTGGCTTTTTTGTTTGGTTGGTTGGTTTTGGTTTTGGTTTTGGTTTTGGTTTGGTTTTGTTTTAGTGTGTTGTGGTGGGTTATTTTTCTTCTAAAATGCATCCAATACCTTTCTTTCTGCAATCTAAATACTTTATTTTATTTGGTTTTATTTGTATTTATTTGATTATCTTATTTCTTGTCTTGTCTTGTTTTATGCTTTATCTTATTCTGTCCCTGATGGAACAGAGAACAAACAAGTCCATGTTTGACACCTATTCCATAACTGAAAACTACTCTCTTAGTGCCATGTAGGATGTTCTGTCACCTAAGCAAATCATTCAGTCATAGGAAAAAGATGTTGATAATGCCCATTCATCTCTTTTGACCTACTTTCAGTTGGTTCACTCTTTTCTTAAAGGCAGAAGCTCCACAAACATAAGATTGAAGTATTACACAGATGTTTTACATTTTTTCTTTTACTTTTATATTTGTACTTTCAAATGTTGAACTTATCCTAAGGCACATAAATTAAATTAGATCATTTTTTGTCACTGATGGCATCAATCAATCCCTTTTAAAATCCAGAAGATGAAGCAGAAAAGATGAATTCAGATGAATCTTTAGAGGAGACTGCATATAAATATCTAAAGAATCATACAATCGACCAGGTTGGAAGAGACCTCCAAGATCATCCAGTCCAACCTAGCATCCAGCCCTGTCCAATCAACTAGACCATGGCACTAAGTGCCTCAGATAGGCTTTTCTTGAACACCTCCAGGGATGGTGACTCCATCACATTCCTGGGCAGCCCATTTGTGGCCATTTGAGCTGATTTTCTAGCTCAGACATAGTGTGGGGAAGATTCTCTGTGAAGAACTTCCTCCTAACATCCAGCCTTTACCTTCTCCAGCACAATTTCAGACTGTGTCCTCTTGTTCTGTTGCTGGTTGCCTGGAAGCAGAGACCAACCCCTCCTGGGTACAGCCTCCCTTCAGGTAGTTGTAGACATCAATGAAGTCACCCCTGAGCCTCATTGAGAGTGGGGGCCAAGAGGATGGGATGCCCTGCAACAGGAATACTACTATATAGTTTAGTAAAAATAGCTTTATGAATACTAGGAAGTCCTAAATTTATTAGGTAGGTGCATAAATGGGTATGTGTAAATTTGATTCTGCCTTTTGAAGTAATTATAAAATTAGAATATAGCCATGAGAATACTATAAACTGCATCCTGTATCTCAGAATTTCTTCCATTACTTGTTCTCTTCCTCTTTCTCATTTCTTCCCCTTCTCTAATATCACTTCTCTCTACTCCTCAGAATGTATTTTCATTTACAACTTACATATTAATAAAAATCATGATGAAATGTCATCTTTTGTCTCACTTTTCAGGCAGATGAACTAACTTTTCCTTTTAGACAGCTTATAATGTAAATCAATTTACATTAGTCACTCCATTACTTAATTAGAAATACCTCAGATGCATCTAAATAAAGAAAAGCCATAAAAATCCTTTTATATTAATTCATAAATTAAAATGCTAATTTATAAGTAGCTTAGTTGATAACAACTTTTTGGCAAACTCAATTTCACAGAATTTCACAGAATTTCTTAGATTGGAAAAGACCTTCAAGATCATAGAGTCTGAGGTGTTCAAGAAAAGACTGGATGAGGCACTTAGTGCCATGGTCCAGTTGACTGGCTAGGGCTGGGTGCTAGGTTGGACTGGTTGATCTTGGAGGTCTCTTCCAGCCTGGCTGATTCTATGATTCAATCATTAGTTTCATACTGACAAGTCCTTGTCAAACCAAAGCCCTCAGCACAGCATTTCATCACTAGGAATTGCTATGCTTGGAAAGGTCATAGTTTTCTATAGTCTTTACGATACCTCTGTAAGTGCAAAACATTTCAGCTATTGACAAAAATATGGAATGCTGAGTTTATGATATTCTCAATACTCCAGTAAGTGTATATTTAGAACATGATCCTTCCAGAAAAAAAACCTGAATGTGTCCAGAGACCCATTTGTACAGCTGGCAAAGAAATGTATAGTAAGAAGTCACATAGAAAAAGCAAATTACAGTAAGTCACTAGTTAAATAGACTACTTGTTATATATTTGTGATATAACACCAACACATTTACAAATGATAAAGCTTTCAAATACACACTAAACTAGTAAGTGGCCAGCTAGCCCTTGTGGGCATACTTCTCTTGACAAAGAGGATCCATAGCTCATTTTATTCAATCTATATCTTCTTTTCAAACCAAAGCGAAGGTTCACATCTGTTTGAAGAAAAATGGGACTGAGACGTAGGACTCAAATTTTCATTTTTTTCCTTCCCTTTAATTATTTTTGGAGCTTTTACACCTAAAAAGTCTTTTCTTGTTGCTGTTTGTTTATTTTTTTCAACAATTAGTCAATTTTTGAGATACTGGAACGCGTCCAGAGAAGGTTGACAAAGCTGGTGAGAGGCCTGGAACACAAATCCTATGAGGAGAGGCTGAGAAAGCCAGGGATGCTTACCCTGGAGAAGAGGAGGCTCAGAGTGACGTCATTGTTGTCTACAATTACCTAAAAGGAGGTTGTAGTCTGGTGGAGGTTGTTCTCTTCTCTCAGGCAACCATCAACAGGACAAGGGGACACAGTCTCAAGTTGTGCTGGGCAAAATATAGGCTGGATATTAGGAGGAAGTTCTTCACAGAGTGATTGGCATTGGGATGTGCTGCCAAGGAGGTGGTGGAGTCGCCGTCCCTGGAGGTGTTCAAGAAAAGCCTGGCTGAGGCACTTAATGCCATGGTCTAGTTGATTGGATAGGGTTGGGTGCTAGGTGTCCTGGTAGGGCATAAATCCTGCTGGGAGAGGTTTAACGCTGTCTCTCCTCCTTCTGTTATGTTGGGGTCCAGGAGTGAGTAGATGAGCAAACAATAAGGGTTTTGCCCCAGCAAAGCCTTGAGGGCTACGGGGCTTAGCACCTCGTGTCAAGCGTCTTGTGCTGCCCTCACTGTGCCTGCAGAGTCAAAGGCGCAAGGCTTTGAAGTCATTGGCCAGAACAAGGGGGCTAGTGCCTATTGGCCAGCTTGATTTCAAAATCAAGTATATAAAGGGGGATGATTTAGAAAACCTCACCCTTCTACACTAGCCTTTCTACAGCTGGCTTTCTACATGTAGCTTTTCTGCACCGTGCCTTTGTGTGCACAGAGCATCTCCTAATTTGCAACTCTTTAACAGATGGCCATGTGTTACAGCTTATACTAGTGGCTTAGCAGCATCTCCTTCCTCCTCTGCCTGAAATATTTGTATTTTACCCCAGGAGCAACGCAAGTTTAAAAGCATCTTTCACATGGAAGACTTACTCAGGGACCAACAGCGTCGTGAGTATATGCTGGAGTGAATTCCGGACTCCATAGGCATTAGTTAGAGTTTTCCTGTTGTCACATTATTGTTTTCCAAGTTCTGGTTGATTAAACTGTTTCATTCTATGCAATTGCTTCTTGTCGACTGAAAATCCAAAGAACCTCAGGGATTTTTTTCTGATTTTTGAATATTAATAATAACAAATAATATTCATATGGAAATTAATAGTTATAATTCATAACTGATTATTAATTTCTAATACAATAGGTTGGAATGGATGATCTTGAAGGTCTCTTGCAACCTGGTTGGTTCTATGATTCTGTGAAATATAACATGCTTTCCTCTCCCTTCCTTCCTTCCTTCCTTCCTTCCTTCCTTCCTTCCTTCCTTCCTTCCTCCCTTCCTTCCAAATTCTTTCCCATACTTCCTTCCTGCCTTCCTGCTTGCCTTCCCCTCTTCCTGTTTCTTTAATCTCTCCCCTTATAAAAACTAATGCCTTAATTCTAAATATTCTTTTTGGAGAGGATTCAACAGTACATCCATAAAGTGGACTGAACAGAACATAAGATATAAATTAATCTCATTTCACTGGGTTGTTATTTTTCTATAGAATCTGAGATTCAGAATGTTCTTCCTCTTCTTGCTTGCCTACTTTTCCCATTGCTTCTCTCTCCTGGCTTTGCCTGCTCTGTGCTGACCATGTGTTTAGGCTATTTCATTTTACTTCCAAAATTCTGAGTGGTGTAGTAATTTTTCTTTGGGAGGTAAATCCCAAACACCACACCTTCTCTTTCATTCTCTCTTTTTCCCTTTTTTGTTTTTTAACTGTACTTTCTGACGTGGAAAAGTGGGTTGGGGTGTTTTTTTTGGTTGGTTGAGGGGGTTTTTTTTGTTGGTTGATCTTTTTTTTTTTTTTTTGTGGAGTTTGTTTGTTTGTTTCTTATTCTCAGACAGAACACGTCTGAAATCTCAAAATATTTATAGAGTGCAGCTTCTGTCTTGCATATAGTTCCAGATACAAGCTCGCAGTAGAAATACATGGGCGAAGGTGTATGGCAATCTGTACAATAGGTGAAGTCAAATAAAGTGTACATAATCCATATTTCTTTCTTTTGACTCTGCAAATCACTTCAATAATACTCTACTGTAAATAAAACTCTTTATAAATTATTTGTATTTTATACCTTATCTAAATTAATATATAGATTTATATGTATACTAAGAGTACGCACCCAGAGTATCAAAAAGTACCTTCAAGAGGAAAAAAAGAACCAAAAGATACTCAAAACCTAAAACCCAGTTGACAGCATCCCTGTTTTTCACAGTTTCTTCTTTACATAACACACACTAAGCAGGAAGTGTGAATAAAATGCTTATGCTTGGATTCAAACCACTGCAGCACTTAATATTAATTGTTGTTGACAAAATGGGTGTCAGAAAAGAACAAAGTGAAACAAAACAAACTGACTAAACATCTTTTATTCAAGTCTCAGCTTCATTAAATCTTCCAGACAGAACTTTCTTTGTGGAAAATTTATAATTCCCACTTTCCCCTTTAAAACAGTAGGTGTCCCTTACATGAGCTATAAGTCTTGCATAATTGGGCAGCCTAGGACTCCTTCCAAATTTTCTGTGACAGGCATAATTTTTCATGGACACATCTGTCATAAGTTTACAAAAATCTAGCAACAATTATCCAAAAGAAGTAAGTTATGATTTATGTAGTGCGTATTAACGTGTGATAGGGAAAACATCACGTTTTTCCTTTCATCCACAAAATATTTGTTCTGTCAGTTTGTACCTTAAGTATCTCCTAAGAATGTATAAAATAGATGTCTTTCTGTTGTATCTTTTCCTTGTTTCCTCCTGCACTGCTGGCTTATTGATGAAAATCTACAGTTTCGTATGGAAAATATATGGCCATTTGGAAACAAAAGTAGTCCATATTACTCTAAAGAAAAATTCATTCTCTCAGTAATTGTTTTTTACCCATACTGACCTGGGAAGACAGAAGACTGAAAAAGATTTTGGTAGCTGCTTTGCTGTTCAGTCAAACTCCAGTACAACCAACACTGTCAATTCCATTGATTTGAAATGACACAGAAATTGGAGTTGTTTTCATGGTGATGTGGTTCATATTTCAGAAAGAAAGTGGAGAGGCCTTATTCTTTTGTTAGCTCTACTACTTCAAAGAGACCTCACTTACTATTTTGGCTTTCAAATCTTCTGAAACCAACTAAACAAGAAGTAGGTGTGTCATGGAGCACTCCAAATTCCTTCTTTGCCACCATCCCCCCTCTGTCTCTAGAAGGTTTGAATGGGGCAAGAAGAAGGCACAAAAAACTGCTTCCCACCCCCCTCCTCCCCCCCACGGGCTTAAAGGGGGAACAGTAAAAGGCACCTTCCCCGCATGTGTACTGACTCACGTGGAAGCCCATGCTGGGAACACAGCTGGTGGTTGGCTGGGTTCTTCACACCTAGTATATATGGCAAGTGGACACCTTGTCTAGAAAAGGTATAAACAGAGTGAGGGAAAAAGCATGGTGTTCCTGACTTGACAGTTCCTGCCTTAACAGAGTTCCTGCTTGGAGAGTTCCCGTTTTGAATCGTCCCCGATTGTGGGTGGATCCTGCCTTCTGCATGGCAGTGTGTGAGAAGTGAGAGTCTTACCTACATTTTGACTAGTTGCATTTCTCAGCAGAAGAATGGTGAAATAGATTACTGTTGTTTTTTTTCTTTCTTCTCACAGCTATGGATTTAATTTCTCTCAGTAAAAACATATTCCAATTAGGTTCAAACCAGTGCAAGGAAGAAGCTCTTTACCATGAGGGTGGTGAGACACTGGAACAGGTTGCCCAGGCAGGTGGTGGAAACCCCATCCCTGGAGGTCTTTAAGGCCAGGCTAGATGGGACTCTGAACAACCTGATCTAGTCTAGTGTGAGGTGTCCCTGGCCATGGCAGTGGGGTTGGAAGTGGTCCGTTCCAGCCCTGACCGTTCTGTGATACTGTTCTGCTCTGTGATTCTGTTCTGCTCTGTGATTCTGTGATTCTGCAACCACAATTTTCAGTATTTTTCAAAATCCCTGTGTAGTTTTAGAGTATAGTAGGACATCATAAATATAAATGCATACATTCACTACATCTCCACTGATGCATTTGAGTTGCATTGACAGTTGCATTTGAGATCCAGTTGCATTGATGCATTGACAGTTGCATTTGAGATCCTTCAGGAGCTCTCTCTGGCTGTGAATGCTAGCTTCTCTTGGTCTCAAATTGTCTGACAGTTAAAAAGGGAGATAAAAAATTTTAATAAGAGGTAACAACGCTTTAAACAATATGTATCAATATCTCTAATCAATTCTGCAACCCTGAAATGAGGTAATTATTGTCATCCAGAACGCAGCTGAAAGAATAAGGAAATTTGTTGTTTGGGTATTTTTTATGGAAATGTATTTTGCTTAACTTCACAGACAAAACACTTCTGCCCCAGCTGGAGTTGACTGTAATTTTAATGATGAACAAATTAAGTCTTATCACAATTATATTTTACTGTTCAAAGGGGTCCCTGCAGACTGGCTGTAAGTTGTTCATCAGTCAGTGGAGCTGATGTGATAACAGTTCAAAAATTCCACAACAGCAAACATGTCATTTAAACTGCTCTTGACCATGGTGACTTAAAGTAGCTTCAACATTGTGGATGCTTCCTCCCTGGAGGCATTTAAAGCCAGGCTGGATGAGGCCTTGAGCAAGCTGCTCTAGTGGGAGGTGTCCCTGCCTGTGGCAGGAGGTTGGAGCTGGATGATCCTTGAGGTCCCTTCCAACCTAAACCATTCTATGATTCTATGATTCTATGATTCTATGTTTAATGCGTTCAGAAGTTTAGCACATGTATTATAAGCTCGTTTTCTGGTGCAGATAAAATTAGTAAACAGATAAAAATTACTGAATGAGCCTAAGTCACCAAGAAAAGCTCTAGGGTGGAAAAAAAAATGTTCTTTGTCAAACTGATTTTAATACTGCATGTCTGAATATGATGTTGCTTCTTTTTCTTTTTCTGAGGTGTTGAACAAAAAAAAATCTTATCTGTGTGTACTAGTTTGAGCCTAGCTAGAACGTTTTGGTGAAAAGGACTAGATCATAGGCTGAGAAATGAAAACAATGGTGATATCTACTTCACTCACAGTCTTGCTGAAATATGTAGAAAGGAAAAGCAAAACATTAGATACAGTCACTTCGCTTGGGCGCTTCACTCTGGGCTGTGCTCTCGGCTCTTTGCCTGCTGGGGAGCTGAGGCTGCTGGCTGAACTCCATCTTGCTTTCTAACCTCACCCTCCATTTGCTTTGGCTGATTCACCTTTNCTGTGCCAATTAATATATGCATTTGTATATGGCACCATAAAGGAATTAATTTTGGTTCAGAATAATTTTGCGTTAGTCCTAATGCAAAGGCGAAAAAAGTCTGGTACGAAAAGATGTTTAGCAGATATAAAATGCTCATATATGATCTATAAAACATTATGTCAGTGACAGGACCCTTGTTGATAAAATGAATAGTGTCTGCTTGGGCTTTAGCTGACTGCCCCAGTTCTGCCAATTACAAGGTGACAAAGTTAATTCCCTTAAAGTCAGTGCTCTGAAATACATTACCGTAATAACATTAAAAATCAGTCAAGTCCATATTTCCCCAAAAGTGACAGAATTATGAATGTTATGTCAAAGACTGGATTTTGGAGTGAATTTTAAATGCCCTATGGGAATTTTAAAACTCAGAGACTGAATGTGACATGTCTCCATGTCGCCAATGCCTTTAAAAGCAAGTGCACACAAGCCAAAGTCTTTTTCTGCTGTCAGGATGAAAGACAAATATCTTTACAGATATAGTTTCTTAAAAAGTCATTAAGAAAAAGAAAACAAATGGAAAGAAATAAATCTGAAAATTCTTTTAAGCTCATGTAAAACTACTGTTTCATGTTTCTGTAAATCAGTGAGTAAAAATTTCTACCGCTCACCTTAGCTGTCCTAGACACCGCAGTTACCATTACACTGATATATGGTGTTTTGAAGTCCAAGAAAGAGTGATATTTGATGGAGTAGATGGAGTAGTTATTTTAAAATTAACCTGTATGTAGAATTTATTTTTCTTAGGTGTTATAGGTCCTTTCTTCAGACTTTGGACAAAAATGCAATTGAAGTAAAGTGTAAGAAGTGATTGCTAGGATCAAGGTGAATAATGAACATTGAGAAATCTGATGCAGGCAGGATCTTGGGAATGAGAACAATCTTGTAATGAAAGCAAAACAAGAAAGAGTTCATTTTGGTTGTGGTGAGATGATGGCAAAAGTCAAAAGTGGTTTGTGTAGATGTTTTCTGTGAACAGATCAGAGAAATGTTAAGAAGCAAGGAAGGTGGGAAAGAAAATGTTGAAACATAAGAAATGATGCAGCTGAATATGAACCAAATTAGGGCTTTATCACAAATAGTAGTTTTTTTCTACAGATGTTATAAAAATATGAAAAAAATGATTATTTGAAAAATACTTATTTTGATAAGGATGAAGACACCCTGATGATTTCAAAGTAACACAGATGACAACAGTTTGAACAGGTGAAAGAAATGTATCTCCTACAATTTAGGCTGGATGTTAAGAGGAAGTTCTTCACAAAGTGATTTGCCATTGGAATGGGCTGCCCAGGGAGGTGGTGGAGTTGCCGTCCCTGGAGGTGTTCAAGAAAAGCCTGGATGAGGCACTTAGTGCCATGGTCTAGTTGACTGGATAGGGCTGGGTGCTAGGTTGGACTGGATGATCTTGGAGGTCTCTTCCAACCTGGTTGATTCTATGATTCTAATTAATTAGATATGTATAGTCACAAAGGTAATCAGGTATAATTAGAGGTAGTCAACAGCCACATTGATGTACAGAGCTAGCAATATTTAGCAGAAGCAATACAAATTGTTCATGATATATATTCTTACGCATACATTCTACAAAATGTCAAAAGTGTGTTTTGTTCTGAGAAGTTAGGAACTAAAATTAACATTCAAATTTGAACAAACATGCCACAGACCTAGAGGCACTGAGAAACTATGTCCTAGATGTGCCAAGAAGCCAGATGCTGCCTTTGGAATAATATTTTGCAGGCTTTGGCATCAGAAGTTTATGATGCTATCCAAAGGATTCCTATACCCAGTGAAAGCTTTTTTTCTTCAACCAGCATACTAGCCATATTAAATATCCTTCTACAGAATAAACAGTGACCAGGATAAAGATATAAGGGATCTGTCTGAATTAATCTTACAGGAAAGAAAGTTTACATGCTTGCAATACCTGAAATATTTAATTGAAAATGACACTTAAAAAGATGAATATGTGAAAGTTGAGAGGCATTTTTCTGTGTGTTCTATAAATCTTCTTTTCTCTTTCTGATACAATGTCATGAATTTCATCCTGTGTAATGTTAATCATAAGTAGATTTGAAGACAGCAATCACAATATGAAGCCAAACTAATTGCATAGCAACATTGTTTAATAATATTTTCATGATGAAAGACCTGTTTTTTCACTACAGGAATTTGAGGTATACTGATTTCCTAACTACTGAAGTAATGAGAGTCTTTGTTTTCACTTCAAGAGGCTAGAAATTAGTCCCTGAAGCTTCCATTGTAAGATTTCTCTGGACTTGATCTTTGCTGTATTGAGTACCTTTCACTCAGCTCAAGTCATAGCAAAGCACCACAGCCAACCATGCCCCAGCCTGCATGGCCAGCAGGGCAAGGGAGGTGATTTTCCCCCCCTTACTCTGCTCTCATAAGACCCCACCTGGAGTACCGTGTGCAGTTCTGGAGCCCTGAAAACAAGAAGGACATCAAACTGTTACAGCAAGTTCAGAGGAGGGCCACGAAAATAATCAGAGGGCTGGAGCACCTCTGCTATGAGGACAGACTACAAGAGTTTGGGCTCTGCAGCCTGGAGAAGAGAAGGTTTCAAGGACACCTTATAGTAGCCTTTCAGTATCTGAAGGACTGGATGATCTTGGAGGTCTCTTCCAACCTGGCTGATTCTATGCTTTTCCTTAGTTTCACATTGCTTAACATGAGAGCTCAGGGGTGTGGTTTCTAAAAAGGATGAGCCTAAAGCTTGAAGCTAAACAATTCAAAGGTATTTCACATAAAAAAAGATTAAATAAATGGAAAATTTGATTTCTTTCTGCTCATGTTCATCACCTATAAAATAATATTGTTTGATGTCTGTTGACAACCAGGTGAATGTGAACCATCAATATGCCCAGGTGGCCAAGGCAAATAGCATCCTGGCCTCTATCAGAAATGGCGTGGCCAGCAGGACTAGAGAAGTGATTGTCCCTCTGTACTTAGCACTGCTGAGGCCACGCCTCAAATATTATATTCTGTTTTGCATGCCTCACCAGAAGAAGCAGATTTTGGTTCTGGAGCATGTCCAAAGGAGGACAACAAAGTTCATGAATGGTTTAGAGCATGAATCATGCAAAGAACAGCTGAAGGAACAGTTGTTTTGGGGGGAGGGGGAGGTTGATATGCAACAAAGGAGGCTGAGAGGAGACCCTATTGCTACAACTGCCTGAAAAGAGGTTGTAATGAGTTGGAGGTCCATCTCTTCCTCCAAGCAACAAGTGATAGCATGAGAGAAAATGGCCCAGAGTTGCACCAAAGGAGGCTTAGGTTGGTTGTTATGAAAAATTCCACTAAATCATTCATAAAGTATGGGAACAGGCTGCCCAGGGAAGTGATGCAGTCACTGTCCCTGCAGGCGTTTAAAAAAAACAGTACAGGTCACAGAATCATAAAACCATTATGTGGTACTCAGGGACATGGTTTACTGATAACTTGCTAGAGGTGGGTTAATGGTTAGGTTTGACAAAGGTCTCTTCCAACAAAGAGTGATTCTATGATTCTATGAATGTATGTTCATTATCTCTCTTAAATTCCAAGAAAGCAATAAAGCTAAATATTACTATTAAACTTTATACTGTTTCTCAAATTTTATTTTCTCCCCTTTACTTTTAAAAGAAGCATATTGTCATTCATCTCACTATTTTGATGGAGTTTTTTACTTTGATATTAGGTTTTACAGACACACATAATTGATATATCAGTGTTATTTTATATTGACATTCAAAAGCTCATACTGTTGTGATCCAGACCTTGCTATAGTACAGTAACATGCCCTGCTAAGAAAATGTCTAAACTGACTGTTATAAAACCCAATTATTTTCTTAATGGCAGTATATATAAATATATATATGTAAACGGCAGTATAAATTGAATCATAGAATCATAGAATGGTTTAGGTTGGAAGGGACCTCAAGGATCATCCAGCTCCAACCCCCTGCCACAGGCAGGGACATCTCCCACTAGAGCAGCTTGCTCAAGGCCTCATCCAGCCTGGCCTTAAACACCTCCAGGGAGGAAGCATCCACAACCTCCCTGGGCAACCCGTTCCAGTGCCTTACCACCCTCACTGTAAAGAACTTCCTCCTAACATCCAGTCTAAATCTCCCCTCTTCCAGCTTAAACCCATTCCCTCTCTGTTTTCACCTTCACGCAGCTGAATCATTAGTGCGTCATAGACACAGTCCAGATCTCACAGGCAGTGCTTTGAGGTAGGCCTCCTTATAACAAGAATTTGGTTTATTTATCCATTGCCTACTAGGATCTTCTAACCCAGACTGTTCAATGTGAATTATGCCAGAGACATTTATTGATCATTCATCTCTCAATAAATACCCCCAGGGCCACAAGGCATATGCCTACACATTAGCATGATTAGTCAAGAACAACCCACTCCATCAGCATAAACCACGCCTTGTTTTCCTCATTAACAAGGTGTTCGTTATCTATCCTGTTGAACAGGATCATTCAAATTAAGAAGGCTGTTGAAAAATTACTAGTATATCTACTCTAAATCTACGAAATTAAAATCTAAAAGCATAAATCTGATTTATCAATGTACAATTAAAGCTCAACTTTTCTAGCACTTGATACAATCTATTTATATACGTCCCAGAGGATATTCTTCCCACTTGTCCTTCTGGATGAAACTTCAGCTGATTGAAGAAAAATAGAACAAAACACTTTCTGGTGCATAACAATGTTTGTAAAAAAAACATTCTTGAAGTCCTCATATTCTCACTAGTCTATAGAGCTGTTTATGCATTAAATAACTGAGAATAATATAATAATATAAGAAGAAACATAATGTAACATAATGTGAGAATGCAAAGTGGGAATGGCATGAAGAAGGATAATAACCGGCGGATGCTGACCTTGGTTCCCACCAGCTGCTGGCTACCTTATCTCAGAAAGGATAGATAACGAACACCTCGTTAATGAGGAAAACAAGGCGTGGTTTATGCTGATGGAGTGGGTTGTTCTTGACTAATCATGCTAATGTGTAGGCATATGCCTTGTGGCCCTGGGGGTATTTATTGAGAGATGAATGATCAATAAATGTCTCTGGCATAATTCACATTGAACAGTCTGGAGTCCATGTGGCATTGCCTTTGATCGTATTGATCTGTGAGGGCCTTGACCACGTTTCTCATGGGCAAGCAAGCAGCTAATTCTGCAACAGTATAATATATAATATATAATATAATAAGAAAATAAATGCAAAGCCAGCTAACAGTGGAATTATCCCACTTTTGCAATATATCTGTAATACAAATGTCAGTGGGAAGCTGTCAGGGAAGAGTTAGAAAATAGTATGTGCTTTGTTAATCAACATTTATGTTTCTTGGTTTGTGCTTGTTTGTTTGTTTTATTTTTTTTTCAGTTCCAGACCTAGTTTATTGCTTATGAATATGAAGCTAGTAGTCATTATCAACACTGACCCAGCTTGACACAGAAGGAAGAAGTACAAAATATCAGTACCTAAGAGACTCATTATGAATCCAAACTCATGTTTTGCTTGGCTTAGATCACATATATGGATATATTTTGTGACAGCATTTCAACCAATTAGTATCTAATATTTTGAAATTAGTTTTCTTCAGTCTTGTGAATAGTATTTGAATTTGTATAAGATATTTAATTGAGTCAAGAAGTATCAGACAGATTTCAAAGTTTATTAAGTTTGTTAAGTAGGTGATAATTTGGGACACATTCGGGATCACTTGCACTGCGCTATAGGCTGGGGACAGAGTAGCAGGAGAGCATCCAGGAAGAAAGTGATCTGGGGATACTGGTAGATAGTAGGCTGAAGATGAGCCAGCAGTGTGCCCAGATGGACAGGAGAGCCAATGGCATCCTGGCCTGGATCAGGAAAATGTGGCCAGTAGGAGAAGGAAGGTTATTCTTCCTCTGTACTGAGCACTGGTCAGGCCACACCTCAAGTCCTGTGTCCAGTTCTGGGCTCCTCAATTCAAGAGAGATGTTGAGATACTGGAATGTGTCCAGAGAATGGTGATGAATCTGGTGAGAGGCCTGGATCACAAGGCCTATGAGGAGAGGTGGAGAGAGATGGGGTTGTTTACCCTGGAGAAGAGGAGGCTTAATGTGTAGACCACATTGCTGTCTACAACTACCTGAAGGGAGGCTGTAGCCAGGTGACGGTTGGTCTCTTCTCCCACAAAACTAGCAATAGAACAAGGAGATATGGTCTCAAGTTGTGTCAGAAGAGGTCTGGGCTGGATGTTAGGAGGAAGTTCTTCACAGAGAGAGTGATTTGCCATTGGAATGGGCTGCCCAGGGAGGTGGTGGAGTCACCATCCCTGGAGGTGTTCAAGAAAAGAGTGGATGAGGCACTTAGTGCCATGGTCTAGTTGATTGGACAGGGCTGGGTGCTAGGTTGGACCATCTGATCTTGAAGGTCTCTTCCAACCTGACTGATTCTATGATTCTATACTTCTTTTTTGTCCCCCCTCCCAAAAAAAAAAAGGCTAGTCTTAAGCAGTTAGGTATGGAATATGATCAGCATTCTGAACAAAATAGTCCTTCTCTTTAATCCGTTTTGAAAAAAGAAGAGGTTTAACCTAGGAATTTCACTTCAGCACAGTATTTATAACTGGTACCTATATAACAGCTGCCTATAATGATATCCATGAACATTATTCTTAGGCTCATCAAATTTTCTCTACATTTAATACGTAATGTTAGCCTATGAGATGGCACCTAAGAGTTAGATGCCTCAGTCTTGCATATGTACCTGCTATTAAATGTATTAGACATTTTAAATTAGGTATTAGATATTAAAATTAGACATTCAAGCCTGGGTTGGTTTTTTTTTTTGTTTGTTTGTTTTTATTCTTCCCAGGGTTTTTTTTTTCCTCTCAATGATATTTCTCCACTGTGGAAGAAGCTGTACTCTGAAGCAAGCCAAAACCATTTGCCCAGTCTTGGAGAAAATCAGAGCTGTGCAAATATTGTTGCTTCATTCTGTTTCAAATACCTTGGGGCTTTCAGTTACACACCCTTTTCTCAGCCACTCCACTGACCTGCTCCGTATGGCCTAATATTCCCTGTTGGCAATGTTTCCTATATTTGCAGGCATTTTATATCACCAAAAAAGCATAAAGAAACCCAAGGCACCTTAACAATCAGGGCTTGTGGCGTTACTGTATTTCTGTGCATAGAGAGCAGGATTTCTCCTAGGCAAAGAGCATTGTCCTGTCTTTACTATTCATCTTCAAGAATGCATTTGAGAAGTAAGTCTGCAGAAAACGAACATTGGTACTTTGGCTAAAATTCAGTTGAATAGTCATTACAAGCCCATGGCAAACCCAGAAAGCCTGACTAACTACAGGCAGAGAATGAAACAATTTTCACAGAACACTTAAGTTTAAATACATGCAAGTGTCCTTTGGGGCTTAGGATCTATTTAAAGACCTGTCAATTATAAAAACAAAAAGTATAAGCTTTTCCAGTAGTTGCTTGTCCTGCCTTCTGATGACCCAGCTACCCATCAGAAAGCAGTACTTCATGGGACAAACTTGGATTGCAGTTCAGTAAGAGAATGAACTTTCTGATCAGAAATTTATAGCATAATGAAATGAATGATGGCTCCACAGTCTCTGCTGTCCAGAATTGTTTTGCTTTCTGACATCTTTAGTATTTCCAGTCACTTGAGGAGATTTTGTATCTAAAAAGACTGTGACTTTACAGCAGACTGCAAAATATTCCTTTAGCAGCACCAATTGTCCTTGTATACACTAAACTTGCGAGCATTTGGTCAGGGTCCTTTCTCCCAAGTAAGGAACACACTTCTCCAGCTGCAGGTCACTCAAAGCTAAAAAAAGATCTCAGAGACAAGGCAAGCCAGAAAGTTTATCAGCAGTTTAATTCCCCAGGAGGGCACCGGGGGCCATTACATGGCCATTAACATAGCCAGCACTGGAGTCACAGATAAAGTAGAGGTAGCCAAGCAGCCAGCCAAGAAATCAGCCAAGGGCTTTGAGACAGACACAGATGTTGCTGCTAAAAAATTTATTCTAGTCCTTGGCATCTGAGTCCTTTATCTGTCAATTCAGTGTCCTGTATGAGGCCCCAGCTGTTAAGTTTGCTGATGAAAGGAGAAGGGGGAAAGCTGAGCTGCATTTAGATGACCAGTGCAATGATTCCTTCTAAAGAATTGTTGATTATCATCTTAAATTGTTGATCTATCCTTTAAAAGATTCTGACAACCTTTTCTGGCAAAGCTTTCAAAAATTTTCCTTAAGTTAGTGTTATGGAGGCAGGGAATTAATGTGTACGAGTCAGGAATTCATATAAAAAATAGAGTTATTTTATTTCCCCAAAAACCTGCCCCCAAAACTATGTGCAGAAATTAATTTCATTTTAACTAACAGGTTCTTAGTTGGTTGAGAAGATCTACACGGATGCCACAGGTAGACTTCACTATTTTAGAAGTCAGAAGTTGGAAAAGGCTTGAGCTATTAAATATAGCGTTCCCCCCACTGTCAAGATAAGGCTGAGCCAAAGCTACTCACAGCAGAATCACACTGGCTTGAATGGAAGGGTGGTCCAAAGGCTTGTCCCTGAGAGTCTTTCAAAGGCCTCAGAGGGTCGTTAAGAGCTATAAAGCTGCATGAAGGAGGTGCTTCAGGTGAAGCAGTCCTTTGGAGCTTGTCTTTTGGAGTGCCAGGGGCTCCTTGTGCAGAAGCTATCCAGGCGGGGGGGAGAACTCCACGGCAGGAACGAACTCCACAGCAGGAACACCCCAAGGTGGGAACCCCAAGGTGGGAAGTCCCCCCAGTATTTATACCCTTCCTAGACAAAGACCTGAGTTACCACTGCCTAGGTGCAAAGAACGCACCGCCAATCCCCAGCCGATTCCAGCGTGGGCCCGACATGGGGCACCCCTCATGCCAGAAGGGTCCCTTGCTCCCCCCTTTCACACCTGCAGGGCAGGGGGAAGAAACAGGTCTTTTCGCGCCTATTCCTCTCCCATTCAAACCATAGAGGGAGAGGAATTTTGGGGTATACAGGACACTCCAGGACAGTCAGTTGCAGTGGTCTATCACTTCTTCCTGGGAACTTTGAACCCTGTAGTACTCAAAGGCAAACTGTTCTCACACAGAGGGATTTGTCCTATAGAGAATAGAACCTACAATAGAATGGGCCTCATGGATTAACTACCTCTAGACTCAGTTGCTTGACCAACAGTATGACAATGCCTTGGCTTGCGATGAACAGAGCAGATGAATAGATTTTATTGGGGTTTTTTTTGTGATTCCACATTATAATCTCACATTGGATAAATGGCCTAGTTTCCTCAAGAATTTGACATTTCTCTACTTTTCTTCACTACAACTACTTAAAAGGAAGTAGTAGTGAGGCTGGAGCTGGTCTCTTCTCCTGAATTACTAATGATAGGACAAGAGAAAATGGCCTCAAGTTGTGTCAAGGGAGGTTTAGGTTGGATGCTAGGAGGAAGTTCTTTACTGAGCAGGTGGTCAGGCACTGGAACAGGCTTCCCAGGGAGGTGGTGGAGTCGCCATCCCTGGAGATGTTTAAAAGGAAGAGTGGATGTGGGGCTTGAGGCTATGGTCTAGTGATGAAGGATGCTGGGATGAAGGTGGGACTGGCTGATCCTGGTGGTCCTTTCCAGCCAATTCATGGTGATTAGATGTTGTGCTGAGGGATTTGGTTCAGTCAAGGACTTGTCAGTGTGCAACTAATGATTGGACTCGATGATCTTGAAGGTCTTTTTCAATCTAAGAAACTCTGTGATTCTGTGATTCATGCTTCCCCAAACCACAACATTTTAGCTATGGTCCCAAGATCTGTTTATGACTTGAAAGCTCTGACATGTAGTCTTGTATTAGTTTTCTTTCCCTGGAACACTTAAGTGCAAACCATTCCTTTCCTGCCATATGCAATAGTAAATATTTCCTTTGAAAAATTGCATTACATAGATAATTTTTTTTTGATGTCATGACAAAAAGTAACAATAATGCATACTCATTCTATATGATTCTTATTTAATATTACCATATAATAATACAGGCAGAGAGATTTAATTGTATATTAATTTATATTATCATGAGACAACGGAGGTTATATGAATTGGTATTAGTGGAAACATTTATTTGTATCCAGATACATACAAACATGTATTGTGCTCTAAATTTTTACTTATTGATTAGTAGATGAAAATACTTTTTTTCTTTCTTCTCTCTACTTCTGCATTGCAAAATATGTTTAGACAGAGTTTTCTGTCTAAGCTCCTTTCACCTTAATGATCATTTCCAGTTACAATCTATATATATATTTTTATTTCCTAGCTGTGCAGCTACTGCATCTTGACCAAATTTCTTTCCTTTCTATAACAAATGATTTACTGCACTCTGACCTTTTTAAGGCTATATCCAGCTGCTCCTTCTTATCTTTCAGAGATAATCCCTAAGGGCTTGAGGGCAACTGCTTCCTTCTGCTCTGCTTAATAATGTTACCATAAATTCCTACACTGTTTTGTCATCTGCTTTACATCAAGCTGCTCCAGAGTATATTGGGCACCAAGAAAGAGTATTACACAGTGTAACAGAACAGTCCTTTAGGCAGTTATAATATTATAATTTGAAAGAGTAGATTCAAGAATAAAGCGCCATCACAGAAAACCTCTGACTTGACAAGATGAAATTCTATATTCCTCTTCCTTTTAAAACAACAGGAGGCTAATTTCTACTACTTGCCAAAATTCATAGGAGCTTTTTCACTTGAATGTCTGTGCTAGTTTGAACCTAGCTGGGATATTTTGGCAAGAAGAATTAGATTATAGGCTGTGAAAAGGAAACAGTGGTGATGTCTGCTTCACTCATAGGCTTGCTGAGATGTGTAAGAACAAGAACATAGATAACACAGTCATTTGCTGTCTGTCTTTGAAGCTGCATGAACTTCTCTCTCTAACCTAACTTGCTGCCTGACTAATCCGCCTGCTTCCTAACCCAGGTAGAGTGATGGGGAGAAGGTGAAAAGGTGGTTGGGAGCCCCTCCTGGGGACTCTGGTTTCTGAGAGGGGTGTTGTGTTTCTGTATTACTTTCTAACTTGTATACTTCTGTCTATAGCTGTATAGATTGTAAATATCTGCTTGTATATTATACTAAGCTCTAAATATAAAGCTTCATTCAATTTCCAGATCGGCTGAGTCTAGTCTGGGTGATTTTCTTAAGTGTAGGGGGTGAGTAACACCCAAACCATTACAATGTCCTTCTTCTCTTCCTTCCTTCTTTCCTTCCTTCCTTCCTTCCTTCCTTCCTTCCTTCCTTCCTTCCTTCCTTCCTTCCTTCCTTCCTTCCTTCCTCCCTCCCTCCCTTGCTTTCTTCTTCCCTTCCTTCCAAATTCCTGACTTCCTGCCTTCCATTCTTCAACTATAACACAGTGTCAAAGAGTACAGCAAACTTAAACAACAAACCCAATCAATCAAAAACCAAAACTCACTCCACTAATTCAAAGAAATAATATATTTTTTAAAGCAGTCTTCTAGAAAAGGCAATTTTTATCATCTTATCTAAAAATAAAGGAAAAATTTAATCAATCTAATCAATTTCCCAAAGTTTTTCTAAGCACTAGGTTATTTTATCAAAGAAAAGTAGAAAGAGTATAATTAGTGATTCTCTTTCTTTTGGTTGTGATTTTTTGCAGATAAATAATTTGTAATTTCTTTTTAAAAAAAATAAATCTGCGTAGTTACTCTGGAAAGAATATAATAACATGAATTCAATTACTGGGTCACTATCCTGAAACCTTAAGTAAATCATCAAATCCAGAAATCAACTCTATCAGATTTATTTCCTTTTTTTCCCACATTATTTTGCTTGTTTTTCTCTAAGTAGCTGTCTGTGATGGACATACCTTTGAGGATTCTGCTATTCATAGATGTACTGGAATGCTCTTTATCCAGTAAAAAAAAAATCCTAAACCTTCTTAGTCACTTTTTGCACTGGTGGGACTAAGCAATTGTGCTAGTTTGAGCCTAGCTAGCATGTTTTGGTGAGAAGAACTAGATGATAGGCTGTAAAATGAAAACAATGGTGAGGTCTACTTCCCTCACAGTCTTGCTGGGATGTGTAAAGAAGAAAGGCAAAACAAAGATTANGCAGGGGATACCCAAACCATCACAGCAATGTTTCTGGATTTTACTCAGAAACAACAATAACAAAACCCACCAGCCTCCCCAGAAAACTCAAACCATCAAGCAATGATCTTTTAAGACAACTTTTTAGTCTGGACTTTTCAGTCCGGACAAGAAAAGACTTGGAGGGGTTTTGATAAATGTTTATAAGTATCTGAGGGCTGGCCAGGAGAGGGGGGACAGGCTCTGCTCACTTGCTCCCTGGATAGGACAAGGAGCAATGGGTGTAAGTCAGAGAAAAGAGGTTCTGCCTCAACACAAGGGGGAACTTCTTTACTGTAAGGGTCACAGAGCACTGGAACAGGCTCCCCAGAGAGGTTGTGGGGTCTCCTTCTCTGGAGACTTTCAAGGCCTGTCTGGATGTGTTCCTCTGTGATCTGTGTTAGATAGGATTGTCCTGCTCTGGCAGGGGGCTTGGACTCAATAATTTCCTTGGGTCCCTTCCAACTCCTAATATCCTGTGATCCTGTGAACTGCATCCTTTATATCATTGTATTACAGAATCACAGAACCACAGAATGTCAGGGGCTGGAAGAGACCTTGAAAGATCATCTAGTCCAACCCTCTGCCAGAGCAGGACAGAATCACAGAGAAAACAGAGAAGATGAAATATTAGGTTTTATAATTGCCATATGAAGTGTTGATTTTGATAATTAAGTACAAACTACCTGTGTTTATACTGCAGGATGTTCGCTCTGCTGTGTTTGCTGTCATCCTATGTACACCTCTTAGCCTCATCAGAAGTATGGGGCAGCTGTATGCCACATTTTTGCCTGTGGTGTAGGTCATTGGACATTCAGAAAGGAATTTACTGGACTGATGACTTCTTATATGCCAAGATGTCTTTGTTTTCTTGTCAAAGAACTAGGGCAGCTCAGGAGAAACTGGAAGAAGCTGGATCCAGTCAGGTCAAATGTGACCTCACTCTACACCCATGAATGAGGATACAGACACAGAGAACATCTGTCAGTGCTCTAAGCACAGCCAAGGAATGAACTCAGAAACTTCACTTGCCTCCAACTTCTCCAGAAGAAAATGTAGCCAATATGAAAAATTGAGGCCTGGATAAACAGGCTAATGACTAGGAAAACACTAATGGATAAGAAACTGAATTCTCACTGCACCAGACTTGATTTTAGACCTTGTATTTCCTGAGTAATTTGTCCCTGCTAGAAGAGGAAATAAGACAATGTGGATTAATTGTGCTCTTGTTTTTCCTTTAGAAAACTGTTCTGTTTTGTTAGTGACAGAGAACAAAACTGAGAGAGTCAGAGTGACTGTGTAATGCTGAGAAAAATACATTCATTGGGACTATTTCTTCTATGAATTGTGAGTTGTTTTGGGAAAGAGGGAACAGATTTGATAAGGAGATTCTGAGATAAATTCTGCAATATAGCTGGCTACAAAACAATAGGGATAGAAAAATTCTTTAAAATGTTAAATGTTGGAAAAGGAAAGGTAGTCTATTTAAGCAGAGAAACATAAGTGGGTCAGACAATTGTTTGCCACTGTGAATAGACCATGTGGGACATGTCCAGAGTCCAGAAGAAGCAATCTTCATTCAATGAGAACAAAACAAAAGAAATATTTAATAGTAATGATTACTTTTTGCGTTGGTTTGGTGTTAGTTTTCTGGCACTTTGATGGTGTTCTAAGTTTCTTTAAAGTCACTACAATGATGACTAATCCTGCAATGATGGCATCTGGTAGTTTTACAAAGCTAGAAAGAATTCCATAGACATAGTTACATATAATTTTATAAAACACAAGTAGCAGTAACCAAATATTACTGCAGCAAGCATCTTTAGTTCCCTTAGGTAACTGCAGACCTTTGTCTGCTTTCTTTTGTTCTTTCACATTATCACAGAATCAGTCAGGGTTGGAAGGGACCACAAGGATCAGCTAGTTCCAGCCCTCCCTGCCATGGGCAGGGACATCCTACCCTAGACAAGGTTTGCCAGAGCCTCATCCAGCCTGGCCTTAAACACCTCCAGGGATGGGGCCTCTGTTGGGAACTGGCTGAAGGAAAGGGGATACAAGCCCCTAGGAGCTTGTACAATCAAGCCTTGGATGTAAGGTCTGAGCATTGGGAATGCAGTAAGTCACAGAACTGTGTGTGAAGAAGCTCAAAGGAATGTGGCCTTGAGCTTTCTGATAAGCAGCTCCCTGGGACTGTGTCCAGGATAGGAGGGAATCTCAGCTATAGGAGTAACCACAAGTAGGGAGGAATATGCAGATTAACAGCACCTCATTGCATACTGGACGTGTCACCTTTTACTCACCTTAACCGGAAGTCACAAAAGGCACCACAGGTGGGGGGAATATACAAATACCAATCTTTGGATGTACCACACTACATGTTGGGTAGGCTCACCTTCTCTCACTGTAACCAGACAATTAGTCCTCTGTAACTTGAACCCTGATGCTCTCTCAATAGAGGGGAATAGCCTTGATGCTAGCTCATATTGGGTCGTTGCTTGGCTTTTTCCCTCCCTGCAGGCCTCAACCACCTCCCTGGGCAGGAGGGACTTGTTTTGATCCTGTGGTAAACAAGGTACACATACTTAGTTTCTGCCTGCCTTCTGCAAGGCCCACACTTCTCCCAAGTTTGGGTGAAGCAAGCCTATGTCTTCACCTAATATGGTCAGGCTTGGCTAACTGCCATTCTGATTGGCTATTCTGTGTCCAAAAGTCCATTAGTCTGGGGCTGTATTGATAAAAGGAAATAAGCAGGTAAACACAACATGTGCTCTGCTGTTGTATTCATCTTTGCATGCCTGCTGCTGCCTCCTGCTATTGCTTACTGCCTCTGTGCATCCTGAATTGCCTAGAAACTGCCTGCCTCGAGTTTACCAGAACAGGCTCTAAATGCCTACACTCAATCAGCCTGCATAGCTGGGTGAGATCCATGGTAAGACCGCACATCACAAGACAGCCTGCCTACACATGAAAGTCTCCTGTCAAGACAAGAAGTCCTGGAAATACACAGATCATCCAGAGGAGCAAAGATATAAGGTCAGAGATTGTCTGTCTCCTTTCTCATCACTCTGTGAAGCCTGGGAAGAATCAGAATAAGTAACAGAATTTCCTGAGAGTGTTTGGGTACTGTCTGAAGTTGTAGCTAGCCTCATGAGTCAGGAGATAATAATTTTGTGAGTAAGTATTTATAGCCTCTTGTAATTCACCATAGCCTTCTGCCATAAGCAGAAGCAGTCCACCTAGTGGGCAAGTGGTATTTGACTGCAGGAACTTTCTCTTCTAGTTCAACTGAGTTCAACTAATGTTTATATATTTTTTGTTGGTTATTTCCAGATCTAGTTATTATCTGTATAAAGATTCCATGACCATGTGAAGAATCAATTATTATCAAAATTAGTGCTAGTGAATATCAAAATGAAAAAACAATATTAATTTTGGAAAAAATATCATCATGCATTAGTTAATTACCCCTCCATAACAAGATCCAATGTGAATTATTCAGATGGAACCACATGCCATCGCTGAGATCTACAACCTGTTTTTCCTCTGTTAGATCCTGTCTCTTAAAACTGATTCCAAGGTCATTTTTGAAAGGAAATAGGTCTCTTCACAGCATCACAAACCCTCTCTGAATTATCAGATTTGAACTTCTGAGAAGATTAAAAAAAAAAAAAAAAAAAAAAGAGAGAAAGGAACCAGGCTAGTCAGTGAGAGAGAGGGAGATGCCAGACTCATAAATACACATACTGTGATCTTCACAGCAAGATCTAAAAATCCAGGACTTCTTTAATTACGAAATGAGAAAGTCTGGAGCTGTTTGCTGTGGGTTTTAGGCACCAGATGTCCTGGAAAGGGAAAAAGAGTTTAGAAACAAGAGTGCTTAAAATAAATTACGAAAAGGAAGAAAATATGCACTCACACATGTCTTATTAAGTCATGAAAGGTTCATCATTATGAGTTTTCAAAGTACAATCTAAATTCTTTGACTTATAATCACATAGTTAAATAATGTTGCAGTATCTTGTTTTGTATTCGTGTAGATCTTCACTCAAAATGTATGAAATCAGGTATTGATTTTCCTGGGTTTAGGATCAGACTCTCTGAGATGTATTTTTACATAAAAGTTTCTTATTCTTTATGTAATCTTCACAGTGATTAAAGAGCAAACTGTAATAATGAGAGAGATAAGATTCTATATGATTGGTTTTGCCCTTGAGCCCAAAGGATATCTTTTCTCTTTTGCTTTGTAGTTTGAACTCAAGCCACCAAAGTAAAAAGAAGACTATGATGCTTATTCCTAAACCAGTCATTCCATTGGTCTAACAAAAAAGGTCCTCAGGTCTTGTCTGGCCTGTCTGAGCTGATAGCTTTCAGTGTTATAGTAATTATCTAGGAGAAGGTGACTATTGTCTAACTTGGCTTGGCATAGCTCTTTAGTAAAAGCCTGACAATCTTATGCAGTCACTAATGAAAAACAAACATATTATTAACCCCTTATAGTGTTTTGAGGAATTATTATGCAGCTGAAATAGTAGCTAAGTGGTGCAAACAACAGAATGTTTCCTGGCAATCAAGGGGAAAATGAGCAGACTGTGTTAAAATAATCTATAAAACCAGCCCCAAGTGGATACAAGACCAATGTAAAAGTACACCCTAAATATCTTGTTCTTTATGGCAAAGACCTAATGAAGCTGATGACTCCTCTTTACCTCCTTCACCCATAGGTGAAGCTGTAGTAGGCATCACAACTCCATGGTGCACCAGGAGTGAGTGTAACCTCAGGGAAAAATGATTGATACTAGGAAGCCCATCTCTTCACTATGTCAATGACTTGTGAATGCTATTATCATCGCAACTGGATCAGTAATAACTGCTGTACTTTAATTAGACTGTTAAGAATTTAATTGGACTAATAATAAACTACAGAACACCTATCAGTTATGCTTCCTATTGTCTATAGGCAAATTTTAAGTGTAAATATTTCTGTAAATATGTCATTATCTACATCTCAAGAACACTGCAGTCTCCAGTTAGATCATCTGGACTTGACATTCACTTTCGTGGCTGCTGGATCAGCTTACTTGAGGAAATATATGTTATTCCTTTTGTCTATCAGATGTGAAATTGCTATTAAAGACAGGGGTATTTTCCTATTAAAAATTACACTTTTTCTCCTCTGCTAGGGAATTTAAGAATCTACTACTGCAAGAACACCTTGAAAGAGTACAAAAGCTACTTTTAAACTAGTAAAATAAGCATGTCTAGATTCATAGAATGGTAGGAGTTGGAAGGAACCTCTGGAGAACATCTAGTCCAATTCTCCTGCTAAAGCAGGTCCACCAAGATCAGCTTGCACAGGTGGGTTTTGAAAGTCTTCAGAGTAGGAGACTCCACAACCTCTCTGGGCAGCCTGCTCCAGTGGTCTGTCATTCTCAAAGTAAAGAAGAAAAGCTTCCCATGTTCTACCTTGTTCTGCACTGGCTACCACTGAAAAGAGCCCAACTCCATCCTTATGTCCCACACAACAGAAACTGTAGCCAGAAAGATAAGTAAAAATGTGTGAGACAAAGAACTCGGCAGACACCAAGATCTGTGAAGGAGAGGGAGAAGTTGCTCTAAGTGCCAGTGCAAAGGTACCCCTGAAGACCCTAGCGAAGAACATGGTGAGGCATACTGTCGCCCTTCAGCCAGTGGAGGATAACAGTGAAGGAGATACTCACCTACAGTGAGTGGAAGACCCTATGCCAGAGCATGTAGGTGCCTAAAAGATGCTGTGATCCCATGGGAAGCCTGCACTGGAGCAGACTCCTGTAAGGACCCTTGTGTCCATGAAGTGATGAGCCCACACTGGAGAAGGTTTACTAGTAGAACTTGAGACCTCTTGAGGGACCCACACTTGATCAGTGTGTTCATAAAGGACTGCACCCTGGGGAAGGGACCCACACTGGGGCAGTTTGTGAAGAATTGTAGCCTGTGGAAAAGACTCAAATTGGAGGAATGAATGAAGAACTGTCTTTCATGGGACAGACACCACACTGGATCAGGGGAAGAGTGTGAGAGACTCTCCTCCTGAGAAGGAAGGAAAAGCATAAACAACATATGATTAACTGACTACAACCCTCATCCCTCTGTGCCACTTGAGGCAAGAAGTAGATAGAGAAAATTGGGAGTTTATTTATACCTGGGAAAAAAAGAGAAGAATGAATAGAAGTAGTTTCAAGATTTAGTTTTATGTCTAATTACTTTTCTCTGATCTGATTTGTAGTAAGTTAAATTAGCATACCAACATTGAGCCTGTTTTGTCCATTACATTAGTGAATGATCTCTCTTCATCCTTATATCAATCCACAGGAATTTTGTTATATTTTCCCTTACTTATCCAGTTTAGGCCCAGCCACAGCAAAACCCCATGTGGGCACTCACAGAATATTCCTCCCACCACCCCCAACACTCCAGCAGAATGGGAAGGGAAATTGGGAGCAAAACCCTGTGGACTGGGACATGGAGAGTTTAATAGGACAAAGAAGAAAAAAAACAGGAATAGCAATAATTCTAATGAAGTAATATTGTGCTAGTTTGAGTCTCACTGCACACTGTCTGCATCAAAAAGTGCCATGCCTGCCTGCACAAGTCCTCTCCTTATCTAGGGGGCACGTGGCCATAGGTTATAGAATACTCCATTGTCTGGTTTGGTTGGCTAACCTGGAGTGGTCCCTCCCAACTTCTTGTGACAAATAGAATCAGACTCATAGAATCAGTCAGGTTAGAAGGGACCACAAGGATCATCTAATTCCAACCCCCCTGCCATAGTCAGGGACACCCTACCATAGATCAGGCTGGCCACAGCCTCATCCAGCCTGGCCTTAAACACCTCCAAGGACAGGGTCTCAACCACCTCCCTGGGCAACCCATTCCAGGCTCTCACCACTCTCATGTTGAACAACTTCCTCCTCATGCCCACTCTGAACCTACCCATCTCCAGCTTTGCTCCATTCCCCCTAGTCCTGTGACTCCCTGATATTCTGAAATGTCCCTCCTCAGCTTTTTTATAGGCCCCTTTCAGGTACTGAAAGGCCACAAGAAGGTTACCTCTGCACCTCCTCTTCTTTAGGATGAATAGCCCCAACTCTTTCAGTCTGTCCTCACAGGAGAGGTGCTCCAGCCCTCTGATCTGGCCCTTCTCTGGACACACTCCAACCCTATCCTAACTGAACCCAGGACACCAGTTGAGCAGGGCAGTGACAAAACGGTTTGGTGGGCACCTGGTATCCAGCCAGGGTTAGCCCACCACATCTGACTCAGGTAAAAATCTGCCAGGGGCTGTTGTTAAAAGTGAGCACTATAAAGAATTGGCTTCTAGAGAATGACATGTGGCAATATAAATTTATCTTGAACACAGACTCTTCCTATATACTTACATATTTCTTTCATTGCATACTTAAATATGGTCCCATCATAATGAATGAGGACTTCTCAATCATCTATGTCATTAACTACTTCACACGGTAAAGAAGTATTCTTATACTTAACTATATTTCAGTGATGGAGAACTGAGGCACAGAGGGTAAGGCAAAGATCCAGTTACATTTGTAGACTACATTTACTTACCAGTTTGAATTTGATCCAGCAAACAACTGTGATTTATGCATGCTTTTAATTATATTAAATATGTTAATTAAGTCATTTCTCATGTGTTTTAATCTGAAAAACCTTACATACAAATATGAAAACTCTTTTTTTTTAGAACAAATTTAAGTTAAAAAACCAAAAGAATAACTCAAATGCACGGAAACTTACACTCCTTCCTTGATTCTACAGTTTCTGGAAACTGGGAGAATTTTACATGTTTTAACACAGTTACAAATCCATGAATTGGTCAAGATATGGGTAAATTGCTTCTAGGCTGAAGTCTATTTATGTGAGAATAGAAGTGGGTATCATGGAAGATACATGTCCTGGCTTGCCCAGGCATGATCTCATGGTCCCTTCCCTCTGCTGGGGGGGAGGAAGCAGAGTGCAGAGAGAAGACAAAAGGCTTGGAGACACCCACTTTGAAGGTCCAAGACTTGCCCAGACTTATTCCTTCCAAATAAAGTTCCTGACTTCACCTAATATGGTCATGTTTGGCAAAGTGCCATTCTGATGGGTGGATCTGCATGGCCAAAGGAGCCATTGCATTTGGACAAAATGATAAATAGGCCCTGCCACATTCATGCCTTCACTTTTACTTTTGCTGTGCCTGCTCTGCCCTGCTGCATTATGCTCTGTTTTGCCTATGACTTTCAAGACACCAACAGAATTCTCATCAGGTTTTGAGTACTGTCTGATACTGTGTTGTGAGTAAATATTTCAAAGCCTCTCTCTAAGAAATTCTGTAACTAGACTTTGTTGTGCCTTTCTGCCTTAGTAGCAGAAAGTAGCCTCTCAAGTCCCCTGGTGGGCAAGAGGTATAATTGAAACTAAGAACTCTTTCCAGTTTTAATGTTTGCTTTTTAGGCTGGAGAAGAGAAGGCTTAGAGGGGATTTGATAAATGTTTATAAGTATATGAAGGCTGCCAGGAGAGGGCGGACAGGCTCTGCTCACTTGCTCCATGGGATAGGACAAGGAGCAATAGGTGTAAATTGCCGCAAAAGAGGTTCTGCCTCGACACAAGGAGGAACTTCTTTACTGTAAGGGTCACAGAGCACTGGAATAGGCTTCTCAGAGAGATTGTGAGGTCTCCTTCTGTGGAGACTTTGAAGGCCTGTCTGGATGTGTTCCTCTATGATCTGTGCTAGATAGTATTGTCCTGCTCTGGCAGGGGGTTGGACTCGATGATCTCCTTGGGTCTCTTCCAACCCCTAGCATCCTGTGATCCTGTGATCTTCTAGTTATTTCTTAAAGTGTTCTAGTTTTACCTGGTCCCTGTGTGTATAAGTATCCAAACCATGCTCTTCAAACATTGTAAATATGTTTTCTGGCAAGATTTAATGCTAATAAACAGTTTTTGTAGTTATTAACAATCTTTGTGTGGATATTAAAATTCATATAGATTCATAATTTTGCATAATTCCGTAACAGTGAGAAAAACAAAAGCTTTTAAAGGAAGTTGTCCCTCCATGTTAACATGGATTATTTGTAAAAAGCATAAGTAAAAGACAAACACTGAGGAAATTTCATTTCAGAATTATTTTCTTCAGATGTTAAATTTCCACATTGAGAGTGAGATTTATACAATTTCACTAAAAAATTGTTTGACTATAAGGCATGGCAGAAATGTTGAATAGAATAGAATAGAATAGAATAGAATAGAATAGAATAGAATCAACCAAGTTGGAAGAGACCTACAAGATCATCCAGTCCAACCTAGCACCCAGCCCTATCCAGTCAAATCAACTAGACCATGGCACTAAGTGCCTCAGCCAGGCTTTTCTTGAACACCTCCAGGGACGGTGACTCCACCCCCTCCCTGGGCAGCCCATTCCAATGCCAATCACTCTCTCTGGCAGCAACTTCCTCCTAACATCCAGCCTAGACCTCCCCCAGCACAACTTGAGGCTGTGTCCCCTTATTCTGTTGCTGGTTGTCTGGGAGAAGAGACCAACCCCCACCTGGCTACAGCCTCCCTTCAGGTAGTTGTAGACAGCAATGAGCTCACCCTTGAGCCTCCTCCTCTCCAGGCTAAAAAAATTTGCAATCATCTACATATATGTAAATTGCTATTTATCATAGACTTAGTATCACTTTCAAACTAAAATAAAGGTAATTTTTGTGGCTGCACTTCTTTTTTGTTGGTTTGGGGTTTTTTTTTGTTGAAAAGTTGTTACTTCTAGCAGCATAGTATCAATATGCAGATTTGTTGGTTCATACCCACACATACATTCATACCAAGCTCAGGCTGTGAAGCACTCAGGCATGTAATTAACTTCAATAAGGAATGTTGACAAGCATGGAACATTTTTTTTCAAGCAGGAGTAGGATTACACACATTCTTAAAACTGCCCATGGAGCACAGAGTGAGCAAACAGGGCTTGCATGTGCCCAGGTGGTGCTGCAGCTCTCTGCAGCTTTTAGGTTCCCTGTAACCAGTGAAGCCAGAGGAAAGGACCCAATATAGGTATAACATGGCCAAAAGCCACTGCCAGGAGGAGTGTGGCAACTCAGATTGAGCTCCTGCACAAAACTGCAGCAGTGCAGTTATCCAGTTACAGGGAGTGTCTTCCTCTTGTGCTTGTTCTGATGGGAGGCAGTGACACTGCCTGTGGTGTGAACAGATCAATTATTTGCTCAACCAGGTGATGGAGCTGAAGAAGGAGGTGGTAAGACTGAGCAGAATCAGAGAATGAGAGAATAAAATAGACTGGTGGAATCATATCACGCAAAGGCAGCAGGTGGAGGCTCTTTGAGAAGCAGAGAATCCCCATGCCTTATGTCACCAGGAAGAAGGAAGTGGCCTAAGAAAAGGAGGGAAATGGATACAGATCTCTGCTTTAGGAGGCAGGCAAACCCCTTCCCAGCCTCCTTCACCTTCCCAGCTGCCCCTACACAACAGATATGGAGCACAGGAAGTTAAGAGCCAGTATCAAGACATCCCTGTGTCCTACACATGTCAGGTGGAAGACAGAGGCTTAAATGAAGAGAGAGTGGTGGAAGGTTCATGGCTGTGGCAGCGGTTGAATGCACATAGCAACATCTTCCACAAAGAAGAAAAGAGTTCTGGTGGGTGTCGGAGGACAGGAGAGGTGCCTGGGGACTGCAGCAAGGCAAACATCACTCCAGTCTTCAAAAAGAGTGAGGAGGACCCAAATAACTATAGACTGGTCAGCCTCACCTCCATCCCCAGAAAGGTAATGATAACAACCTTGGCACTATCCTTAGGCATATCAAGGACAAGAGGGTCATTAGGAGCAAGCCATGTTTGACCAACTTGATAGCCCTTTTATGAGGACATAACCAGATGGATAGGTGATGGTAGAGCAGTAGATATGATTTATCTTGACTTCAGTGGAGCATTTGACACTGTCTCCCATAACATCCTTGCAGTTAAACTGAGGCAGTGTGGTCTCGATGATTGAGGAGTGGGGTGGATATGAACTGATCGAAGGGAAAAAGTCAGAGAGTTGTGGTCAATGGGATGGAGTCTAGTTGAAGGCTTGTATCTAGTAGAGTCCCTCAGGGTTTGGTATTGGGACCAGTTGTGTTCAATATATTCATCAACGATCTAAATGAGGGCAGAGTGCACTGTCAGCAAGTTTGCTGATGACACAAAACTGGATGGAGTGGCTGGCACATCAGAGCGTTGTGCTGCCATTCAGTGAGATTTAGACAGGCTGGAGACCTGGGCAGGGAGAAATTGAATGAAGTTCAACCAGGGCAAGTGTTGAGTCTTGCACCCGGGAAAGAACAACCCCAGTATCAGTGTAGGCAAGGGACTGATCTATTGGAAAGCAGTGAAAGGGTAAAATTTGGGGGTCCTAGTGGTTGGAAAGTTGACTATGAACCAACAGTGTGCTTTTGTGGCCAAGAAGGCAATTGCCATTCTGGAGTGTTGTGCAGGTTTCAGAGGTACCTACCCCTACTCACCAGATTAACTCAGCTGGCTGGACATTAAGGAATGAAGC
>WAAF01019350.1:0-20408 GCA_013400475.1 Tricholaema leucomelas
ACAAGAAGGCAGCCTTGATAACTGAGGATGCGGGGAAGGCAGAGTTGCTGAATGCCTTCTTGGCTTCAGTCTTTACACCTAAGGCAGAACTCCCCTATGTACTTCAGATCCTGGATGAGGGAGAAGAAGCCTGGAGGAGGGAATGCCCCACACTGGTCAGTGCAGACTGGGTTAGGGATCATTTACACAAATTAAACATTAACAAATCCATGGGCCCTGATGAGATGCACCCAAGGGTATAGAGAGAACTGGTTGATGTTACCACTTTTCCACTCTCCATCATCTTTGCCAAATCGTGGCAGACAGGAGAGGTGCCTGAGGACTGGAGGAGAGCCAGTGTTACTCCAGTCTTCAAAAAGGGCAAGAAAGAGGTTCCAGGAAACTATAGACCAGTCAGCCTCACTTCCATCCCCGGAAAAAATGATGGAGCAGCTCCTGCTGGAGGGCATCTCAAGGCACTTGGAAGAGAAGAAGGTTATCAGGAGTTGTAATCATGGATTTACCAAGGGGAAGTTGTGCTTACCTAACCTGATAGCATTCTATGATGCCATAACTGAATGGGTAGATCCAGGGATACCAGTTGATGTAGTCTGCTGTGACCTTAGTAAGGCCTTTGACACTGTCTCCCATGACGTTTTAGTGAGCAAGCTCAGGAAGTGTGGGGTAGAAGAACAGACAGGGAGGTGGGTTAGGAACTGGTTGCAAGATAGAGTTCAGAGGGTGGTGATCAATGGTGCCAGGTCCAGCTGGAGAGCTGTGATTAGTAATGTCCCCCAGGGATCAGTGCTGGGGCCCGTCCTGTTCAACATCTTCATCAGTGACATTGAGGAGGGCACAGAGTGTCTGCTCAGCAAGTTTGCTGATGACACCAAGCTGGAGGCTTGGCTGATACAGCTGAAGGCTGTGCGGCCATCCAGAGAGACCTGGACAGACTGGTGAGCTGGGCACAGATCAACCAGATGAAATTCAACAAGGACAAGTGCTGAGTCCTGCATCTGGGGAGGAGTAATAAACCCCAGCAGCACAGGCTGGGAGGTGATCTGCTGGAAAGCAGTCCTGTGGAGAGGGACCTGGGGGTCCTATTGGATAATAAGTTAACCATAGCACAGCAATATGCCCTTGTAGCCAGGAAGGCCAATGGCACCCTGGGGTGTATTAGGAGGAATGTAGCCAGCAGATGAAGGGAGGTTCTTCTCCCCCTTTACTCTGCCCTGGTGAGACCTGATCTTGAATACTGTGTACAGTTTTGGGCTCCCCAGTTTAAGAGGGACAGGGATCTGCTGGAGAGGGTCCAGCGGAGGGCTACGAGGATGATTACAGGACTGGAGGGCATGGCTTATAAGGAGAGGCTGAAAGACCTGGGGCTTTTTAGTCTGGAGAAGAGAAGACTTGGAGGGGATTTGATAAATGTTTATAAATGTCTGAAGGCTGGCCAGGAGGAGCGGGGGACAGGCTCTTCTCACTTGTTCCCTGTGATAGGACAAGGAGGAATGGGTGTAAATTGCAGCAAAAGAGGTTCCGCCTCAACACAAGGGGGAGCTTCTTTACTATAACGGTCACAGAGCACTGGAACAGGCTTCCCAAAGAGGTTGTGGGCTCTCCTCTGGAGACTTTCAAGGCATGTCTGGATGTGTTTCTCTGTGATCTGTATTAGATAGCATTGTCTTGCTCTGGCAGGGGGGTTGGATTCGACAATCTCCTTGGGTCGCTTCCAACCCCTAACATCCTGTGATCCTGTGATCCTGTGAAGTAAATGTCCCAGTGTTAAACACTGTATAAGTTGTAAATGTTGTGTAGTTGTTTGTTGTTGATAAGTAATGAACAGTGTTTTATTCAAAAGGGAAGGGAATCTTCTGGCTTGGGAAATTTTCAGAGTAACAGAAAACTACATTTAGTGGAATTGCTTTCATAATTTCCTTGGCTTTTGATGACCATTCTAGATTGTTCCTGATAGGGTGCCTATTTTTATATAAAATTTGTTTTGGTAAAGAATTTGCCCAAATAAGTAAGCTTTTCTGAGACATTATATTCTGGGGTTTTATGAGTAGATCATAAAGAGACTCAGGAACATGTGGGAACAACTGATTTTTAAAAGTCAAGTTATGGCAGAGGTGGGATATATAATCCAATATAAATCCTTATTTTTGAAATTACAGGGAAAAGAAACCACTGAAAAGAAAGTCTATTTGAGTGTCATTTGAAATTGGATGATTGGATGCTTTATCTCTATTGCAGTTCTAGCCATATTAACTTTATTTTATTTTATGGTAGTCTCTGGAGGTTACCAGAGTCATTGAAGTATCAGATACAGTATTTGTTGATATGAAGGAGACTATGGCAGAATGCCAAAGCTTAGTGTTGTCTTTTCATGCCAGGATGCTTTTTTAAAAAAAAAAAAAGTTTACAGGGCATTATAAGAGGAGTTTTGTGCGATTTATGTGGCAGAAAACAAGGAAGAGGTGGGTTTTTTGTTGTTTTCTGAAGATTGAAAGATGCTGGAACTGACATAGGATTCCTCATGCTACCAGTGAAAATAAAATAACTGTATCTTGTTAAGCCACTTAAAATGAATGAAGCATTCACATCTTTAAATTTCAATTTTGATCAGACCGTGCAAAACGTCATGCAAATTAATGAGTTGTTCATCATAGAAGAGACTGGATATCAGTACAAACAGAGTTGATTTGCAGTGTAGTCAGATGTAGCTTGGACATTTTAAGTTATGTTGATCAGGTTAAGTTGTCTCAAAGCAAATGCAGACAGAACATATACTAAGTCTTTCATGATTGCTGATTAAACTCCACTTTTAAATGACAACTTCTCGAGCCATTCATTTCAAAGTTACTGACAAATTGGCAAGGATAGGCTGTCCTGCAGTTCAAAGTTTCACAGCTGTCAAGAAAAACTGTCTGAATTTAGGCAGGATTTCCTCCTGGAAATCAGACTAACAAGGAAGTAGCAAAAATGGTTAAATGATGCTTCATAATGGACAGAAGGAATGTAATAGGTAAAAAGGTCATATCCTGTAAATGAAGCTCTCATTTCTCACTTGCCAGTAGTTAATGAATTCTAACCAGGTACAGTGTGCAATGTGGTTAAATGTGGAATTTTGAGATCAGTGCCACACCATTATGACAATTGAGTGAATTTAGTCTGTGTACAATTGGGTTTTTTTTCCTCTAGACCTGCTGTATAACAGAATCGCTCCCATGACTGGAACTGCTGGGTGAAAAAGTATACACTGACTCACCCACTCATTCCCCAGATCATTACATTTAGAACCCACTGGAAGGATACAGGAGGTAGGTGTGTGGTGGTGTTCTCTGATGCTTTGTGTGACAGAAGGTCCTTTTTTGCTGTCTCTATGTTCTTGGGGTACAAAACATACAGGTTTTCATCATTATTAATTTAAACAGAAAGGGGGGAAGGAAACAAAAACCTCAGTGTATTGTTTCAGAGGTTGAATACTTTTTCAGTTTTGACAAGCTCCTTTTTCCCTTGAAACTACAAAAAATTCAGACACCTGCTCAGATGTGGATAGAAAAAACATCTTGAATTTGGTTTAGAAGTCAAAGTAGTTAATTTAGAATTAAGTTAAAATGAAGTTCATTTAGAATTGAATGGACATTTTCATATCCTGAATACATCAGATTCAGATAACCTTTTGATTTTGTAACTCCTTGTTGCTTAATTACTCTTTGCTTCCAGGGCAAAACTGTGTTTCTTCTTTCATGGCATAGGTCTGTACTGGAATCCTGTGGCATTTAGTTCTGTATGTTTATACCATTGCACACAGATTGCATGGGCAGCTGGAAAAGTCAACCTACTTAATTGTCAGTTGTCCACAGTCTCTCAGAGCACAGACATGCTGAATGCATAAAATTTCCAATGGAAAGAATGCCATTTTCTCCCAGGAAGGAATAGATGATTGGCTGCCCTGATGTTTGCAACACTAGCAGTTGCTGGGCTGATGTGTTTTCTGGATCAGGGAATTTAGGAGACTGCTGGCTAGACCTTTTTTTTTTTGTTTTGTTTTGTGTGTTTGTTTGTTGTTTTTGTTAACTGATGTCTGTTTTCTTGTAAAAAATAGTGGGTAAAATGTAAGGGTTAATGGGTTAATGAAACTAGCATCAACTATCTCCAAGGAAGCATGACTTATGAAAGAAAAATAAGCCTTTGGGTTAAAAAGAAGTCTTACATTTTTCTGAGAATCCTTCTGTTGTCACAATACTTCTCTAGTTTTTATGCTTACTGTTTCTGGTACTGTTTTTTCTTCTCCTTTTTGGCTCTTGTGAATAGATTGATTAAAAAATTATTTAAAATTGAGTAGGATTCTGCAGACCAGAACCAAAGCAAGCTATAGAGGCCATACTCCCAAGGATATGATGTTGAGTAGTCAGCATCAACAATATTGCTAATCAATATCACAAGCAGAGAATAAATACAGGTACACTTCTAAATGAGACCCTTGGAAGAGTCTTTCTAAAATAAACTTCTATGAAGAGTTATATCTCAAGCAGTATGAATGTGTATATTCCACTGGGTCCCTTTACATTCCCTCTATCTCAGTGAAACTTAAAACATCATGCATTGTTTCAAATTGAAAAATGGACTATTTACCCTTTCAAATTAACTTCATTCTGTTTCTGCTTGAAAACCTTAATTTCTAATGGAGGGTTCTGCCAGCATGTTTGGTTTCATCCTCCATGTTTTCAGTGTTTCTAATCAAAAGTTCGTAGCACATTGTCTTTGTTGAGCCATTTTGAGACTTTTTCCGATGTGTTATTTTGGGAAGAGGTCTGCAACAGATAGATGCAGAAGTAGATAAATAGAAATGAAGACACTCACAATTCAGATGTCTCATGCTTCTACCCATTGATTAAAGGATATTTTGCTCCCATTCTTGATTGCTGATGTTTAGTGTTAGTGGATCACTGCTGCTGTCACAGGGTGGAAAGTCATTTAATGACAGTGTTCATATATGTTTAAATTTCTGCTGATGCACTGATACACACATGATGAAAATTTCATCTTTTTTTAATATAGATATACATAACTACATCTTGTATCTCTATTAGAGTAGAGATTTAGCTTTCAGTTTACCCATTTGGGGATGAATTTTGACTAAGGTGTAAACTGCAGGGATTCACATTGTTGTTACATAGCTTACCTGTCTGTGCTAATCAAGTCTCACTTTTCCACTGCAATGTTCAGTAGATTTGCAGATGACACAATGCTGGGTATGGGAGGGTTGATCTGTTGGAAGGGAGGAAGGTTCCTGGACCTAGAGAGGCTGGATCAAGGCCAACTGTTTGAAATTCAACAAAGCCAAGTACTGGGTCGTGCATTTCAGTCAGAACAATTAAATGCTGTGTTTGGGACAGAGTAGCTGGAAAGCTGCCTGCCAGAAAAATATCTGTGGGTGCTGATCAACAGCCAGCTAAACATGAAAACCAGCAGTGTGCTTAGGCGGCAAGAAGGCCAACAGCATCCTGGCTTGTATCAGGAATGGTGTGGCCAGCTGGACCAGGGAAGTGATCGTCCCCCTGTACTCGGCATTTCAAATATTGTGTCCAGTTTTGGGGCCCTTTTGCAAGAAAGACAGTAAGGGGCTGCAGTGAGTCCAAAGAAGTGCATCAAAGCTAGTGATGGGTCTGGAGAACAGGTCTTGTAAGAAGTGGCTGAGGGAACTGAGGTTGTTTAGTCTGAAGAGAAAGAGGCTGAATGAAGACCTTATTTTTCTCTAAAATTACCTGGAGATTGTAGCAATGTGACTATCACACGTGGCTTAGCACCAGACTTAGTATATTGAGTTAGATAATACTTGGACTCAATGGTCTTAAAGGTCTCTCTTTCAACTAAAATGATTCTATAATTCTATGATGCTCATCACAGCATGACATAAATGAACAACAATCAAAATGTTTGTGATGGCAGAAGTACTTGTGCTGGGGGCCCAGCTCATTAACTCAGAGTAAAGGACATTACATTCTTACACATTAGTCTTTATACCTGTTATTTTGTTGCTGATCTGCTCTAGATAAAGCTCGAATCAGAATTTGCCCTTTACCTCTCTAGAATAGATTCTCCCTTGCAGTCCTGGCAGTTGACATTGCAGGTGGATGGCAGTACCTCTGCTGCTCATTTTTCCTCTGTTTGCACTCACATTATTTTCTGTGCCTTCTGAAATGTAGGTTGTTTTTAAAAAGCAGGCTGTCCTTTCTTCCTTCACACACTGTGTTCTTGCCTGATTTGATGTATGAAAAGTGTATGATGTTAAACTCCTCATATATTATAATCTTGTCCTTCATGTTTTGCAGTTTCTGTTAACTGCTCTTTATTACATTCTCCCAACAGAAAATCCTCTTTTTAAAATTACTTTTTTTCCCATTCCTTTAGTTTTTACTACTAAACTTACTTGCTGTTCAGCTACCTAAATCCTAAAAATACCTTGGTAAAATCTCAGTGCATATGCTTAAGGTGGTCTCCTTATAATTGATCAGAGATCTCATCACCTGGCTTCTTCTGCTGTACCATGTTAGACTTGCATTTCCAGTCCTGATCTTCAATTTTCTAAATAACTTCTCTCTATTTGTTTCCCTCTCATTTTCCTCTTGCTTTTTGTGCTTTTCCACATTCTTTTCCTTTTCAGGAAATATCTCTGTGGAGTTATTTTGATATTAGTGAGAAAAAGCAGCACTGAATGTGAGGTAAAATAAATTGGTTCCACCCACTAAGGCAGCAGCCAAACAAGCTGATATAAAATCCAAATGATTTGTCATGGATAAAGAGGTGGAATGCTCTGGACAAAGTGCAGAAGCAGCAGTCCTAAGAGGAGAGGTTTTGTTTCAGTAGATTTTTCTTGAATTAATGTAAATGGAAGAATCCATGTTGATTGAATCCATGTTAACTGAAAATATCAATAACATGTCAGGGCAGTGGTTCCAAAGTCTAGTGGAACATTGTGTGAAGGTACCTTTTGTTTGTATTGATCCTGGTATTTGATCATTTCTAGTGTCACAACTTTATTTCTGTATTATGAGACAATAGTCACTCCTTGATTTTCTTTTCCTTCACAGTCAGGATTTCCAAAACAGTCAGCTCTTCTATAGTCTAATTACGTTTCTTGGTTTTGCCTTGTATTGTGCTTGCCATTCATCCCTGGTTTATTTTGACCTAACTAATGTCTTTTCATACCAAAGTTAATTATAATTTAATAGCTTCACCCTCAGATTAACACACTGGGTTTTGTGGTTTTCAACCCTTTCTCCAAAACAGTTTAAAACCACAATTTCTTAGCATGCCCTTCTTAGATTATTTTGCAGTTACTTTTTTCCCCTTGTCTTAGCATTGTATTTGTCCATATTATTTTTTTTATTCTTATACTTGGCCTGGATGGAATGGAGTTAATTTTCCTCGCAGTATCTCAGATGCTGCTGTAGTTTAGATTTTTAATCCAAATAGTGTAAGTAAAACACTAATGTTTTAACTGTTGCTTAATGCTGCCTGCACATGGTCTAGGGGTTTTCTGTTTCTAACTGTGCCCATTTCGACTGAATAGACTAGAGGGAATGTGCAATAGACTGGGAGGTGACACAATCCAGGCAGGTGATCTGAACTAAGTATTACAAACTTATAATCTTTGGGGAAAAAAGTTGGTTTTACAGCAGCTGAATTAAACCCAGGGAGTTATCTGCTGTAATCTGTGATCCACTGTACATGGTTTACCCTGATAAATGCAAACTTCAGTGTGAAAGTTGTTACATACCAAGTTTTCTGAACACCAAAACACATATTTGTTGCAGTTAATGCTGATGATACTGACGTGCACATAAACTTTTTCAACCAGATGTTATTCAAAACTATTATCTCATCTGAAATGTGGAAAACAGTGTGATACCATGGAAGTATGGAGTTGGTAAAACCTAATGGGATTTTAAAAAATGAGAAGCTGGAGGAATACTTGCATAACTTTTTACAACTAAGTCAGTGACCTGTGATCAGAACATACTCCTGGAAACATTTTCCCCAAGCCCCACTGCCTGTTGGCCCATAAAACAATTATTTCTGGTTGCTGACAGTGTTTTCCCTAATGGATTACTGTACTCCAAAAAGAACAAACTCAGCAGTAGTCTTTACACTTTACAATTATGATACACTTTTGAGTTGACCATGTCTCTGATAAAAGCTGAAAATGTTCTTCAGAAACTTGCATCAGACTGAGTTTGATGTTGAACAGGGATTACACGGAAGTGTCTCCAGAACACAAAGACCTGAAACACCATGTGCCTATGATGCTTTTCATTTTGAAATCTGACAAAAATAATACCTATGCATCAGTAAAATAGAAAAGCCCTTGTAATTTGTTACGAATTTTATCTTTGCACTTTTTTATGGGTATTAAACATGTAGAGTATATATGTAACTCAAAAAGAAAAAATGGAATGTAAAAGACAAATAGTGGTTTTATTCCATATCTTGTGGAAATGCCTCTGCTTTTATAATTTGTCTGGTGTTTTTGCTAGTGATAAACTAAGCAGAATTGAGGATAGTAGCTAACTTAATAGTTTATATAGCAAGAGTGGGGGGTGTGGGGGAAAGAAAAAGGCACCAAAAAAACCCAAAACAAACTGCAACGTTTCCTTAACAGTACAATTAAATTGTTGTTACCTGAGGAGGAAGAAGGTGCATAGAGTTTAAAGGTTCAGCTATGGCACTGTGTGTTTTCTAACTCAATTCATGCTTCAGTTGTCTCCTCCACATTACAATCTGCAGTGCTGCAGCTCTTCCAAACAGTTTCATTGTGTGCAATTACTAGAAAGATAGATAGCTAGATAGATAGAATAAGCAAAAGCTTTCTGTGTAATGTTGGGTCTGCTGATCACTACTGCTCTTGAAAGGGCAGAAGAGATAGTGAAATTGAAGACAGATTTCTGAGGTAGACCACTATGGTTATCTTGGCGGTTTTTTGACTCATGGTAAATACTGAAGGAGAGAAGGCCAAGCAGAGAATATGTGATTGCAGTCAGAAGGCAAAAGTTTTTCAGACAAGAGTTTTTGTATGCATGAAATATGTAAAAGCTGCTACATAAATGTACTTCACTTGTGTAAATGTACAAAAGAAGAAAGCTGTTGACAAAGTCAAGGTAGTTTCTTTTGAGCTTACAAAAATAGGAGTTAATTATTACATCTGTAGATTGCAATCTATTTGCCATATTGAACTGATTACACTTACTGCAATGCTGTCTGCTGTGTATGTGTGAAATATAAAGCTGTCCCATTCCTGAGTTCATCGTTTCTCAGAAATAATTCTTTTGTCAAGGCACATTGCTTTTAGAAGATGGGAAGAGAAGACATGCTTTTCACAGATGGACAAGATTGGGATGCATGTCAGAGCATTGTCCCCATTTTAGTAATGTTTTGGTCATCACTACTATTCACTTTCTGCCCTATCCCAATTTATTCTTCTGTCAGAATTCTCAGTTTTATTTGGAGCATTTCAAATGGTAGAGTTGCTATGGCTAGAGTGATTGTTGTGTGGTATTAGTCAGTTCACTGGTAACTGTGGGATAGCATGATGAGTCCTGTGAGTGTTTCCTCCAGTCAAATACTGCATTTGAGAGGGCATATAAATTGTACTCAACAAAGTTAGTGAGAGAGCTCATTTTTTAATGGAAAAACAAATAAATACTGTATTCAGTCTTATCTTTTATATGTTCCAAACATTTTTTTTTTATTGACAGGTGGTATGCATAGCTCTTTTCTGGAACCAGCTATGCCCATCAAAAGTGGTCAAAGGAATACTGAGCATAACAGACTTTTGGTACAACAGCAGATCTTTCTGATTACTGTCCAAGGAATATGTTGCAACCTAGCCAAAGGAAATTTGTCCAAAGAGCTGTTGCTTTTAGTGCATTTTCCTCTGATTCTGCAGAGTATTTGGTGTGGTTTGGCTGGATATTAGTTTTGTTTCTCTGAAACAAAAATACAGATTTTTAATTATTAAACCAATTTTTTTAAAATCCAATTTGTCATTGGAGGAAGAAGGTTTAAAGGCTAAAAGTAAAAAATATTGGCCACAGAAGCTATTTTTGAGCTTTCTATAAATGTCAAGTTTTTACCATTATCCTTTAGAAATTTCTTCTGATAGTATGAGAATTAGTGGCATTGACAGAAATACCTACTCTTGACGCTTTCACAGCAGTTTATTAAAGCACTTTGATGATGTCAACATGCTGGTGAGAACCTTGTGTCTTTGAGGATACATTTAAATGAAAGAGTTTTTCACTTTCATTACTAGATGTCTCAAGCAAATAAATCCTGAAAAGTTGCACATTATCTAAGTCATCTTTTAAAATATCACAAATCAATTATTGATTCAGAAGAACTCCTTTGGGTTACAGAGGCATGCTGGAATCAGTTATGAGGAAGGGAATTGGAAGGACAATTCAGCATATATCACATATGTGCATCTCAAAGGTGGTATGGCTTGTGGGGCAGGGTCAGCCTCTGAAACAGCTTTGAAATACAACAAATAGAGAAATTATGAAGAACAGAGCATCAGTACCTGTGCACTTACTGCTAGCACAGTAGAGCATCATGGAGAACATGATAATAGTTAATTTATTTACTAATAATGTGGTGGTAAAAGCTTGCAAGGCAAGACTGTTGTGTAATGTGTATGGAGACAGCGACTTGGAAAGATAAACCTAGAATCACTACCAGTCATCTGGTGCTTGAGATTAGGAGCTCCAAAAACAGTCTGTCCAAGGAAGCTTCATGTCATTCAAGACAGCTAACAAACATCAGTTATGAAGGTATTTTCAAATAATGCAGTTCTCTTTAAATATATTGCTAATCTTCAAGTAATGAGAAAAAGAAAATCAATAGTATTCAAATTTACAAATTGGAACTTGAAACAGGAACAGGTATCTATGGAAAAGTATTCATATAGTCCAGTCTTTATATCTGTACATGTGAGTGTATGTGTTGAGGGAATTCAATTTTCAGTAAAACAGATCAAAAGTGAATTTTTTCATTAATATTCAAATCAGATTTGTGATTAAGTTTGTCATTTAGTCACATAGTGCCAATTAACAGGAATGTTCTTTTGATTATTTGTGCAATAGACAGACATTCATTTGCAAATTATTGATTATTTTAGAGTGGCTTTGTTTACAAAAAATAAAAATTAAACCATAGGGAAAGACACAAAAAATTTTGTCTGACCACTAGTTAGTTGCCTTTCCAGACAAAGGTTTGCAGGCAGCACTGACAAAGAATATGTGCATTTGCAAATATAAATACATGTGGATAATAATAAGTCTATATTGCAATGTGGTGTTGGTTGTGTTGTTAGAATCTGCAATCCAGAACTGTATCTCAAATAGAGTTCGGTGTGGTAACATTTGTAAACTGAGTATTGATACTGATATATGCTCATCTTACTGGTCTTTTGCTGAGCTTTAGAATCATCTTCTGTACGTTACGTTCTGATGGGCTTGATTTTTGTTTTTTTCACTGATTGTGATGGCAACTGTAGATTTAGGTTTAAGAAGTCAAATTCTTCACAGAGGAAGGGGTAATATCTTAACTGCCTGCTTTGTACATTTTGGATGCCCCTTGAACCATAAAATGGTGTGGTTTACTTTGCCTTATTAAGTAATGTTGCATGTCAATGTGTTGTCAAAGGAGTATTTAGGACTGAAAACCCAATGAGTATGCACATCTTCACCTTAGAAGAAGTTTCTAAACTGTGACTTCTAACCTTTTCATGAACTGTGGAGTGTTTTGTCCTCTGTTGTTATATGCACTCTTATTATTGTCAATTTGTTATTTGGAAATTTATGCCAAAAGCACCTGAAAATAAATCTTTTACTACTCTGGAGATATGATATGCAAAGGGAACAGCTGCCAGCCACCAGAGAAGGTCCTTAAAGTACTGCTGAGATGGAAAGTAATCTGTAGTTTGTGTCAACCTTAAAACTCTTATTGATACGAGTCTCAATGGAGAAGTCCTGCTGTCACATGTTCATCCTATACTGAATGAAGGAGCATTGACTCAGAGAAGGCTAAACCTATTTCTTATGATGCAGAGAGTGAGAATATGAAAGGAGCTAATGCTTCGTTAAGCTGCACTGACTAAAAAAAAAATGTTTAGTTAGATAGTTATATTTAAGATGTTCCATTCACTGCTAATAGGACAAGTAAGCAGTTTTTATTAAGGTAAGGGCATTGTTCAGAAACAGATAGGAGAAGCTTTATTTCCTGTGTGTGTGGTTTGTTTGTTTTTGTTTTTGTTTTTTTTAAGTGCAGATTGCTGCTTTGCTATCGGAGGGGGGAAATGGCTGCTCTGTAACACAGAATTGTCAAAGAAACAACTGGAATTCAGAAATGCCTTTGAACTCAGGATGGATTTGGTTTTGCTTCCCAGGCGGTCAGCACCAGTGTTTTTAACTAAAGGGACAAGGCCGATTACTACAAGGTTTCCTGTTCATGTGGATGAGGAGCGTTCATAAAGAAACAGGAAAACAGAAATTCTCACAAATAAATCAGTAATCGCTGCATTTTGTAACATTATGTATAAATTGTAAATTAAGCAGATATCTGAGGAATGCAGAGGGCTGTACAGAAGATACTACGAGAAAAGAATAGCCAAAACCGCACTCGCAGTCGGGAATGCGCCTGAGAGTGGAAAAAAAAAAAAAGCCACACACACAAAAACCCAACAAAAACAAAGAAAGAAAAAAACAAAACAAACAAACAAACAAAAAAAACAAAACCGAGACCAAACTATCATACCCTACTAGAGGAGTGTATCGATTGTGTTGCATTGTGCAAGCAGGAGGCAACAGTATCCTGTCGCATATCCGTGGGTATGCGGACAGAATACCAACGCAGTTTTCTTTCCACCAGCCTGCGTGCCCGCCCCTTGCTCCCACACAGTATTCGGCTTAAACGTCGTGCTACAGCCACTAACACGGCAACATGGTGCGTTTTTCCTGACCTACAGCTTCCTTCTCCTTTGTAGCCGTGGGCAGTTCGGCCAAGCTGGGAGAGGGCGGTGGGGGAAGGGCGAGGCGGAGCGGACGGTGGGGGCAGGGAGAAGCCCGCGGAGAGCAGGCCGGAGGTCTGCTGGGTTGGGCGCTTGCGCTTCAGCCGGAAGTCTTGTGCTCGCTCTGGTCGCGGCTATGCGCTGCACTGCTGAGGATGAGAGACCCAGGTAAGGCAAGAGGGCATATTCCTGATAATAGGGGACTATTTTTATCTTCTTTCCTCCCCCTTTACGTTTTCTGCAACTGTAACTTCCCCCCCCGATCTAAACTGGACAGGTATTTATGGTACTTCAGGCTGGTGACAACCTGCATGAAGAAAACAACTCTTTTTTAATCTAAGGTTTAACATACGAGTGTTGGACTTTGGGTAATAAAAGTTACCATCTGTTGAACCTCTGGCATTGATCCCAATTAACTAGGAAAAGCAACAACTTAAAATATTATTCCATTTTTTCTACACTGTAAATACTTTTGTGTTTATGTGAACATGAAGTGAGTTATTAGCTCAGAAGAAGTCTTATAAATTCTCTGTCATTTGTGTGCTAAGATTGCTATCCTGTATTTTGGAGGCAAATGTGGATTACATAGAAAGAAGTGCAGGAGGCACTGCATGGTAGATAAATGGCCTGGATATGAAGATTTCAGATGTGTGATGTTGGAAATAGGAGGTCCAGGGAAAGATTGGAAAAAGATGACATAGCAGACCTAGAAGTGAGATGCTAATTATGTGACTGAGCTGACCATTGAAATCTTAAAATTGTGGAATAATTCTGACTTCTTAAGTCAGTGAGTGATCTTGAGAGTTATAGACAGAGTTTGTATTCCTGAGAGCTAAGGCAGGCAAAACCTCACATCATAATAAATTTCTTACTTCCTTTAATCAGAAAATTTCTTCATAGCTTCTAATCACCTCGATCTCCACAATTAGTACAAGAAAGACAATTAGCAAGCTTATTTTTTATGAAATGTTCAGAGAGCTTTTGCAGCAGTTATGTCACAGAAATAAGGACAATCTTGAACTCCTTAACTAAAAGTGTCTTTTTAAAAAAGTAATTATTTAACAAATTCTCATTGTGTTAAAATATTGATACAGTGAATATGGTGTTGACAGTTTAAAATGGCATTTTACCAAATTTTACCCAAGTGTAAAGAATTTTTATCATTATATTTTTGATCAACGTTGTACTTGCATTGCCAGTTGGAAACATGGCAGAGGTCAGCTGCAAGAATAGACCTGCTTTCAGTTATTGATCCTTTTAATCCACATCAGTGCATTTATTGTAATGTCAGGTACAGGCAGGTTAATAAATGGCATTTTGATGTGAACTTACTGACAGTACAGAAGAGCTAAAGGCAAGTGAGAAATACAAGATAGTGTTTAATTACAATATTCATTAGCATTTAGACCAGACATCTGAATACACTGTATTTGGGAGAAAAAATTTCTGCACATTTTTATCTAGACTGTAAACTGTACCATACTATATAAGTATTTTCTGTGTGTGGCAGGTGTCTTGTTAATGGTAATAAACTTTTCTGATAAAAAACATACAGGTTCAGTAAGCACTTCTCCTTTATCTCAATCACTGGATAGCAGCTGTTGTTACAGCCTTAATTTTCTTCCACATCTGTGCATACATTATTTTACTAGAAAACAAAACAAACCTCATCCGTCAGTGTGTGCTAGTACAGGTATGGCCCAGGAGCCTGTAATGCATTTGGGTTTTTTCCTTCTTATGAGAGAGGGCACAAAGGGCAGTGGTGAAGACTCCTGGAATCCTCCATTAGTGCCAGTGTGACAGCCACAAGGCTCATGACAATTGAAGCTAGTGTAGGAAGAGGAGGAATTGTACGCAGTTTGCACATGCTACTGAGTGCACAATAAAGAAGGTAGAACAGGGCAGTCCATTTCACTCAGTCTTTCCATGTGTGTATTAGGAGTAATGAACATGCCTGTACTACTAATTACTTCTAAACCTCAATTTTCACTTTGAGTCAGCCAGTGATTTTAAAGAATGCTGCAGACTACCCCTGCTTTGTTCAGTAGTTGCTCTGGGAGCAGCAGAACGATTTATATAGTGCAGGATCCTCTTTTGTGTTTACTTTCCTGGGGCTTACCTACTTTTCTGTTATTGAGGAAATTGGGAGAGAGCTGTGTTCGAAAATGTGTTGGGAAATCCAAAGAGTTCTTTTTCCAAAGGTGTCTATGCTTTAAAGAAAATTAGTGGGGTTTTTTTCCCAGCCTTTTCTCAACTTTGAAGGTTTCTTTACAATTACTGATAAGAAAAAGATGTGTACCCACCTTCCTTTTTGCCTTTTTGCAACATCTAAGTAACACGGAGAGCAATTCTTGCTTTGTATTATGCCTAACTCACTGTTTCATTGGTCCAAGCCTTGTAAAGTGTGTGACTGAGTTTGTTTTCTTTGTACTACTTCTTTTTGAAGGTGCCTGGACTAGTTTAGCATCGTATTTATCCTGTATGAATGAGTATATACCAAAACTACACACCCAGACAAGAAGCTACCACACAGCTTTTCACTTTATCCCTTTACCTCCGCTTAAAGAGACGGTCTTCCCAAACTTTAGAATGGGAGGTATGATGGATACAGTGGCCTTTGCCACTCAGGACTTAGAGAAGCCACATTAACCATTTACCACTCTATCGTTAAGTCAGATCTCCAGCTTGTGTCAGCAGCAACGGAAGTTCAAACTCATTGTTCACTTCCTTCATTCTAGCACAAGGGCAGCTGTTGCATAGGCAGGACTCAGGTGGCTTTATTTTTACCAATATATTGTTTAATCCTGCACAGTATTGGAAGATGATGTGGTACATACTACCTCAGACCAAATATAAAAGGGAATAAGGAACGATTTTAATCATCTACACAGAGTATTTCATTAACTGTGTACATTTTGTTGGTTTTTATCCTCTGAAACACAGCATTTGATTTAGTACTGAAGACAACGCCTCAGGTTGTTTTTTTTATTCAGTATGGTAAATACTCTATTTCCAGCTAAAATATGCACATTATTGTAGCTATTAGATACCTCCCTTTCCATCCCTTTGCCATTGTGTAACACTACAGCAAAGTGAATAATGAGAGCTAGTATTTCCAGTCTAAGCGTTCAGCCATCTCCACAGGCCTTCCACTTGTTCATTCTTCCTCTTCCTTCTTTGAATTCATCACATGCTTTATAGCAGGGACGCTAGTCTAGCCTGCAGAGGCAGGTGTGCAAGCCTTGACACTCTTGCTTGCTCACATGCTCTCTTTAACTGTCATTGCTTAATACCTCTAACCCAGTTGTTCACACTGTTTCTCAAAGAGGGCCAGCATTTCACCTCCTAGTACATAGGACACTCTGGGAATCATAAGCAAGGATTTAGAATTAGAGAGTGAGAAAACATAGCCCAGTAGCAGATTATTTCTCATTAATGTCACAGATCTGCATTTCCGAATTTGGATAAACTAGATTTGTTTTTACACCATTATTATTCAGATTTAAATTTGAGGATATCTGACAAAATTCTGCTTACCTTTACCTCCCTTGGGGGATTGTGTCAATTTGAAAAAGGGACAAAAGTGAACCATTCCTCATGGAAGTCAGTAAACACCCTAATAAAATATCTGTGAAGATAGGATGAAAAAAATTCACCACAGAAACATCAGAGATGTTTTGAGTGGTGATATGTGCTAGGAAGTGAAGACTATAACTTTTTCATGATGTTTTTGGTATCCTAGGAGAATTACGGAAACAGTCAATATGACTACATCACAAAGCAGGTCTTTAATGATAGAGAAAGGGACTGGAGTGGAAGAAACTAGAAGCTTTGGGAAGAATCTCAGTGTGAAGAACAGAAAGTCCTTCTGCCAAGGCTGTTTTCAAAAAGGGTGGTTCTAGCTTTCCTGCTTAAAGGGAAATGGAGAGCAGGCAAAAAGAGAGATCATTGATAACGTTCTTATTAGTGATATGGATAGAAGGCCCAAATAGGCTGTGTAGTGTGTAACTGACTCCAAACACAATGCATATAGGATGGAGTAAGGTGCAAGCAGGCACACATTGGAGAGACTGATAACAAGAAATTCAGCTTAATCTGTTATCCACTGAATTTCCTAGTGACTCATAAAGGATGGTCATGAGGATCAAGAAAATAGGTTTCCTTGAAGTATCTTGGTTGAAAGAGCTTTGTTCTGTGCTGGAGAAGCCTTTAAGAAGGAGATTCCCTTCTCTGACAATAGAGCATTTGCCTTGTTGATCTTTATGTTGGGACTTGCTTCACTGTTGCAGGCTATTTACATGCTCTTGACTCAGATACATCAGGATGTGGTCGTAGAATTTCCTGAGCTTGCTTCCCAGGCAGCATTTGCTTGACTTCCGCTATGATTTGACAATTAGCTGTGCTATTGTTTTTGTCCACTTTTTTTCCTTATCTTAGATGTTCCATTAAAAAGCAGAAATTTAATTTTAAAGCATGCAAGATATTTTATGGTCTTTTAACAGTTTTCATTCCAGTAGAAGGAACATTTTGAGTGTAGTAAAACTCATTTCAGATGAGTTCTGAAAAGCTGCAGTGCACATGACCTCTATCTGCTATAGCAATGAGTCATGTTGTGTTCTGACTGCTACAGAGTAAGGGAAAGATTGTTGTTTGATGATTTTTCCAAGTTGTTTCTCTCTGGAATCAGCTGCACGTTAGTCAGACATACAGAAGCATACCTTTTCTGCTGAATTGGATTATAGCCAGCATGAAAGCAGCAAAGTCAGAATCATTCTTTCAGAAGTGAAGTTCCTCGGGTTTTTTTGTTGTTTGGTTTTTTTTGTTTGTTTGTTTTGTTTTGTTTTTAATTGGCAATTGTTGAAGTCTCCTCTGGCACAAAGTATTTCTTCTGTTTCAGAGAGTTATGTAACACATACTTTAGAAAGTTAATTTTAACGGGTTGGATCAGTGCATCTTTTTAGTTCTTAAATTAAAAAATCTAGACTTAGTTACTTCCTGCTTATGCTTATTTGTATACCCCCTTTGTCATTGTTTCTGTAATCACTCTTCAGAGTGTATTTGGAAAAAGGGCAAAGATCAAGCTGCTGTATGTGAGAGGGATGCTACCACCTTGGAACACGCTGGGACAATCAGTGCTGTTGAGCAGTGTGGTGGGTTGGCCTCTACTAGTAGTGAAGCACCTAGCCGGTCAATTGCCTGTTCATTGCCATACAGGAAGAATGGGGAAGGAATCAGAAGTGTAGGGGAAAGAATCAGAAAGTGTAGGTGTTTAGAGAGTTTTGATGGTTTGGGTATTATTTGCCCCCTGTGCTAGTTTGAGCCTAGCTAGAATGTTTTGGTGAGAAGAACTAGTTCATAGGCTGAGAAAACAAAAACAATGGTGATGTCTACTTCGCTCACAGCCTTGCTGAGATGTGTAGAAAGAAAAAGCAAAACATTAGATAAAGTCATTTTGCTTGGGCACTTCGCTCTGGGCTGTGCTCTCAGCTCTTTGCCTGCTGGGGAGCTGAGGCTGCTGGCTGAACTCCATCTTGCTTTCTAACCTCACCCTCCTCCGTTTGCTTTGGCTGATTTACTTTGCTTCTTAATCCTCTTGGCCGAACCTCCATTCTTCCTTGGGACTGGGGTAAGGTTGAGAGGGGGAGGGAGAAGGTGAGGGGGTGGGTGAGAGCCCCTCCTGGGGACTCAGGTTTCTGGGAGGGGAGTTGCGTCTGTATTACCTTTTTACCTTGTATATTTCTGTATATATCTGTATATACTGTAAATATCTGCTTGTAAAGTGTGCTAGCTGTAAATACAAGCTTCATTCAAATTTCCAGAGCTGGCTGAGTCTAGTCTGGGTGATTTCTAAAGTGTGAGGGGGCGGGGGATGCCCAAACCACCACACTCCCACACTCTTATGGGATGAGATGGACTAGACTCAGCCAAGATGAAAGTTAAGGAATGACGCTATATTTACAGTTTAGCACAATATATAAGCAGATATACACAAATATTTAGAGTTATATACAAGTTAAAAGTAATACAGAAATACAATAATCCTCCCAGAAATTAGTCCCCAGGAGGGTTCCCAACCCAAACCTCCTCCCCCCCTCCCTCTTCCCTCTTTCCCTCCCTTCAGAAATAACCAGATCAATCCCTGTATATCTCACATGATAGATCTGGAGATCTGAGGTGAGATGTCAAAAAGACAACATGGAGGTTAGAGGAAAAAGGATTAGGACAGATTAGAGAGTTAGCGTAGATACAGCCACAGAGACCAGACTTCCAGAAAGAAGGCACAGACAGAAGTGGCAGCTAACTGAGAAGTGTGTGAGAAGTGTCTTATCTGCATTTTGACTAGTTGCCTTTCTCAGCAGAAGAATGGGTGATATGGTGTGCTGTTGTTTTGTTTTTTTCTTTCCTCCCACAGCTAAAAATTTCTTCAGTAAAATATTCCAATTAGCCTCAAATCAGCACAAGGGTGTCTTCTGTGGTAAGCCAGAAAGAATGCCAACCTAAATCAGGACTAGAAGAATACTGATCAAAATTGTAGTAGGCCATCCAGTTAATGAATTGACATTCTTTCCTGTAGTGTTGCTCATTTACAACAAATGTGACTCTTCTAAAGAATTCAGGCACAATTCTTCTATTCCTAACAGAGATATTTTAAGAAAAGCTGTTAGGTTATGGACAGGAGATAGTAACACACTAACAAAATGTATTGGTATAAATCTAGTTGTGCTGGTAAGTTTTCATTCATCTAAAAATGTTACATTTCTTAAGGCTTTTAGAGAAAGAGTAATTCTATACTCCTTTCTTGCATTTTCCCCCGTTTTGTTTTGGTTTTGTATACTTTTAAGCACAAGAGATTAAGAGGAAGGTTTTTAAAGATATCATAAAACACTAGACTCTGTGGCAGAGGCTCTTACAGTTAATGCAGTATTTCTTTATTTTGTTCCTAACACCAGTGCTCAGTGTACTGTGCATATATGTTTGTCTACTACTGCCGTGTAGTATTTCAGAACTGTGGGGCAAAAAAACAAAAATCCCCACCCAAAAGAAACCCACACCCTAACTGACTACCATCAGACTTCAAAGAAGGGGAGACATGGTACAAACTAGGGCAAAGCATTACAATACTTGTAAAACTGTGGGCACCAAAACAGAGCCCACCCGTAGGAATGCAGGTGTTCAGGCAACCAGCTGTCAGGAGTGTTGGAGCCTGGCACTCGAAGTAGAGGGAGACAGAGGAAATGGCTGCATTAGGTGTGAGCAGATTGATAGTCTGCTTAACCTAGTGGCTGAGCTTAAGAGTGAAGTGGAAAGACTTAAGGCTGAAAAAGAATATAAAAGAGAGCTGGACCTACAGCAC
>WAAF01019356.1:0-13889 GCA_013400475.1 Tricholaema leucomelas
TCAAACCACAGAGGGAGAGGAATTTTTGGGGGTACACAGGACTCCAGGACATGGTCTAACCAGACTTGCCCTTCATTAAACCCATGCTGACTGGATCAAATCACCAAATGTCAGCAAAATTAATCAAAATTTAGATTGTTAGTGAAAACTTGAAATCAAACAGGAAATTCAGATTTTGTTGATTACATTATTGATGGGGTTTGGGTTTTGGTTGTGGGTTTTTGGGTTTTTTTTAGGTAAGTCACAAAAATTTTCATTTACTTGCATAATCTCATAGAATCATAGAATCAGCCAGGTTGGAAGAGACCTCTAAGATCATCCAGTCCAATCTAGCACACAGCCCTATCCAGTCACCTAGACCATGGCACTAAGTGCCTCATCCAGGCTTTTCTTGAACACCTCCATAGATGGTGACTCCACCACCTTCCTGAGCAGCCCATTCCAATGCCAATCACTCCCTCTGGCAACAATTTCCTCCTAACATCCAGCCTAGACCTTCCCTGGCACAACTTGAGGCTGTGTCCCCTTGTTCTGTTGCTGGTTGCCTGGCAGAGAGACCAACCCCCACCTGGCTACAACCTCCCTTCAGGTAGTTGTAGACAGCAATGAGGTCTCCCCTGAGCCCCCTCTTCTCCAGGCTAAACAACCCCAGCTCCCTCAGCCTCTCCTCATAGGGCTGTATTCCAGACCCCTCACCAGCTTCATCACCCTTCTCTGAACACCTTCCAGTATCTCAACATCTCTCTTGAATTAAGGAGCCCAGAACTGGGCACAGAACTCAAGGTGTGGCCTGACCAGTGCTGAGTACAGGGGAAGAATTTCAAAATTCTTATTTGTTTACAGGTGTATTTGTAGGTCAAAACTGCTTAATTACTATTGATTTCCTTCTCCTTATTCCTTGCCCTCTTTTTCCCCACATATACAGTGTTAACTGGTCCAGCAAGAAGAGTGTAGCCAGAAGGTTTTCGGATGTTTTGGACACCAGTATGAGAAAATCACTGACAATATGAAGAAAGCCTAGCAGAAGATCACCAAGATTTAGTGTATGGTACAAGAAGCAGCTCAGGAAACAAAGGTTGCTTAGCCTGGATGAGTTTGATCAAGAGAACTTAAGCGAGCTGCTCTGCTCAGCTATCTACTGGAGTTAATACAGAAGATGGGGCCAAAATGTGATCAGAAGTGCACAGCTGTAGGACCTTGAACAGAAAATGAATCCTTCTCTCTCTGTATTCTGTTCATCAGAACTATATTTTTCAGTTTGGGTTTGATTTGCGTTGTATTCTGCTAAATCATTGCTGTTGTCCCTTCTTTTTTCCACCCTTCAGTTTCCTGCAGAATGGCAGATGATAAATACTTTAATTCTTTAAAGAGAAAGGCCAGAAATCTGAACTGATAATTTGTTCTTTTAAATGGTCTTGCCAGGCACACTAACTTAGTACGTTAGCAGATGCTGGCATCTTGGCCTGGTGAACTAACACAGACGATGCCTGCACTGGCAAGACACTAAGAAACCCTTAAAATTCCTCCAAAATCCCCAGTTCATCAGATGGGTTTGACTACAGCAGACAAATACATCTGCAGACCTCATTTGTTTGCCTCAGATTAATTTAGCCAATAGCATCTGGCACTCTAAAAATGTCAGTTGCCTAGGGTAAAAATGGGATTCTAGGAAACAAAAAGTCCTGAAACTGGGCAAATTCTGAGACATGTTTTACTGATGTGACTTTCTGTTCCATTGCAAAAGCTTGGACACCCACTACCAAGCCATTGAAAACCTGGGTAGAAAGGCCTACTTCCAAGTGTCTGGAACAATTTCTTCCTAAAAGCACTGTTTCTAGATGAGCCCATTTGTCATGTCAGACACAGGCCAGAAGTGGAAATGCATTTGCCTTCAAGTCAAACCATAAATCATGCTGTGTGAAGGCCCAAATCAAAGACCCTACAGGATCATCTTGGTAATTTATTTTGAATTCCCAGGTACATATGGCTATCAATTTATCCTGAGCTGCCTACCTCTCCATAGCAGTATCCATTCTAGCACACAGTGAGAAATATCTGCACTTAAAACTATGAACTCGTGGTATAGCAACTGCTTGCAAAGTCAGATCAGAGATCTACCATCCACTCTCAAACTGAAGGGTAATAAATCCAATATATTTATGTTATGCTATCAACTCTAGGAACTTGAGCATGTGATAGACATGTGAAGTTAGTGCAATTTACCAATTGTTTCTTGCTCCTTTGGAGTATGATGACTTTACATTTTTTCTACCCCCTTCCTCCACACTTGTCTCTCACCATATTCTGTTACCATAGATAGTTATTTTTTCCATGTCTTTCATCACACCACAGTGGCTGCCAAACTCACTAATAATTGGCTCTTAGTGGGAGATTTTCTGTTGAACAGGCCAAAAGCAGAAATGATCCTCTAGTGGTCATGAGAGCACTCTTGTGCTTGACAGTTTTATGACTTGTGAGCAGAGTTGCCATTGGCAGCCTTTTTGTCCTAAGTATAGAGTTGGAGAAGACACCCAAAGAAGGACTTTAGACAGCTCCTGCACGTCCTGCCACCCACAGGTGAGCCCACAGGTGAACTTTGTTATGTTCATCTTCAGCGCCTGGGAAGGACTTAACTCTTCAGGATCCATTTGTTGAGTAGGGAGCTACTTAACTGAGGTAAGTACAAAACGCTGAGTTATCTTGATCTTTAGCTTCAGGGTAACTTATGCTTTTACTCCTTTATATAAGAAACAAATCTGATCTCTTTCCAGCCAGCAACCCACTTCTTCTAATAGATGAAGAGCTGGAATGTGTCCCTGCAAGTAGAAGCTGCCCTTTTGTATCATCTTTCACCTGAGGAGTCCTAAGCATTGGCCTATTGGATATTCTGACATTTCATTAGATCTTACACTACTCTTTTTGCATGGAATGTCATTAGCCCACATGACAAACCATTAGGCTGCAGCCTAACTCTTAGGGTATTACCATGAGTGAGCACCAGCCTGATCTCCTTTTATGATCAGGTTACTGCCTGGTGAATGTGGGGCAGGCTGTGGGTGTAGTCTACCTGGACATCAGCCAAGCCTTTGACACTGTCTGCCACAACAAGCTCCTGGCCAAGCTGGCAGCTCATGGCTTGGACAGATTCACTTTGTGCTAGGTCAGGAACTGGCTGGAAGGCCGAGCCCAGAGAGTGGTGGTGAATGGTGCCACATCCAGTTGGCAGCTGTCACTAGTGGTGTTCCCCAAGGATCAATGCTGGGCCCAGTCCTGTGCAACATGTTTATTAATGATCTGGATAACAGGATTGAGTCCAGCATCAGTAGGTTTGCACATGAAACCAAGCTAGGAGCAGGTGTTGATCTGTTGGAAGGTAGGAGAGCCCTGCAGAGAGACCTAGACAGGCTGGATGGGTGGTCAGAGGCCAATGGGATGAGATTGAACAAGGGTAAGTGCAGGGTTCTTCACTTTGTCTACAACACCCCCAAGCAACACTACAGTCTGGGGACAGAGTGGCTGCAGCCAGGAAGAAAGGGACATGAGGATGCTGGTAGATAGTAACTGAAGAAGAGCCAGCAGTGTGCCCATGTGACCAAGAGAGCCAGTGGCATCCTGGCCTGGATTAGGAACAGTGTGGCCAGTAGGACGAGGGAGGTTATTCTTCCCCTGTCCTCAACACTGGTCAGGCCACACCTTGAGTGTTGTGTCCAGTTCTGGGCTCCTCAATTCAAGAGAGATGTTGAGGTGCTGGAAGGTGTCCAGAGAAGGGCAACAAAGCTGATGAGGGGCCTGGAGCACAAACCCTATGAGGAGAGGCTGAGGGAGCTGGGGTTGTTTAGCCTGGAGAAGAGACTCAGGGGTGACCTCATTGCTGTCTACAACTACCTGAAGGGAGGTTGTAGCCAGATGCGGTTGGTGTCTTCTGCCAGGCAACCAGCAACAGGACAAGGGGACACAGCCTCAAGTTTTGCCGAGGGAGGTCTAGGCTGGATGTTAGGAGGAAGTTCTTCGCAGAGAGAGTGATTTGCCATTGGAATGGGCTGCCCAGGGAGGTGGTGGAGTTACTGTCCCTGGAGGTGTTGAAGCAAAGCCTGGATGAGTCACTTAGTGCCATGGTCTGGTTGATTGTCTAGGGCTGGGTGCTAGGTTGGCCTGGATGATCTTGCAGCTCTCTTCCATCCTTGCTGATTCTATGATTCTAAGTTAAGCACCTGAGAGAAAAGCTTCCTTCTAGCGTTCTTTACTGTTCTTCCTTTCCCCTATTCTCATCAATGCTTCAATTCTTTCCTTTAGTTTCTCTTTATTTGCAAATCTTTTCTAAAAGGTTTGCCCTTTTGCTATTCTGTAAATATAACTTCCTTTCCAATGTACATGTTTAGTATTTCTTCAAATTCATATTGAATTACTAGTTGTGCTAGCAGTGTGCCCAAGTGGCCAAGAGAGCCAATGGTGTCCTGCCCTGAATCAAGAATGGTGTGGCCAGCAGGAGCAGGGAGGTCATTCTGCCCCTGTACTCTGCACTGCTTAGACCACACCTTGAGTACTGTGTCTGGTTCGGGGCCCCTCAATTTAAGAAGCACATTGAGATGCTTGAACGTGTCCAGAGAAGGGCAACAAGGCTGGTGAGAGGCCTCAAGCACAAGCCCTATGAGGAGAGGCTGAGGGAGCTGGGATTGTTTAGCCTGGAGAAGAGGAGGCTCAGGGGAGACCTTATTGCTGTCTACAACTACCTGAGGGGTGGTTGTAGCCAGGAGGAGGCTGCTCTCCTCTCTCAGGCAGCCAGCACCAGAACAAGAGGACACAGCCTCAAGCTGTGCCAGGGGAAATTCACGCTTGAGGTGAGGAGAAAGTTCTGCACTGAGAGAGTCATTGGCTACTGGAATGGGCTGCCCAGGGAGGTGGTGGAGTTGCCATCCCTGGAGCTGTTCAAGGCAGGATTGGACGTGGCACTTGGTGCCATGGTCTAGCCTTGAGCTCTGTGGTAAAGAGTTGGACTTAATGATCTATGAGGTCTCTTCCAACCTTGGTAATACTGTAGTCTTCTAAAGCCTCATAAGCTGAAATCACCTTCAGGAGCTCTTGCTTTCACACACTTTTCCTGTTATGAAGTAAAGCTATGCTAGAGATTTCAAGGATGTACTTACTTGCCGTCTCTTTCCTCAGCTACTACTCAACATTGTAGCTGGGCATTTTTAAACTGGTGACAAGTCTAATCACTTTAAAGATAGGAGAGTGATGCTCTAAATTTCAAGCCAGCTTGGAGAGTTGATGAGTTTTTAACCTCTCAGCAAGCTCTGATGGAGATTTCTCAATCATTGTCATTTCAATGAGGAAATGTGAGTAGATACAGAGACTAGAGAAGAGAAATTACCTATCATGAGCCATTCGTTTAATTTTCTATTTCAACCAAGATCTTACTGAAGGCAAATAATTTAGTGCTTGTCCCGTCCTTACGGTCTGAGTGTGGAACAGCAAGAGGTGAGGTGCTTTCCTTTCAAGGTGCACAAGTTCAAAACTCCTGATAGAAAAGACACACAAGCCTGTCTGCAAAACACATGTGCCTGAGTCATCTAACCACCGGGGGAATTCCTCATGTCTGTGTTGCATGAAATAAGTTTGCCAGATTAACTCTTCCAGATCAAGACAAGTAGAACAATTCTTATTTTCTCTAGTGGTGTCAATATTTAGGCCTAAAGTAGATACTCAGCCACTCAGGACTTGTTTGTACTGCGTTGTGTGTGGATCAGAGCACAGCAGAAAGTGGGGGAATGTGGCTGGTCAATGTGCATTTTCTGCTGTGAAGGCTGATTGCTTATTTGAATATATTAGCAAGAGTAGAATAGAATCAACCAGGTTGGAAAAGACCTCCAAGATCATCCAAGCCAACCAAGCACACAGTCCTAGCCAATCAACTAGACCATGGCACTAAGTGCCTCATCCAGGCTTTGCTTGCACACCTCCAGGAATGGTGACTCCACCACCTCCCTGGGCAGCCCATTCCAATGCCAATCACTCTCTCTGTGAAGAACTTCCTCCTAACATCCAGCCTATACTTCCCTCGGCACAACTTGAGACTGCGTCCCCTTGTTCTGTTGCTGGTTGCCTGGGAGAAGAGACCAACCCCACGTGGCTACAGCCTCCCTTCAGGGAGTTGTAGACAGCAATGAGGTCTGCCCTGATCCTCCTCTTCTCCAGGCTAAACACCCTCAGCTCCCTCAGCCTCTCCTCATAGGGTTTGTGTTCCAGGCCCCTCACCAGCTTTATTGCCCTTTTTTGGACACGTTCCAGCACCTCAACATCTCTCTTGAATTGAGGAGCCCAGAACTGGACACAGTACTCAAGGTGTGGCCTGACCAGTGTAGTGAGAAGATTTTGGGTTGATTATTGTCCTTTATTCCTCAGTCCCGAGGCCACATTTGGAGTACTATGCCCAGGTTTGGACACCGGTTTGAGAAAAATCATTGACAATCTGGAGAAAGCCTCGCAGAAGTCACCAAGATTTGCTGCGTGGTACTAGGAGATGCTCAGGGAACAAGGGTTGCTTAGCCTGGAACAGAGATGGTTTGGTCAAGGAAAATTTAGCTCTGTTCAACTACCTAATGGAGTTCATGGAGAAGATTGGGCAAAAGGTGGTTAGAAATGCACAGCTGTAGGATAAGATGTAGCAGTCACAAACTGGTGCCCCATGTGGATTTCACCCTCTCACAGAGAGAGTGATTTGCCATTGGAATGGGCTGCCCAGGGAGGTGATGAAATTGCCATCCCTGGAGGTGTTCAAGCAAAGCCTGGATGAGGCACTTAGTGCCATGGCCTAGTTGACTGTTTAGGGCTGGGTGCTAGGTGACTCTACCACTTCCCTGGGCAGCCCATTCCAATGCCAATCACTCACTCTGGCAACAACTTCCTCCTAACAACCAACCTAGACCTCCCCTGGCACAACTTGAGACTGTCCACTTGTTCTGCTGCTGGTTGCCTGGCAGAAGATACCAACCCCACGTGGCTACAGCCTCCCTTCAGGGAGTTGTAGACAGCAATGAGGTCTGCCCTGAGCCTTCTCTTCTCCAGGCTAAACAACCCCAGCTCCCTCAGCCTCTCCTCATAGGGTTTGTGTTCCAGGCCCTTCACCATCCTTGTCGCCCTTCTCTGGATACATTCCAGTACCTCAACATCTCTCTTGAATTGAGGAGCCCAGAACTGGACACAGGACTCAAGGTGTGGCCTGACCAGTGTCTCACAGGCCTCAACGGGTCTGCTTTGGATTAAGAGGCTGCAAGATCCTCATAGTAGGACCCAGCTATGCACACATGTAGAAAACTGGATTTGCTGCTTAAACACAGGAGAATCAGGTGATCATTTCTACTTTTACTGCATGCATGCTTCAGAGTCTTTTTGGCTGTGGGTGGTGACTGCTGTATCCAGTCTACAGTCATGCTATGCACTAAAGAATTGGCTGTTCAAGACTGCTGTGCGTATGCAGGAACACTGCTCATGTCACAGTGACTCCTGAAGATGGGCTCCACTGCTAATAGTCCAAAGTGAGCCAGCTGCAGACTAAAAACCTTATGGTTTCACCAATCTGGCAGTAGTGCCTGAACAGGTGTTAGTTGCATTGCTTGCAGCATTGCATGCAGCAGGCACGGTACTCCTATTTACCTGCTGTGCCATCTGCGTGGGTGGCTCTTTGAACTCCACACTTGGGAGACAGCCTTTTAAACTGTGCTCTCTCCCTGTTGAATCTCTCTAATAGAGTATATCCAGTAGCTAGAAAATGCCATTAGGTCTGGTAGTCTGCCCACTTGCATAACAGAAGCACCCATCATTCTCTCAGACACTAAGGTGGGGAATGTAAGTGTAGCCTTTTGGAGGACGGGCTCAGGGCAGTAACCATATACTTACATTTTGATAGCTCAGATCTTAAATTACACATTAATTTGCCTGTAATTTCCATAAAACAAATTACTGGCAAGTAATGATTAATTACTGATTTATGATGCTACTGTGGCTAAAATTAAGTTCACATTGATAGCCTTACTCATCATGAGTTTAGGAATTTGAGTGAAGTATGATTGTCTGATAAACCTATGTCACAGTAACCTGGAAACCCAGATTTTTAAGGGTAAAATTCTCCTACTCACCCTCCACCCAAAAAATCTCCCCAAAAAAACAAAGAAAGAAGCAAACAAACAAACCCCCCGCCCCAAGAAAAAAAATCCAATGACAACCCCCCCTATTTTACCCTTTTATTTTCAAAGTACACATTTGTCTTCAAAGGAATTTGACTTTCAATAATGCAGGATTAATGATCTGATCCACCAAATCCTACACTTTCATGATTTTTTTTTTTTTCTTTTTCATAGACTCATAGAACCAACCAGGTTGGAAGAGACCTCCAAGATCATCCAGTCCAACCTAGCACACAGCCCTAGCCTATCAACTAGACCATGGCACTAAGTGCCTCATCCAGGCTTTTCCTGAACACCCCCAGAGACGGTGACTCCACCACCTCCCTGGGTAGCCCATTCCAATGCCAATCACTCTCTCTGCCAACAACTTCCTCCTAACATCCAGCCTAGACCTCGCCTGGCACAACTTGAGACTGTGTCCCCTTGTTCTGTTGCTGGTTGTCTGGGAGAAGAGACCAACCCCACCTGGCTACAGCCTCCCTTCAGGGAGTTGTAGACAGCAATGAGGTCTCCCCTGAGCCTCCTCTTCTCCAGGCTAAACAACCCCAGCTCCTTCAGCCTCTCCTCATAGGCCTTGTGTTCCAGGCCTCTCAGTTCATGAAGTGAAGAATGATTTTTTAGCCTAGTAACATATGACTTTGGGCAAAGATTCTTATATATGGGTATTGAATGATCTGCTATAATAACAAATGCAAACACCAGAGACATTATTGTTATGTTAACTCATGTCTCATGATTGATGAACCTTGTTTTTTTCCTTAATTGAGCTCAGTTTAGTTCTTGGTCCATTTGGACTGAAATAGCTGCACTTGCTGGAGTGTCAGATAGTGACACTTGCATAAGTGTCAGATGAGAACTTAATATGTGCAACTGTATGTCCATATAGCATTGCACCTAAAGCATTATACTGAGCAGTGCAAAGACGACAGAGATGCACAGCTGAACCCACTCTTTGTCATGTTTCAAATTAAACTATTTCTGTTTCCATTACTGCTCTACTTAGTGTCTTGGCTGGAGTTCCACACTGTTATTGGTGATTGTTAATTCCCTGGCCCTCATATGAACTTTGTTTTGCTGGTATTGGCAGCATTGACTGTTGGTGAGATTGATCAAACTTCCTTGTTACAATACTTCAACAGCTTATTTGTAACTTGGCCCATTATTAATCTTTTGAGCTAAAATTTACCATTAGATGATACTGGGATCACTTAATTCTGGTTTTCCAGATTGGTTGAGCAAAAATACTTTAGTGTTTCCAGGAAAACGCTGGTGAAAATACATTGTGTTGCAATAGCAAAACAATTCTGGCAACCTTTTCTTTGACTGTGTCCTGTCCATGCTTTGGAGCAAGGAACTGTAATTTGGTCAGAGTGCTGTGGCCTTTCTGTCACGAAGTTGTTCCTTCCTCTCCCTGCAAAAAAAGTTTTCACAGAATCACAGAATGTCAGGGGATGGAAGGGTCCTGTCCTGGAGTCCCATGTACCCCAAAATTCCTCTCCCTCTGTGGTATGAATGGGAGAGAAAAAGGCATGAAAAGACCTCTTCCCCTCCTGCCCTGCAGGTGTGAAGGTGGGGAGCAAAGGGCCCTTCTGGCACGAGGGGTGCCCTGTACAGGGCCTGCACTGGAATCGGCTGGGGATTGGCTGTGGTCTTTGTGCCTAGGCAGTGGTAACTCAGCTCTTTGTCTAGGAAGGGTATAAATATTGGGGGACTTCCCACCTTGGGGTTCCTGTCTCAGAGTTCTCCCCCACCTGGATAGCTTCTGGCACTCCAAAGGACAAGCTCCTGAGGGACAGGGCTGTCTCTGCTTTGGATGGCTCCCACCATAAACACCCTTTATGCAGGCTCGATAGGCCTTAACAACCCTCAGAGGAGCAAGGGGACAAGCATCTGGATTGCCCTTTCTTTCAGCCAGCCTGACTCACCTGTGATTAACTTTTTGGCTCAGCCTTATTAATAGTGGGGGCTGCTATGTTTAATAGCTTAGCCTTTCCCAACTTCTGACTTCCAAAATAGTCAAATTTACCTATGGTATGCTTGTAGATCTTCTCAATCTAACTGAATCTGCTAATTAAATTAATTTCTGGCTCCTCTTCAGCTCCTATCTACCAGTCTCCCCAGGGCCCTCTCTGCCTGGCTGCTCTCCAGCCACTCTGTCCCCAGCCTGTAGCACTGCTTGGGGTTGTTGTGGCCAAATTGTAGAACCCTGCAGCTGGCCTTGTTAAATCTCATCCCATTGGCCTCTGCCCACCCATCCAGCCTGTAAAGGTCCCTCTGCAAATTGTTCTTCCTAATCAGCCAGTGGAGTAACACAATGTAACTGTCCACTCTTTAATCCTTTTAAGTTTACCCATGGCCACTCAGAGCTTCATGCCCCCCTGCCTCCCTCTGACATAAAAGGCAACTCCCTCACCTCGCCTTCCCAGCCTGTATCTCAGTACATCAGCACTTAGGTCATGTGAGTTAGGCCACATACCTGCAACAGCACACAGATCTCTAATTCCCTGTGTTTATTCTTCAGGCTACATGCATTGGTATAGAAACACTTCAGAGAGACACCAAGGCATGCTGACTTCCCAAAAAGGGGCTGGGGTTTTTCCCACACTGGTGCCTTACAGGCATTTCCTTGCCTACATGCAAATGTTTGAGGTGACTCTGCTTAAGCCCTGTTTTGATTATATGTCCCTTTCACTTACATCATCCTAGGCTCTTATCTTGTAAACCCTGTCCATCACTTGCCTTCCAGCACTGTTGACAGTTCCCTCCCTGTTGTTCCTGGTTTAAAGCACTTCTTACTGGCTCAGTAAAACAAATGTTTTGATAATTTACGAGGACATTCACTTTTGCCACTTTAAATTTTGAGTGCTGAGATCTGCAACCTTCATGGGTTTTGCTCACTTTATGCAGTTAATTTACAAAATACTTAAAAAGTGAAGGTTCTGTGCAAAAAGTAAAGAGAAGGAAGAAGCACTAATGTCTATTTACATGGAGACAGAGTGACAGGAAAGGAGAAGCATAGAATCAGTCAGGGTTGGCAGGGTGTCATGGTTTGGATGTTCCCCGCCCCCCCACACTTTGGAAATCACCCAGACTAGACTCAGTCGGCTCTGGAAATTTGAATGAAGCTTATATTTACAGCTGGCACAATGTACAAGCAGATAGTTACAGTGTATACAGTTATAGACAGAAATATACAAGGTAAAAAGGTAATACAGACACAACTCCCCTCCCAGAAACCTGAGTCCCCAGGAGGGGCTCTCAACCACCCCTCACCTTCCCCCTACCCCTCTCAACCTTACCCCAGTCCCAAGGAAGAATGGAGGTTTGACCAAGAGGATTAAGAAGCAAAGGTGAACCAGCAAAGCAAATGGAGGGTGAGGTTAGAAAGCAAGATGGAGTTCAGCCAGCAGCCTCAGCTCTCCCCAGCAGGTGAAGAGCCAAGAACAGCCCAGCACGAAGTGACTTTATCTTTTGTTTTGCTTTTCATCCTTACACATCTCAGCATAACTGTGAGGGAAGTAGACCTCACCATTGTTTTCATTTCTCAGCCTATGATCTAATTCTTCTCACCAAAACATTCTAGCTAGCTTCAAACTAGCACACAGGGACCACAAGGATCATCTTGTTCCAACCCCCCTGCTGTGGGCACAGACACCCTGCCCTTGATCAGGCTGGCCACAGCCTCATCCAGCCTGGCCTTAAACACCTCCAGGCATGAGGCCTCAACCACCTCCCTGGGAAACCCATTCCCAGCTCTCACCACTCTCATGCTCAACAACTTCCTCCTCACCTCCAGTCTCAATCTCCCCACCTCCACCTTTGCTCCATTCCCCCTTGTCCTGTCACTCCCTGACAGCCTAAAAAGTCCCTCCCCAGGTCTGTTTTGTAGGCCCCCTTCAGATACTGGAAGGACATAAGAAGGGCACCTTGAAGCCTCCTCTTCTGCAGGCTGAACAGCCCCAACTCTTTCAGTCTGTCCTCATAGCAGAGCTGCTCCAGCCCTCTGAGCATCCTCGTGGCCCTTCTCTGGACACACTCCAGCATCTCCACATCCCTCTTGTCACAGGGGCTCCAGAACTGGATGTACTACTGTAGGTGGGGTCTCAGCAGAGCAGAGTAGAGGGGGAGAATCTCCTCCCTTAACCTGCTGGCCACACTTCTCCTGGTGTAGCCCAGGATCTGGTTGTCTTTCTGAGCTGCAAGTGCACACTGCTGGCTCATGTTGAGATTCTTGTCCACCAGCTTCCCCAAGTCCCTTTCCTCAAGGCTGCTCTTCAGCCACTCACTGCCCAGCCTGCATTTGTGCTTGGGATTCACTCGACCCAGATGCAGGACCTCGCACTTGGTCTTGTTGAAATTCCTGAGGTTCAGGAGGCTTGTGCCCACGTCTGCAGCCTGTCCAGGTCCCTCTGGATGGATCCCTTCCCTCCAGCTGACCCACACAGCTTAGTATCATCAGCAACCTTGCTTAGGGTGCAATCAATGCCTCTGTCCATGGCACTCACAAAGATGTTGGTCTCAGGGCTGACTTGTCACTGGCCTCCACTTGGACATGGACCCATTGACAGCCACTCTTTGGATGTGGCCATCAAGCCAGTTCTTTATCCATCCAGTGGTCCACCCTTCAAAACCACGTGTCACCAGCTAGGACACCAGGATGTGGTGCGGGACAGTGTCAAAGGCCTTGCTCAGGTCCAGGTAAATGACATCAGTTGGTCGCCCCCCATCCATAGATGCTGTGACCTGTTCATAGAAGGCCTAGTGGCCTTCTATGAACCAGAATGAAGAAAATAAGGCTCTCAAAGTTTGTTTGAATTTCTCTCTGTGGGTGCACATATCAGTGCTTCACAAACACATCCTTCTCTAGTAGATATCTAAGGCATTCTTTTAAAGATCCAGTTGTAGATTCGTTTTTCTTTTCAGTCTTCTGTCTAGTGAGGAATAAAAAGACATGTTTAGGATTGAAATTTCATTGAGGTCTTCAGTGATGGCAAGCTAGAATCCGCAGAGCAAGTTGCTTACCATAAATATTAATTTTTTTTTTCTTCCCCAAAACATTTACTCATGGCATAAAATCTATTCTTAGTCATGGTTTAGTGAGATTCTAGGCCAGGGCAGCACAGCTTGCAACTGAGGCATTATAAATGTGGATGGGAACCACACACTACTTGAAGTGTATCCTAAGGTCAGACTTATGTTAATTCTGAGGAAAAACACAAGTTGACATGAAGTAAAGAAACTTCAATAAGTGCATGGCTGTTTTTCATTTCTTGGCAGAAGATACAACTGCTATTTTCTCAAAAACTGGGGTCACACTAAGAACCTCTCTCCCCAGAGGACGTATTACTTGCAATTGGTTCCCAGGATAGTTTTGCCAGGTTTCCCACTCTCTGAAGCTGGCACAAAAATTTAATAACATCCTCAAAACTGCTAAGCTAAAACTAAATAGTTTTAGGTATATAGAATTGAGGAGGGTCACTTGTGATAGCTTATCTGCAACCTTGTTTGAGAATACAGAGAGAGAATTTAATGTTAGACTTAATAATTCATATTAAATTATCTTCTTCTACTTTTTTTCCCCCTAATGGTGATTAGGTATTAGACTTTCATTGTGGTTAACTTTTGGAGCAGGTGTTGATCTCTTGGCAGGTAGGAGAGGCCTGAGGACGGATCTTGCCAGGCTGGATGGATGGACAGAGGCCAATG
>WAAF01019357.1:0-24873 GCA_013400475.1 Tricholaema leucomelas
GCGGGGGACACCCAAACCATCACACTGATGTCCAGAATTGGTGTAAGACCTGGTTCCTTTTTGTGGTGTCTAGACCAACCACATTGTTGCAAGGACTTCTTTCCTGAACATGAGGCCACTTGCACAAACTGGGGTGGGCAAGGTCTGTCTGGAAGACCCCTTAACTCACCCTGAAGATGGTGCTGAACCTTCACAACACCACCAGGTGGTGGGTGTGAGTAAGCAAATGAGTGGACAGCTAGATAAAAGGCTATGGACTCACCATCTTAGGAATCTCCTACCAACTACTCACATCACAGGCTCTATGCTCTTTCCCTCATAAACATATAATTAAAGAGTTTTTTCTCAGCCAGATACTCAGTTTCATTTTTGTTCTGTGTGGGGAATCTCTAGATGAACTCTCTCTCATCTAGCAGGTTGAGACATCCTCCCTATAGAGAGATGGGGACAGACTCCACCAGGGCAACAGTGGAACCTCCCTTTATTACAAACAGAGATACTTTTTTATACTCTGATAATATGTGTAGTATGTTCCTGAAAAATTTGTAAAAGCCAACAGAAGTCTACTTTTTTTTTGTTGTTGTTGTTTTGGGTTTTTTGGTTGGTTGGTTGCTATTTGTTTTGTTTGGCTTTATTTTTTTTTGGGGGGGGGTGTTAGTTTGGAGAGGAGTGTTTTGGTTTTGTTGTGGTTTTTTTTTTTTTTAATTCAGGGTAATGACAAATATTCTTTTGAGAACAACTTTTATTATTAATAAGTATTTCATGTACTTACTAAGAAATTGTTAATAAACTTCATTGAAAACTACAAACAGGAGAAACTCAAAGATGAAAATGTGAAATACAGTACAGTTGTGCAGCACTAATAGTAAACCCTACAGACACACAGACCTCCAATGTAATGTGTTCAAATACTGAGCTATTAGCCAGTAATAAAAATCAGAGTTACCTATGCTTTATTTTAAAGTTTAAGTTAACGAATTTCTGAATAAATACTACACATTCATTCCTTTCTAGCTTTTCAGGACATGGAATATTCAAAATTCAAGTATGTTTCTGCAAAACTTTATTTGTGGGATCGGAAAGTTGTTCTGCTTCATTGTATGTCATATTTTTTTTTTTTTAACGTTATTACTTAAAATAAAGACAAGTGTAAACCAAAATAAATTAGATTGATCTTTCATGTACGGATGTCACTACAAGTACTTGATATAAATATGGAAGGTATAGTGGTTCGGGAGCTTCCCCTGCTGTGAGATTCACCAGACTAGCTCAGATAGCTGGAAGTTAAGGATGAAGCTATATTTTACAGAATAGCACAAATTTACAAGTACATATACACAATATATACAGATATTTGCAACTATATACAATTATATACAAGTTAAAAGTAATACAAAAATCCAAAACCCCTACTGAACAACAGAGCTACACAGAAGGGCTCTGATCTAACTCCCCTCCTTCTTCCCACTCTCTCCCTCATCTTAGAAGACTTATGTGCAGGAGTGAGATGCTAAAAGCTGACAAGCGGTTAGAAGGAGAATGATTAGATTGGGTTACACAGATTCAAGCGGTCAGTTAAAACAAAAAGCAGCAGCCAGAGACTGAGAAATTTTGTTATTGTTTCTTTTTTTTTTTTTTTTTTTTGTATCTCTAAGCAAAACCAATAGGTAAAGACATCACTTTTATTTTTTTTTCATACCTGTTGGTCTAATTTCTCTCATTAAAATATTACAATTAGACCCCAACCTGCACAGAAGATCACAGAGAAACTAGAAAGATGCTTTCACCTTCAAAAGGAGCATCAGCAACACTTGTTTGAAGAACACTTTAAACTCAGAGATCTTAAAGCTTCTTTTAGACTTTCATCACCAATGTGATGAGAAAAGAATCCATTTTCAACAGCAATATAAGAGTGCAAAAAGGACTGTAAAACCTTATGCAGCATTGGACCTAAACTATGGAAATTATAAGTATTAAAGCTACTTGTTCTAAAATACAGTTGAGTATATTTTGAATGCATACCGAAAAAGGTTCAAGAAAACACACAGATTTTCTAAGCCGTATTTCTGTGTACAATTTTGAATCCTGTACACAAATGTAGTTTTGCCAGAAATGCTAGACACAATTGGTATGGACAAGCATACAAACATAAGGAAAACAAACAAACAAAAAAACCCCAAACCCAAACAAAAAACCCAAACAAACAAAAAAAACAACCTGCAGATTTTTTATAGTAATAGAGCATATTTTATTGTTGACTATCAGACAAATAGTTGACCAGTTTCCTAACTGTTTCTATTTTAATGATTTATAAGATAAACCATTCATTATTGAGCAAAATTATGGAATATTTTAATGTATCTCAACAGCTGATGCTTCCCTACATTTAGAAACATTGCAAAAGAGTTATGGCATGGAAGGCATACCTACTATTTATTTTATTTTCCCATTTGTTTAATGTTGATTCTTAACAAAAATATAATGAAAAATGTTCTTTGTAGATAGCTTTGTACCACCAGTGGACAACACTTTATCTACCAAGCAATATTAGAGGGATTTGTTGGTTTTGATGCACACTTTCTCTTTAAAGAGAATATCTTTATTGATGATCTGGATGAAGGGATTGAGTCCAGCATCATTAAGTTTGCAGATGACTCCAAGCTAGGAGCAGGTATTGATCCGTTGGAAGGTAGGAGAGCCCTGCAGAGGGACCTGGACAGGCTGGATGGGTGGGCAGAGGTCAATGGGATGAAATTTTACAAGGCCAAGTGCAAGGTTCTGCACTTTAACCACAACGACCCCAAGCAACGCTACAGGCTGGGGACAGAGTGGCTGGAGAGCAGCTAGGAGGAAAGGGACCTGGGGGTACTGGTGGATAGTAGGCTGAAGATGAGCCAGAAGTGTGCCCAGGTGGCCAAGAGGGCCAATGGCATCCTGGCCTGTATCAGGAACAGTGTGGCCAGTAGGAGGAGGGAGGTTATTCTTCCTCTGTACTCAACACTGGTCAGGCCACACCTTGAGTACTGTGTCCAGTTCTGGGCTCCTCAATTCAAGAGAGATGTTGAGGTGCTGGAACGTGTCCAGAGAAGGGCAACAAAGCTGGTGAGGGGCCTGGAACACAAACCCTATGAGGAGAGGCTGAGGGAGCTGGGGTTGTTTAGCCTGGAGAAGAGGAGGCTCAGGGCAGACCTCATTGCTGTCTACAACTACCTGAAGGGAGGTTGTAGCCAGGTGGGGGTTGGTCTCTTCTCCCAGGCAACCAGCAACAGGACAAGGGGACACAGCCTCAAGTTGTGCCGAGGGAAGTATAGGCTGGATGTTAGGAGGAAGTTCTTCACAGAGAGAGTGATTGGCATTGGAATGGGCTGCCCAGGGAGGTGGTGGAGTCACCGTCCCTGGGGGTGTTCAGGAAAAGCCTGGATGAGGCACTTAGTGCCATGGTCTAGTTGACTGGATAGGGCTGGGTGCTAGGTTGGACTGGATGATCTTGGAGGTCTCTTCCAACCTGATTGATTCTATTCTATTCTATTCTATTCTATTCTATTCTATTCTAAAAGCATTTCAGAAAGGGAGAGGTGGAAGAAGGCCTGAATAGTTGTTGTCTTCCTCATCTTCTGAATTAGTAGCTAATTGTTATATACTCCAAAACTTACAAGACTGAACAACTTCCAACACAAAGCCACAAGGATTGATATGGTGTACGAGCAAAGAAAATAAAAGGAGTAATATGAGGAAAAAAAAAAAAAAAAGAAATTTTTGCTTGTCGCTTAAACAATATGAAAGTTGTGTTGAATTAGAATACTTATACTGCCAGGAAACTGAACTATTCCATCAAGGAAAGTAAAAGAGTTCAGTTTAATAGTAAGCCGTGACCTCAGTAGTGTAATTACAACTGTATTTTCCTTAAACTCTACAGTGATTTCTGCAGTTAACTTTTATCATCAGCGATCATAAAGCATCTGTACATACACTGCAAGTATAAACAAATTGTGTAATTCCTGCATCTGACTGCCTCAATGCAACTGGACCTACAGCAAACAGGGCTGTTTGTGCATCTGGTTTTGGACCTAAACTCATAGGAAATCGTATTGTTATTCATGCATCTGACTACTCACTTTGAAGAGAACTTGCTCTACGGCAAAACTGGGCTGTTAATGTGTCCAGTGTCAGACGCATCCTAATTGGCATCCCTATTAAAAGTGCAGCTGTCCCTAGCCCCTCTAATCTCTGATGGCGAGAACATGAAGGGATTCAAATTTTACTACATTTTCTCCCATTTCACACAACAGTTAATGAATTACTTCTATTTGTCTAGTGCCAAAAAAAAAAAAAAAAAAAAAAAAAGGATGGTGTTCTAGTTTTGCAGGTTTTTTTCCTCCTTCAAGGAGTAGGCACACAAAAATGGTCCAGTAGTGTTTTTCAGTAGTGGCAGATGTTACCTGTCATACGTACAAACACTTCCACAAGGTATTTTCATATCTAGTCTTATATTCTGAATTAATTATAGTGCATTTATATTTTTTTGTTTTGTTCTAAAATACGCTTTACATTAATCAGGACACTACTGTCATTATAATGGACAAATCTCTAAGATTGTTGAACACTGTCATAGACAAATATGCAGCATTTGCAACTCATAACTTATCTAATGTGAGAAAAATGCAATTCTGTTCTTAAAGGAGTTCAAGATGTTAGACCACATGTTCACAGACATGGGATGCGCTTTGTCTTCTAGGTTGTTTTTTTGCCAGGAATACTGTCATAGCCCTAAGACAATAAGAACCCAAAGAACCATGGTTGAGTGATCTGAAAGACAGATACATTGCCTAAATCTGATATTTCCTGGTGTTGCGAAGGCCTGTAGGCCTGTAGGCCTCACTTTGCCTTGCCTGCCCAAATATATTTTCCTTCCTGAACCAGGGGTAAACAAGCCCAAACCAGGGGCAAACACATTAAAGGCACAAAAGGGTACAATAGGCCTATGTGCCATAGAGTCTGGACTGCTAAGGCCGATGTTGTAAACAAGTTATGTAAGCAGGTTGTAAACATGTTGCATAAGCCCATGCTGTCAGCGTGTGGCCCAGCCTATGCTCTCTCCATATTTGGAGGTTCCAGTCAAGTGATATAGCTTATTATGGTATTGTTTGGCTGGCTGTCAAACTCCAATTGGTCACTGGTGGACAATTAGGCAATTGATCTGAGGCCCACAGTTCATAAATGGGAGCTCACACGTGCTCTCGCTTGCTTCTTCTGCTTTCTTCCCCTCTGTTGCTTCTTTTGCTTCTTCTACGAGCTTCTGCAAGCTCTCACTAGCTCTGACTCACACACTCGCTTCACCAGCGTGCGCTCACACTCAGGCCCCATGCTTGGGCCCCCCCTACTCACGATCGCTTACACTCAGGCACACCTGATATGCTGTTATTATGGGGACAGAATCTCCCAGCCAGACGTGGTGAGCTAATCAGGATTTGATCCTGCATTGCTTATATTTTTGTGGAGCTCAGACTCCCCAGCCAGCCATGCATACCTTGCACACCCACTGCCTTTGTTTCCTGGTAAAAGCTATTGCTGCTCAGATACCAGGAGCAGACNTGTAGTCTCCTGCCATAGAGCAAAAAGAGTTTCAGCCCACTCTGCTGGGAAAATGGTATATTGACCCCAAACCAGTACTTGCTGTGGGGAAAACTTCTTTCTCTGTTAATAGTCTGTTAATTGTTGTATGCTAGTTATTGTAATATAGTTATTAATAAGCCATATTATTTTTCCCATAAGGTCCACCCGTAACCGTGAAAGAATCCTATTTACTATTAATATAGTGGTTGGGGGTGACGAGAGTTCAGAATATTGGATTTAATAAATACATATTTTATATATATTATCTTGCACCTATTAATTTCTCCCCTTCATCACAAACCGTCGTAGGCAGCAGAATCCCCCTCCCGCGACAACTGGTAATTCATGCTTCATGGATTTTGAACAATAATAAAGCAATATATTAGATAACTTCATAGAATTGTTTGGAAAGGAAATTAATAATATGTTGTTTCAGGTGCAGATAACAGTGTATCAGCTCTCTGTTTTTATTAATACAAATATGTCATCTCTGTTCACACTGTTGTTGTATAGAAATCTATGGCTAATTTCCAGGCTTACACTTTAAGATGTGAATGAACAAGTGAGAAAATGTACATAAATACAAGAAAAAAAAAAAGTATTATCAAAACAGGATTACTAAAACATTCAGCAGAGAGTGAAAAGAGTAAGAAGTTCCTGTGAAACACTGCACTACATAAGTTCTTTTCTCAAAACAAATTTTATTTTCTCTATTTTTCCCCTCTCACTTCAAGATTTGATTCAGGCAGGAAACATTTCCTCTAATGAATAACCTTAACATACTGTAATTGTATATCTGCTTTTAAAAGGCAAAACAACAGCAGCAATAAAAAATCACAATGAAAACAAAACCAAACACCAACTCAAAATAGTGTATAGTTGGTGCTCTGAAGGCATACCCAGGAACTGCAGGGATTAAATGAGAACGGAGTTCATTTGTTTATTGAAACTTTTGTGTCTCTGTCTTGTACTAAGAAGCCAAAAGGTAGAGAAGAATAGGGATACAGATACCAAAATCTGAAAAAAATGTAAAAAAAAGAAAACCCCATCCAAATAAAATATATATTTAAAGGTCTTACTATGGTGTTTGGGGTTTGTTTGTTTGCTTTTTTTTCTGGAGTTTGGGTTTGGTTTTTTTTTCTGTTTGTTGATTTGGTTTCTTTAATGACAAAATACCACCTAAAGTCAATGGAACAAGTATATCCATAACATGTTTTCTTTTTTTTTTTTTTTTTTTTTCAAAATTGAATAAAACTTCCTAAAAACTGCTACAGCATGACTAACCCAATATATTTACAGATGAAGATGTTGTTTTGCTCATTTTCACATTGTCAGCTCAGATAAATGCATTCCTGATGCACACAGTCACAGTTCAGAATCCTGCTTTTTCTCTCCTGAAGATTATAATTTTTATTGAAAAGAAACAGAATTTATACATAAATTAATGACAGTTGTGGGAAGTTTTATCTAGTCAGATGACAAGAATGATGACAATATTTCTGACAGTAACTTATCTAGCAATTGATTTATGAGAGGGTTAGATAACTTTAGATAGCGATTTTTGACCTCAAGGTTATTTTCTCTGTCGTGATGGTTGAATAGACTGTCTTACTACTTTGACCAATAACTTCTGAAGCCATTTGTGAAAGTTTGAATTTCAAGGCTTGGTTCAGGAACAGATGCAGTTTTCCCCTTCTCATGCATCTGACCATGCAAAGTTATCTCTCTGATGTGTAAAAGAGCTTTCTAGGTAGCTAGAGATACTATTTGTATTTAACAAGACATATTGTTAGATACTTGTGGTGGAGAGTCCTTGGGACTCAGAATGGGCTTGAGTGTGTTTAACTGTCTTTTCTGCAATGTGGCCAGTGGCGGGAAAACAGGGCAGAGAGACCCTGACAACCCAAGCTGGTTTGGTCTGGCTGCATGAGGGGGTCTATAAGACCACGTCCCTGTCATGTGCAAGGCGTATGCGCCCCCTATTGTTGGAAGGGAATGGCCTGTGGATTCTTCCTTTTGGGATGTATCTGGGTGATTATCAAAGGTGATTGAGTGATAATATGGCCAATGAGACCATTAGCCTCAGCCATTATCTTATAAAAGGGGCATACGGGGTTTGCTTTCGCTTACTTGCTTGCTCGCTTGCCTTGCCGTGTTTGCCTGTATGCCCAATTCCTCGATTACCTGCCATCCACCCGCCATCACAGCCTGCCGTGCCAGCAGCTGACTCGACNCAGCCTCGTTGTGTTTTACCCCAATCCAAGATTTAAACTAACCCATTTACAACAATACTCAAGGTGCCAATCACGGAATATAAACATATTGATAAGGAAATAAGACCATTAAATTTGTGGGAGAAAGATGACTAAATAATCATAGAATCATTAAGGTGGAAAAGACCCTTCAAGATCATCAAATCCAATCTTAACCCAACTACTATGACCACTAAACTACACCCTGAAGCATCACTTTTACATGCTTCTTGAACACTTTCAGAGATGGCAACTGCACCACCTCCCTGGGCAGCCCATCCAATGTCTCACCACTCTTTCAGTAAAAAAAGATTAAGCCTATATAGGGGGACTGGGAATAACACACAATTCCTATATTGTCAATGAACAGATGAATTTAAAGCTATCAGTCACACGGTAACACACTGTTTAAGAAACTACAGCTGCTGTCTGTAAAATAACTGTGACATCATTAATGTCCATTGGAAAACTTTGTTTAGCTCTGATAAGTAATAAATTTACAAAAGAAAATTTAAGAAGGAAATAAGTAAACTTTGTTCTCTCTTAAAGGAGACATATGTATGGTGGGTTCAGTCTTTTAGTCTAAGCATTTGTTACATTTGTTGCTTCTACAAGAAAAGTAAAATCTGATCTTCTAGATAGAAATAATATTGTGAAAAATTGTGACATTACCCCTATTAGCTTCCATTGTGTTATGTTCTACTGTAGAGCATCAGGAGATGACTAGCTGACTTCTTCACTTATCATTGGCCTTGAAACAGAATGTGTGACGGTTTGGGTGTTCCCCGCCCCCACTTTAGAAATCACCCAGACTAGACTCAGCCAGCTCTGGAAATATGAATGAAGCTTATATTTACAGCTAGCAGAATATACAAGCAGATATTTGCAGTATATACAGTTATATACAGAAATATACAAGATAAAAAGGTAATACAGAAAACACAACTCCCCTCCCAGAAACCTGAGTCCCCAGGAGAGGCTCTCAGCCACCCCCTCACCTTTCTCCTACCCCTCTCAACCTTACCCCAGTCCCAAGGAAGAATGGAGGTTCGGCCAAGGGGGTTAAGAAGCAAAGGTGGATCAGCCAAAAGAAAAAGGAGGGTGAGGTTAGAGAGTAAGATGCAGTTCAGCCAGCAGCCCCAGCTCCCCAGCAGGCAAAGTGGCTTTATCTATGTTTTGACTTATATTTTTATACATCTCATCAAGCCTATGAGGGAAGTAGACATCACTCTTGTTTTTATTTTACAGCCTATGATCTAGTCCTTTTCACCAAAACATTCTAGCTAGGCTCAAACTAGCACAGAATGTCACATATCTTAATACATGATAAAGTATTTCTGGGTTCTACTGTCTTCCTGATTGCTGGTTTATCACTATGCATCTGAGGAATCTGGTTAAAGGAAAGCAAATCCTAGATCAGCCTTGGGATTTAAAATAAAAGATTGCAAAGGGACTGCTGAACTGTGCATTGTATTGTGATGCTTGCAAGTCCCAGCTCACAAGGCCATTCATGGGCAATGGAAATACTTACTCAAATAGAATGGGAGCTCTTGTGAGCAAAAATCTGGTGGCTGGTGTTCAACAAGATTTTTTAAATGTCAAACAGCATTCCTGAACCCATGGGGAGGAAGATTACCGTACCATGATATATGTTTACTGCATAACCTATTTTGCCTTATACCGATAACATAAAACTAAAAGTACTATGTTTACTAGAGGTCCTGGGTAACTGACAAGGTTCTGGTTAACTGGTGATTAGTAAATTAGCTCGTCCGCAAGAAGGGCTACAAGAAGGACTCAGGGAACTACAGACCTGTCAGTTTGACCACAGTGCCAGGGAAAGTTTAGGCTCTTGAATGCCATCACATAGAACATACAAGACAATCCAGTCATCAGGCCCAGTCATCATGGTTATGAAAGGCAGGTCCCACTTGACTAACCTGACCTCACATGACAAAATTACCCACTCAGTGGATGAGGGAAAGACTGTGGATGATGTTTCCCTTGACTTTTGTAAAGTCCTGAGCTATGTTTCTCACAGTATTCTCCTGAAGAAACTGGCTGCTTGTGGTTTAGACAGCTGGCTCATGAAGTGGTAGTGAATGCAGTCTACTTGCAGACCAGTCACAAGTGGTATTCCTCAGGGATTGGTATTTGGGCCAGTTCTGTGTAATATATTTATCAGTGATCTGGATGAGGGGATAAAGTGAATCTTTGGTAAGTTTGCAGATGACACCAAGCTGGGCAGGAGTGTTGATCCATTTGAGGGTAGAACAGCTCTCCAGAGGCATCTGTAGAGGTTGGATCAAGGAGTCAAAGGCAATTGTATGAGGTTCTATAGGCTAGGTTCTGGGTCTTGTGCTTCAGTCACAACAACTCCGTGCAACGTTACAAACTTTGTGAAGTGTAGCTGAAAGTCTCGTGGAAAAGCACTTGAGATTTTGGTCTACAAGTGCCTGAATATGTGCCCAGGTGGCCAAGAAAGTCATTAACTTGTATCAGAAACAGCATGGCTCATGTGATCAAGAAAATTACTATCTTCTATACTCAGCACTTGTAAGGCTGCATCTCAAATTCTGCATTCAGAAAACAGTATGGAGTATTAATCTTTGTGTAGTATACCTAACCTATGTATTCAGACAGCCTCTTCACACTGGGTATGAAAAAGAGTAAAACATGACTTACAGTCTATTGTGTGATGGCTCAGATTTAGAAAATGGTATCTTCAAAAGCCTTCACTTCTCTGACAGATTTACCATTTGTCCAACAGGAATGCTACTAAGGAGGAGGAGCAATCCACACCTTCTGTCTTTCCGACAAAAAAATAAGACAAGGCTTCTGTTAAACTACAAATAGAGTTATATTTCCTCACTTCTCACAGTCTTCCTGTGTACTCTGCATGCATACCTGTGCTATATTTTAATGGCTTGCTGTCAAATAACTTAATGAGATTAGGTAATACCCTGGAAAAAATAACAAGCTTCAGTGAGTGTCTGCACTGAAATTCAGTAAACATGAAATATATTAAGGAAATCATGGCTCAGATAAGTTGACAATTCTCCTAAAGCAGATACTAGTGGCATGAATCAATAAATTGAAACATACATTCTATCTATATATCACTAATGCAATATTTGTAAGTTGGGGTGTATTTTCCATAAAGAATGTAAACCGAAAATAAAGCCAGAGAAAGAAAGTTAGACATATGACAATATTGAACATTAGGATTTATAACTGTAAAAGGTGAGCTGATACATCTTTATCCTGAAAAGTGCTGAGGAATGACTAATTTCAAAGCAAGTGAGATTATTTCTTCTGAGAATTAAAGTATTAAACTGAAAGTTAAACTTTTCAAATTTTTACCATTTCTTTGTCAAATTATCAGGATATAAATGGAAAATGAAACAAAACAAACAAACAAAATCACAACAACAACAAAAAAGAACAACATGAAAGAACAAAACCCCCACCTACAACCAAAACAAATCAAAACACACACACAAAAAAAACAACACAGAAAGAACCCCAAACACCAAAAAATCTGTGCAACTGAGATTTTAACCTACACTGATCACAGCCAAAGCTTTTGCAGATATCACAGTAGTTGGTATGTAAACAGCTGAGCCACTACTATGAACAAGTGAAATATACAGATGGTTAAAATGCATGCAGACAACTGTGTGCATCTTAATGCACTAGCAAACAAATGAGCAAAATGCTTGTTAATTTTAGCTTATGAACAGAACTGGAGGATATGCTTTTGAAAATAATAAAAAATTAGTTTCAGGTAGAAAAGTTTACTAGTCAGCTTCTATAAATGCCACCAGTACGTTAGTCAGCAAACTGCTTTCTCTGTCATGTGTAGTTTGGAAATTTCTCAAAAACAGCAGTGGTGCACTGCTAGTTATTAATACACTTGTGCTAGTTTGAGCCTAGCTGGGATGCTTCGTTGAGAAGAATTAGATAATAGGCTGAGAAATGAAAAAAAAAAACAATGATGATGTCTACTTCACTCACAGTCTTGCTGAGATGTGTAGAAAGGAAAAGCAAAACATTAGATAAAGTCACTTTGCTTGGGCACTTCGCTCTGGGCTGTGCTCTCAGCTTTTGCCTGCTGGGGAGCTCGGTCTGCTGGCTGAACTCCNGAAATGCTAATTTATGTTGTCAAAGGTTAAGAATGTAAATGGTAGTAATAACAAAACCAGATTCCGTAATCAGTCCTATTTCTGAAACAAAATATTCTGAAGGATTAAGAATATAAGACTGAAAATTTATATGAACAAAGGAAAATAAAATTCTGTACTAATATTTGAAAGGAAACAGTAATGTTATCAGATGTAGTCTGTGGTGTGGCAGTCTCCTTCATTAGCTTTTCTGTTACTACTTCCAAGTTAATTTTTATTTCTTTTTGAAATTTTGAATATTTTTGGTCTCAGGGCAAAATAGTCTACATAGATACTAACATCAGAATTAAAAAGCAGTTTGTATAAAATGAAAGACTAATCAATGATAATGGAAAGACTACAAAAGCAAGAAAAACAAAGAGATGATTGTTTGCAAGAAACTCTGGAATATTTTTAGAAAAATGTAAAGATAAATTTGCACTGATTTTGATAAAATATAAACATCATTAAATGTAACATATATCTAATTTGATTGTGACAGGAAAGAAAGGAAAAAAAAGACTAGGAACAACAATGGAAATACCAAGCTTAGAGGTGGTGCTGGCAGAACAGGTGCTCCCCTGAAGGGAGTGCAGGCTATGGAAGACTCAAGCCAGAGCAGAGGAGAAGAGTGAGAAGAATGGGGCAGCAGAGAGAAATACTAAATGCATCCTCTCCTGTCCTGCCCCAATAAGTGTAACAAGTTGGGGAAGAGAGGTGCTTGACTTAAATCTAGAACTGTGACTGCAGTTGAGCCTGAAGAGTATGCAAACGTTTTTCTTATTACTTTGCTTGCTTTTGTTTCCCACTATCAAAATAGATAATTAAATATTCCCTCACAGCATGCTCCTGCATGAGCCATCCTACTCTGAGATCAGCAGACACATGGCGTGCTTGGTGTAGAGTGGCCAGTTCACAGAGTTGTAGATGTAGTCCTGCTGAATAGGACTACATCTGCCTGGCAGCCAGTCACAAATCATGTTTCTTGGGACTCAGTTCTTAGTGAGGTGCTGATCCCTTCTTCCTGGTGTCCTGTGACAGGACCTGTGAGAATGATCAAAGCTGCACCAGGAGAGGTTTTAACCTAACATCAGGGAACATTGTTTAAACGAAGGGGCTGTCAGATGCAGGAACAGGCTTTCTAGAGCAATGCCCCAAACCTGTCTGTGTTGAGGAAACATTTGGAGAATGCACTAAATAACATATTTTAGCTTTTGGTTATCCCTAAATTGGTCTGTGAATGGTACTTACATAAGCTAATTATTGAACAAAAAAAAAAAAGGCAAAACAATGTATTGGGTTTTTTTGCAATTTTTTTAAACTTCAGAATTTTAAACATTTTATGTAAATTTAAATAAAGTGTGATCCACGGATAAAATACAGTAGGGACTTGCTGCATTTTTCAGTCTGCTTTTGTTTTTTTCTTTATCTTTGCACATAGCTGGTCACTTAGATTTAGAATCGATATGCCATTGCAATCTTTGGTGCATAAGGGTGGCATGAATGCATATTACAGCATGAAAAGTGCATTTTTTTTTGTGGTCACTCGAAATGCCACTGAATATCAGAAATCTAGTCTCAGGCATCTGAATAAAGTTCAATACCTTTGCATATTTCAAAATCCTATGAAAAAGTTACAAATTTTGTCTGTTTTCTGGCTTGTTTCTGAAATACTACTGAACTTAGTTCTGCACCATACCATCCCACTGACAGCAAAAAACTCAGTAAGAATAGGCTGAATGTTAGGAGGAAGTTCTTCCCAGACAAAGTGATTTGCCATTGGAATGGGCTGCCCAGGGAGGTGGTGGAGTCACTGTCCCTGGAGGTGTTTAAGAAAAGACTGGATGTGGCACTTAGTGCCACGGTTTAGTTGACTGGCTAGGGCTGGGTGCTAGGTTGGACTGGATGATCTTGGAGGTCTCTTCCAACCTGGTCAATTCATTGATTCTATGATTGTAATATTGCTATGGATAATTATTTAAGAAGGAACATATCTAAAAAAGAGGCTGTCACACAGAAAATCACTATACCTGAGATTAGAACTCCTGTTAAGGACTGTTACCCTTCAAAATGAGCGAGGTTCTTTATAGTAGGAAGTATACTGGTAAGGATTTGGATATCATACACAGAAATAAATTTTCAGTGTAATTGGATCACTTCTCTTAGCCCTATCATTGACCAGTTGCAAGAAAAATATGCAGGATAAATTCCTGAAACCATTTAATGATGATTTTTAAAAAGTGAAAACAGGAAAAGAAAGTAGTAAGACAAATGGAACATGCGAAAGCTAATTTGAAAATCTTAAGTACAATCTTAATATCAACCAGAATATGTGGAATTACAGATTATATGTTTTTATATCATTGATGTTTGACTACTTTGAACTGCAGTGAACCAATACACTATGTATATGTACCTGTAAATAATTTTTTATTTAAAATATTTGTCTATTTTGATAGCTCAGCATGATATAAGAGTAATAAAGGAATGATGAATAAATATTGATTCCATACATTTTTGTTCTAATAAAAGTTAGTTTTTTTAATTTAGAATGTAGATGGAATTGAAATATTGGTGAATTTCAGAATGGCTACTGCTCTGTACCATTTATTTCATCTAATACATTTGAAGCAAACTAGAAGGAAACTGTATACTTTCATCTCCTTAAGAAGTCTTGCTAGGAGATATAAACACAGTGTTAACTGCTCAGTAAAAATCACTTTATTTAATCTTGAAGTCTGACTTTGTGAACTCAGATTGGTATTGATGTTTACCAAATCAATCCATAATTTTGCACTATGTAAAAATCAATCTCAGTTTTCCATGACAATAGCACATTTGTAAAAAAATGAGAGATTTTCATACAGTGATCAAAACTTTCATTTTATTGGGTTAAGCAAACTCTAATGAGAAGCCAAGGAAGAAATAAAGAGCTAAACAACAGTAAGTTTCAAGTCTTAAAGTCATCAAGAAAAATCTTAATTTTGGGAGAAGAAAATGGACTAGAATCCAGCTGCATTTTTGTTACTTTTAATCATGTTTCAGCTTTCTAACAAAAAGTTTATGAAGGCAAGATGCATCCTTGAAAGACCTTTAGTTTAACAGCTAGAACTAATGCATGGTTAAGTACAATTGTACTTTATACTTTGTTATCTCTAAAAGTCAATGCCTTTTATGTTAAAGAAACAGAAGTTAGTCTTCAGTGTACATTAATGAGAAGTACCTGGGTACTGCATTGTTTATTCCCTTTTTCCACAGTTCTGTAGATGTTTGCTGGTATGATAGAACATCAATTCACAATGCTTAGGAGAATATTAGTAAAAAATTGCCTTTCAGTGTATGTATCGGGAAGACCTTGAAAGAATATAGAATAAAGTTCTAGAGTTAAAACCAAAGTCTCTTCACATCAGAGGTCATAGCTTTGTATTGCACCATAACAGCTTTTCAGTCCTGACAGAGAGTACATCCCAGTAACATCATTCAGCTAAAAGGTGTCACTTTTGGTACAGATTCTAGAGATTTTATTTATTTAATTAACTTATTTTTCAAATATAAACTATTTTTCTTGTGGATTTCTCATTTCCATGAGACTTCAAATGGAAGTTTGTCTTTCACATCTCTTCCTTTCTGCCATGGTTGACCAAACAAGTTGATTCATGAAACTGCAGGCAGTCACAACAAAGAAGTCTGCTTTTCAGTGGGCAGAGCTGAAGTTTTGAATTTATGCACCATAACCACATGAGCTGGATGGATTCAGGCATGTCTATGTTGGTAGCAAAAGCATGACTCTGGAGCATATGGCTATTTGGATGATTTTTCAAGAGAATAATTGTCAAGTGTTTCCACTGTGCTATCAATTGCATGGAAGAGATTATTTTTCTTTGTATGATTTCATATATATGATTTTTATATATATAATGTTTTTTGTAACTGCAACTCCTACTGAAAATTAAGAGTTTCTAATTCTGAGGGGTGAGACAGGAATTTTGGATATGGATCCTGATGTCATGTGGTAGTTAGAAATCTGAAAAGCTATAGAAGAATTCTCTGTTTTATTATAAAATGTAGGGATCTTTAAGAGCTCAGTCTTTTTTTTTTTTTTCCATCTCAAGAGTAAATGGCATTTTTGAATGACCAATGATAAAAACTCTGTGTGGTAGATATGTCCTGGAATTCAAAGCCCTAGAATATGATTTCCTGCAAAACCAAGTTTTCTTTAGGACCTCTATGACTAGCCATGCAGACGTCAACATTGGTTGATTTCTTTCAAGGAAAACACGTATCAGATAATCACAAATGAAAACTACTTAAAATAAAAATTAAATTGAGAGAGTCTGTGAGTGGCTCTCGATATCATAGGCATTAATCTAGAGGAGTCTTCAAGCAACTGATTTTCACTGCAGTTTATAGTCTCACACACTCAGTACAGATACTTTTCCTTATGATGGACATTAACAATGATATAAGTATATTGAAAGATACAGACACACCTCTTTTCCCAGGGAATCCAATCTGAGACAGCAAAATAACTTTCTCAGTTGTGTTTCCTACTGTCATGGACTGCTGCTACGGATTGCATTATGATTGCTAAAAATTCTAAGAGACTTTATATTGACCCTGAAACTAAGAGCAGAATCTACAAAATTGCTGATTTTTTCCCCCCCTCAGTATATTTTATTGTGGATTTTGTCTTTTACTGAATTATATTAAAGAAGACAATCTCAAAGTACAATCCCATGACTTAGCCTAATAGTTAAAAAGAAAAAAATCCTAAGTGCATATTTATGTTTACATTGTTAGGTGTTCTACACAAATTTTCTAACGCATGCTCTAGTGAAAAACAGTGATCTATTAAAGCTGGAAAGAAAGGAGACTTCAAAGCAATTTCAGAAGGTGACTTTAACATGATATACCTGTGATCTTGTGATTAAGGAATACAATCAAAATAACAGAGACTAATGTTATTTTTCATCTTGATTTGAAATCAAAGTGAAATTTTTGTCTTCTCATGAAACTCAAAAGTCTCATATTCCTTTGTACCTGAGTTGAGAGTTGATATGAGTGACCAGAAACAAAACATAAAGCATTTTTAGGCATATTAGTTTTATGGCTACTCTGTTCTTTGATAATTTGTCCAAGAATCTTCATCTGAAGAGTACTTAATTTCATGCAACTTATAATTAAGTTGATGGATAATGCTGAATGTGAAAGCCACTGCATGGAATCATAGAGAATCACAGAAAGGTGGGGATTGGAAGGCAACTCTGGAGACACCTTGTCCAGCTCCCTTATTAATACAGATTCACCTACAAAGGTTATATGGAACTCCATCCAAGAAGTTTCCACTGTGCTGTCATCTTCAAAAGAAGGAATGTTTTCCTTATGTTTAGATGCAAAATTCTGTGTTCCAGTTTGTCTCTTTTACTCCTTGTCTTGTCACTGGGCACCACTGAAAAGTCTAGTCCCATTCTCTTGACAATCACCATTGAGATATTTATAAATATTGGTAAGATCCCCTTTCAGTCTTCCTTCTCCTGCTAAACAGTCCAAGATCTCTTAGCTTTTCATCAAAAGAGATGCTCCACTCCCCTAATCAGCTTTGTAGGCCTCTGCTGGACTCTCTTCGGTAGTTCTTTCTCCTTGACTGGTGAGCCCACAACTGGGCATAGTATTCCAGATGTGGCCTCACCAATGCATAGAAGAGTGGGAGGAGAATCTCCCTTCACCTACATCCCACAATGAAAAATTATTAAAGCACCCCAGAACATCAATTCCAATTTATTACTGACAATAGTTAAATATTAAGCAAATTCCTATAATAGTATTTAGATCAATACAGCTTCAGGACATTTAAAAAAAAAAATGCATACAATAGGTCAAGATCTCTAGGTTTTGATCCAACACCCTAGACACCTTCTGTCCTCTTGCCACAAGAATACTAGTTTTAATGTGAATCTCAGATTTCAGCCCTGTAAGGTACATGAAAAGAGCCATTTTCTGTGATTACCTCTGAATATTTCTTGCATTGTTGTACTGACTAGGAGAGAACTCCTCCCTAACTATAAAAACTGCTTTTCTTATTTAACTAGTTGTGATCTCTCGGAAGATGCACATGCAATTATTTCTCACAGCACCTGGCTCAGCCTCAGGAAGTTAGGAAACTTTCAGAATGCAGCCTCAGAGTGTGTTTTGTGGACTAGAGCATGAAACAAAATTACATTCATAAAGCATACACTCTTAATTACCATGAATTTAAAATATCCTTTGTTATTGAATCAAACAACTAACAGATGATAAACCTGATGAACTATCTTATATATAAATCTGCATTCATATTCCAAAGATTTTTTTAATGAGTTCTGAAGTTTTAGGGAATATCTTGTAAAGAGGGAAAGTGTCTGAAAATGCACTAATGAAAGAGTTCAAAATCTTTCCCAAGAAAGGAGGTAGTGATGTAAAAAGTCAGCAGGGAACAGCAGCATTTGCATCTCCTTTTGTTTGTTCTTTCCCAAAGCTCACTTGATTCAGATGCAGCATTCATGCTTATGCTGCTTTTTATTCATTCACTTCTTCATTCACTACCATCAAGGGGCAGATTCTTCAAAAATTAATATGTGGGACAAGTGCTGAGATTTCTATTGCATACATTCACTTGGCTGACAATGTATGCATGTGTGTAATGTAAAATTTAATGATCGTGCTAAATATTTGTTAGCAAAATACACCAACACCTGCCTCTTCCCATACCATACCTGATAGCTTATATATTGCACTCTTTTATACATACTTTTTAATCACAAAATAAAAATGAACTTAAGCATCTGAAGTAGCTGGCCTTGTTCCCTTGTCATTGACTTTATGTGAGTGTTCCTTGTCTTAATATGACACTGGTAGCAGACCAAATACATTTCATGGATTTCTCTTTTCAGAACTACAAGTGTCTTCCAATAAACTAACTTGAATTATATTAGAAGAAATACATACACAATATAAAGCTCTTCAAATAAGAATTACTAAACATATATATTAATATGTGTGTAAACAGCAATCAGTTCCCTTATTACGAATCTTGTGCCCTCCTGATCAAGTCCTTTTAGGGAAGCCTGATTTAAATACAGTGTTTGCCAGTTCTGCCATCTTCAGTTGTGTGAAAAAAATGTTTATTATAATATACATTTAATCTTTTGCAACATTAATTTGCTGTGACAAATATTTGGCAAATGCCTACATAGGACTGTCCTGGAGTACCCCAAATTCCTTTCTTCTCCCTCCCAGCCGCCAAGCATCCTCTGGGACTGGGCTGGAGCCAGGACCTCATCCTTCCACCTGCTTCCCCCCTGGGGGACCTCTTGGCTAAAAACTGCGCCGCCGCTGCCTTCTCCTTCTCCTCTTCCTCTTATTTCTCATTAGCACTCGACGAAAGCAATGATGTTCCTGATTCTGCACAACTTCTAATTTTCATTCACGGGACAAATGATTCTTTTGAAGTCACAGAGGAGTTTGCTACACTGAAAAGCATCAAAGAAACAACCACAGCAGAGAATATCTATGAGGAATTTTGCCAAACTATGAATGATTTGGAGCTAGACTGGGGTAAACTATTCAGTGTGACAACTGATGGTGCTTCTAGCATGGTGGGGTCCATGAAAGGAGTGTTGCATGCGTTAACAAAGAGATTGACAAACACAACCATTCACACCCAATAGCCATACACTGCATCATCCACCAACAAGCACTGTGTTGTAAATCACTGCAGCTGGACTCTGTCATGAAAATTGTGGTTTCTTGTGTTAACTTCATTAGAGCTCATGCACTAAACCACAGACAGTTTCAGGAATTTCTGTCTGAGCTGAATGTTGCCTATGAAGATATTCTGTACCAGACAGAAACCTGTTGGCTGTTGGCTGAGTCAAAGTAGAGTTTTGAAATGATTTTAGGACTTACTTCCACAGGTTTATGATTTTATGCTTTCTAAAAACAAAGAAGTATCAGAGCTCAAAAATGCAGAATGGAAGTGGCACCTTGCGTTTCTGACAGATGTAACAGAGCTACTCAACAATTTCAATGTCCAGCTCCAAGGAAAGGGGAAGCTCATCTGTGATATGTATTCACATGTGAAAGCATTTCAAGTCAAATTAGAGCTGCTCATTGTGGTGGAGGGCCTATAGGCCTGAAAATAGGCTTGTTTATGCCTTGCCCTGCCAGGGCATGTTTTTCTGCCCATAACCAGAGGTAAACACATTAAGCAAGCACAAAGGGGCACAACAGACCTGGTGCCATAAAGTCTGGCCTGCCCAGGGCCCCTGATTGTGTAAGGTGGTTGTCTAAGCCCCCACACGCCCAGCTCGTGTCTGCCCAGTGTAAGGCCCATGTGATTCCCATACTTGGAAGGTGCAGGCCTGTGGCCTTTACCTATTATGGTAAGGTTGGCTAACTGCCAACCTGGTTGGTCATTTTGGTGACCAATGGGTCATTAATCTCGGCCCACATTTGATAAATAGAGATATACAGGTAAACAATGTGTTCAGGCTCCCTCATCTTGCTTGCTTAGATTCACCAGCACTGCTTTTTGTTTATGTCCATCTGCAGTGCAATTACCTCACGGAGACAGAGTCTCCCATGGGCTCCCAGCCAACTGTGCACACTTGCACGCCACTGCGGTGAGTTAACAGGACTAGGTCCTGTATTGCCTGTATCTGTGGAGCTCAGACTCCTGTGCAGCCGCGTATGCTATTGCACGCCTGCTGCCTTATTATTGCCTGATGCGCACCACTGCCACTAAGTTACCAGGAGCAAACCCACTTGTTTGCACGTGATCGGCCTCTGCATGGCCAGTGTTAGACTGTGCTCAGACTGCACGGCATCGTACTTCCCCTGCACCTGAGGTCCTGCCTACGAATCCCTGGACAGAGCATCCAGAAGAAGCCAGCAGCACAAGGTCAGAGACTGTCCTTTCCCCAGAAGCCAGGAAGACTATCCTTTCCCCTGAAGCCATGAGAATTCCAGCCTCAAAGTCCACAGGTAGAGCCCCTGAAGATTGGACACTTGTATAGGCTGTGACGTAGCCCCAGTGGGTGATTTATAATTAGAATTTGTGAGTAAATGCTTTAATGCCTCTCTAATTCTCTATTGCCTCCTGCCATAGAGCAGAAAGAGCTTTCAGCCCACTTGTTGAGCAAATAGTATATTGACCCCAAGCAGCATTTGCCGCGGGGAAACTCCTCTCTCTGATTATAGTTTGAATTGTTTGCTAGTTATTAATAAGTTATGGTTGGATATTAATCCTAGAATGTCTTTCATAACAACGTAGATCCTTTTAATATTAAAATAGAGTGATTGGGTGTGGCAAGAGTTCAGAATATTGAAGTTAATANCAGCATAACTTGAGACTGTGTCCTCTTGTCCTGTTGCTGGTTTCCTGGGAGAAGAGACCAACCCCCACCTGGCTACAACCACCCTTCAGGTAGTTGTAGACAGCAATGAGGTCTGGTACACTTCTGAAGTTTAATTTGATACCACTGTCTGTGTTAGTGATGTGAATAACAAAAAGCACTGGTTCCAATATAGACTACTGAGAGACACCACTCATCACTGATCTCCATGTAGACATAGATCTGTTAACTGTTACTACCCAGATCTGACTGTTCAACCAATTATTCATGCATTGAACATATCACTCCAATTTAGAGAGAAGTATATTCTGATGGACTGTGTCAAAGGCCTTACAGAAGTCCAGATGGATGACATCCATAGATCTTCTCTTGTCCACTAATGTAGTTACTCTATCACAGGAGATGACTATATTGGTCAGGTACAACTGTAGGACTTGTCCTTGGTGATGCTGTGCTGACTGTCTAGAATTGCTTCTCTGTCCTCTGTGTGTTTTGTCACAATTTAGGATAATCCGTTCCATGGTCTTCTCAGACACAGAGGTAAGGTTGTGTCATGATTTTAAGCCTAGCTCAAACCAAGCACCACACAGCTCATGCAACTGCCTCAAATCCCTTCCCTCTGATAGGGTGGGAAGCAGAAATTCAGTGCAAAATGTAAAACCTCACAGGTGAGATAAAGAGAATGTATTGGTTTAAGCTGATCATATATCCTACACCATTCTGAGCACTGCTTGCTAAGTGAGAGGAGTGGGAGTTTCCTGGAATTTGTGAGACTCATACTACATTATATAGTTTATAAAATTACTTATTCTGGGTTTGGGGTGGGTTCTCTGTGCTTCTGGTTTCAATTTGCACAGGATTCAGTGCATTTTTTGCAGCTATCCATAATCTCTAATACTGAATGGATATTTCAACACCTTCCTGTACAATCTGATATCCCTGCAATAGAGTTGTAAGTTGTCCTTTTCTCAAATAACAACTTCACAAGTAAAACAAGGGACAATCTTCACTGCTGTCATGCAGCAAGCATTGCTCAGAATGGTGTAGGATATATGAGCCAGCTTAAACTAATACAAAGAATTTAATAGAAAAATGCAAAGAGCAAGTTGCAACAATAGTAGAAATAATATATAACAATAAGTAATATAGAGTTCAGAACCCTCAACTGCCACCTGCCAAGACACTATACCAGAGAACCATGCATCAGACCCATGACATTCATGGTATTGAATATTCCACTGGTTGGTTCAGTTTGCTATCCTCCATTTGGCCCCTCCCAATTTCTTCTAAAGATCATTAATCCTATCCTGACCAAACCTAGGGCAGGCTAACAGATTGGCAGTTCCTGTGGTTCTCCTTTCCACCCTTTTGAACAAAAAGGATGCAGTGTTTCCCTATTCCTATGACTGAGGGCTTCACCTGGCTGCCACACCTTTTCAAATATGAAGAGTGGCTTAGCAATTACATCAGCAAATATTCTCAGGACTCAGATTCATTTCATTAGGTTCACAGTCCTGAGGTGGTCTCGGACCTGATCTTTTCTTCCAGTGGGAGGGACTTTGATTTCCCTGTCCTCAATCTTACAATTCATCCACTCAAGAGTTGTTTGCTAGTGAAGACTGAAACGAAACATGTGTTGAGTAGCTCAGCCTTCTCCTCCATTGTTACCAATTTGCCAGTTTTTTGTCCATCACTGGAGGTGCACTTTCTTTGACCTTCCTTTTCTGGTTGACATACCTGTAGAAGCCCCTTTTATTTTCTTTGCAAAACTTACAAGTTCAGCTTCAGCCAGGCTTTGGCCTTCCTAACTCTATCTGTACATAACCAAGTAGTGTTATCTATATTCTTCCCAGGATACTTGTCCCTGCTTCTACTGCCTGAACAGTTCCTTCCTGCCCTTTAATTTGACCAGCAGGTCTCAACTCAGCCATGTCAGTCTCTTGTATTTCTCTCTTCATTTCTCACACCCACGTATCAAAAGGTTTCATGCTTTCTGGAAAGTATCCTTGAAGATATGCCAACTTTCCTCATCTTTCTTGTACTTGAGGGTATTTTCGCAGGGAGTCCTAATGACTATGTTCTTGAACAGCTGATATTTTTCATCATTAGCATTTTTAAATGTCACTTAGGCTATGTTACTTCAGAACATGGTTTAATTATGGAATCACAGAATCATAGAATAGTCTAGGTTGGAAGCAACCTCAAAGATCACCTAATTCCAACCCTCTAGCATAGACAGGGACACCTCCCACTGGAACAGGTCACTCAAGGTCTCATCCAACCTAGTCTTGAACACCTCCAGGGAGGGAACATGCACATCCCTCCTGGACAACCTGTTCCAGTGTTTCACCACCTTCACTGTAAAAAACTTCCTAACATACAGTTTCAATCTCCTTTCTTCCAGTTTAAACCCATTAGTCCTCATCCTGTCATTACAAGACATTGTAAATAGTCCCGCCCCAGCCTTCCTGTAGGAACCCTTCAGATACGGGAAGGCTACTACAACATCTCCTTGAAACCTTATCTTCTTCAGGCTGAAGGGCCCCAACTCTAGTAGCCTGTCCTCATAGGACAGGTGCTCCAGCCCTCTAAAGATCTTCATGGCCCTCCTATGGACTTGCTCCAATAGTTCAATGTCCTTCTTGTGTTGGGGGCCCCAGAACTCTGCACAGTACTCTAGGTGGGGTCAATTTGCAATTGTAGTATTATTTTTAATTAATTACCATTAATAATTAATAATTATTTATTCATAGTAGTCTTATGTTGACAGCTGGGCTTGATGGTCTTAGAGATCTTTTGCCAACCAAAACCATTATATGATTGCATGACATTGACATCTGTAAGCTTTCGTTCAAAGTAGAAAGAATTATAGTAGTTGAAACACTTTATAACAAGGAAATTTATTTAGCACAGAGACAGTCATGACTTATAAGCTATCAAAGACAGAAATGAATTTTTAAAACCTTTACATGTAAGCCTTATGCATAATGAATGTATTGTTTATATAGTTTCAATATAGAAAAAACAATCACATGGAACACTACAAAAGACTTGGAAAATAGGATCACCTTTTGAGATCAAGGTGACATGTTCATTATTGTTTCTTGCTTTGTAGAAGATGTGTGTATAATGAGGGACAGGAAGCTTTAAGCAGTGTAATCCTAGGCATCTGAGTTTTATAGATGTCACGGAGGGGCTGTAGGCCCGAAAAATAGGCTTATTTCTATTCCTTACTTTGTTTTGCCCTGCCTGGACATGCTTGCCTACCCCAGACAGAGGTAAACATGTAGAAGGCACATGGGAGGACAATGGACCTGGCGCCACAATGACTGGCCTGCTCAGGGCCCACGTGGTAGACATGTTGTATAAGCTCACGCACTTAGCGTGTGGCTTGCTCATGCTTTTCCCATATTTGGGGGTACCAGACCTGTGGACCTTTCCAAATTTGATATG
>WAAF01019363.1:0-16262 GCA_013400475.1 Tricholaema leucomelas
TCCAACCTAAACCATTCTATGATTCTCTCCTAGCCTGTCCTTTTAAAGACATCTATGTCAGCACTCTAAATATACAAGCTATCCCACCATGACTTAGTTGTCCCAATGAATTCATAGCTCTGCAGCTTCATACAGTCCTCTACTTACCCATTTTCTTCCCAGGCTGCAAGTATTTGTGTATATGTAGGTCAGCGATTCACTCAGGTGTGCCAGCTTCCCAGAAGAGATGCAAGAGCTTCTCCACACTGCTGGCCTCACCTGTTAATTCCTTGCTTATGCTGATATACTTGTGTAGCATCCCATCTGAACTGTTCAGTTGCTCTCAAGGACTCCTCTCCACATCACCCTACATTCTTGTCTTACCAAACCAGTTCACCACCTTTTCCTCTCATTTTCTAAGTCATCATCTCTTCTCTCTCTCAGTCCCAGGTCTAAAGTTCTCAACAGTTTTGCCAGGCTATTGGCACAGACTTGGTCGGGCAGGTGCTGTCGCTCCTTGGCAGCTTTCAAACCTCAAGGAGAGTCCTATGGTCACAAGCCTAGTCTCCGCAGTCAACAACTGCTATGAAAGCAGCTGTCAATCCACAACATCTACCACTCTTAGTCAACCTTCCTTCACCAGCAATATCATCTTTGGCCTTCTATACAGCGCTGAGGTAAGCACTTTAATTTTCTCTCGGGGTTTTTTTTTCCTCCATTTAAATAAATCAGCAATTATCTCAATACTGCAGATGAAATGTTACAGATTATGCCCCATATCACTCTTAATAAAACACAACTGAAGGTGATTAAGATAGCATAAATGACTTGCCAACACTTCTAAACACTTTCAGTATGTTAGCACACATCTTATAACAATGTGTCATATACCATAAAGAAGTCCTTGTTATATTGTTTTAATTTGAAATAACACCTTTGGTGTTGGGTTGTCTTGGTTTTTTTTTTTTCAGCTACCATTAAGCTTCTTCAGTACTCAAGCCTTTTCTTCCTAACTCCTCCTCCCTCCCTGAAATTTCTACTGCTGCTCTACACTGGTGCTATCAATTCTTTCAGGTACCTGTTAAAGTATATTCCCACACTTGCTTGTGCTTCATGTCACCAAGACCACAGATCGAGATCAGGACTGAAAAGTGTATGATGCATGATTTTAAACACAGTGCATTTATTAAGGACTCTTCACACCTTGCAGTCCTCTGCATCAGATTACTCAAACCAATTCCTCTTCTAAGGGGAAATGTACTTAAAATGAAAGAAAGCAAAAAGAAAATGCCTGCATAATATATTTGATATATTTACACTACTAAATTGCTCAGGAAGTATGTACTCTTTAATTTGTTTACAAAACAAGTGGTGCATTTTAAAATCAAACATTTATTCTGACCACCTCATGCTTAACCATTTCTACCCAACATGAAAAAGAAGCCATAGTCCTCCCATCCAGCCAACTCACTGAGTCATGATCCTCAGAATTCATTCAGTACAAAAGTTACATTAATATTTCTCTAGAATTATGTTTTTACTAAAAGGACAGTCTAATCAGACGCCAGAGTGTCTCTCCATTTAGTCCTAAGGTTTCCTACTTCGAAGGGAAAGAAAACTCCTTTTCACCACAAGACAACAGTAGGTCCAGTACCTGAGCTAACATACTCTTTTAAATCACACCCTCTTCCTTAAGTGAAAGTTGCAAGCTGTAACTGAATCCATTAGGATCATTTCGTCTTAAGCCACTGAATACTGCTCCATGTCTTCAGCACTCATCTGAAAGTCACCATACTTACTCCTGTGAAGATTACTTTTTCAATTAGAAATGCCTACAAAAATTTCACCTTACCACTGAAAACACTCTAGCAAATTTTAAGCCATTAAAAAAAATAAAACCACCAACCAACCAATCAAAACCAATCAAAACCAAAACAACACTAACACCCTACAGGAACTGTACCTCTAATCTTAATTTTAAATCTAATTTCATGGTAGAAATACCCTTCAGATATTTTTATACACTTTGAGCATTTTTTTTTAATTATATATGCATTCATTTGATCATGGCATTTTTTCTTGATTCTTAAAGTCTTGTAATCAGCTATGAGCAATATGTTAACAGAGTAAAGCTATGACATGAAATAAAAATATACTGCATTCATCTTCTTACAGTCAGGCAAGAACACATGGCACAGGAATACAGTAGGTGATGTGCCCACTTAAAAATACATGCTGTGTGCAAAGCACGACATGCTGGCAACTCTACATTTCTGCTTGGATGTGGTTATTCACTACTTACATGCTTAGTAATACAGTCTAGAAAAACCTACAACATCCTGAAGTCTCTCACATTAAAGGACAAAAACACATCTTTTTTTCTTCACTCCTCAAAAACCCACAAAATACAGAGTTCATTCAAACTCAAGTCATCTAGATCAAGCTTCCCAAGTGCTTGAGTCTTCACATTATCACATATATCAGTTTAAATTCAAAACCACTCATTTCAAGAATAGGAATGAAGATCAGGCATTGGTTCCCAACAATGTCTTATATCCTCTAATTGCCATGCTCTGAATTACAGGACACATGGAGCTCAGCCAGAAATTTACAACTTTTGGCAATATTTAAGGCCCTGCTTAATAGGGTGTAATACACGTTTCAGCAAGAAGATGCTCAAGGGCAAAGTCTACAACCACATGGGAGTTTTGACAGCCTCTGCTGAATGAAGCCTGAAACCCATCAATCTGTGAGAGTAGTGATAAATAACTGAGCACACAATCCTGAGCAGTCTTGACTCAAAAGCAATAGAAGCATTATTCACCTCTTAGAGATGAGGAATTGCTGTACAGATTAAGTAAAGTGTCTGCACTTAATGCCTGTACAGAATAGCTTGTAGAAAATTGGAATTCACTGGAAGTATTGGAATCCATTTCATAGGCATTTTGGCACTGGTTCCACATACACCTGTATCCTCTATCACACTTCAGCACCACAGCTTGGAATTTTAAATCCAAATTCAAGATACTGGGGAGAGAAGTAAGAATCTTGCTGATCAAGAGATTTCTGTCAATCTGCACAAGTACTTGGCCCGAAGAAAAGGCTACTACATAAGAGAGGTCAGATGCTCTTCAAAACAGAGGCTGGAAAGCAATCTCATGGTCAGAGACTGAAAGGAATACACTGTCTAATAAACTGCAGCCTGGCAGTGTTTCTGTGACAAAGTCTTTGGTTACAGGTGTCCTGGAACTCTTGAGCACTATGCTCAGTTCCAGGATCTTCAGCTAGGAATGGCATTCTTACCTTTCCTTCTGCAACTGCACACGTTTTAGAAGAAAGCTTTTATTAAAACCTAGCACAGAATGTACAAGTGGGCGACAAGTAATGCATCAACAGCTGCTTTAAAGGGAAGACTAACAGACATCTTAAAACCATTAAAACGAGATGGCAGGTCTAAAAGGCAACAGTGTAACAGCAAATGAAGTATAACTTACATTTTTTTTTCAGTACATACACCTTTTATACTCCATACCTGGTGACACAGTTGCTGATAATTAGAACAAAAGTGTAAGAATAAGAAATTAACTTGTAGATAGGCATAACTTTATCTAAAGTGCACTTCAAATACAGTGCTTATCTCAGAACAATCACACAAAAGGAGAAGAATAAACAGATAAACAGAAGGGGAAAAAAAAAGAAAATATTTTTTAAATACTTCTGCCTGAAGGACGTTATTCTTTTCACCATGAATTGATTTACAGAACACATAAAGCAGAGATAGACAAGGTCAATAGCTTTATGCCAAGATACCAATCCAGTGTCCTCATTTTGACCCTGCCCAAGGTTATATTCCCACACCTGTAGTAACAGGTCCAGGGTTTTTTACCCTATTGTTCTCCCTTGCCACATTCCTACATATAAGGAATCATTCAAACACCAAACTTTACACAGAACTTTGAAACTGCTTGTTCTCTAACAATTATCTCCTCCATTGCAAGACAAAGGCCTTGAGCTGATGCCAACTACCACTTGCATCAGGACTGCAGCAGCAATACAACTGCATGCCTGAAAAGGCAGAAGTTTACAGCTTCACCTTCAGAAATGCAATGCTAGCAACTCACTTTCTGAGGTGGCAAGCCTTTTAAAAACAAGATTTTTAAACAAGAGCATTTTAAAGCTGTTAATTCAGGGCATAGCAATTTCTTTCAATGATACCACACAAGGACACTAACAAGGAGGATGTAATACTCTTAATCTCTACAATTCCCATAGTGCAATGATATGTGTACTCTCTAAAAGCTAAACTGATGCAACCTCTTTAAAACACCACTTAATCAATGATACATAATTGCTCTTGCTAATGGATGAGACTTTTCCATATACAAAATTTTCCCCATATGCATACTTCCATGTTCAAGCCACGGCTTGCAAAAGCAGGACAGTGCCTTTCTGAAACACGGATGCCATTCAAAATAGTTTGCTGAGCAGCAGACAACAGCATATGGAATGGCCAAAGAAAAGTGAGCTCTCCGTGCAAAGTCTATAAATGAATGTCTGCTATGAAAAAGGCTGCCTTCACAAAATATCCTTACTAAGAATGACTACCTTGTAAAATCAGCCATCTGAAGCAGTTCAAGTCTTACTATCTGTAAAAATACAACATGCATAAAGCTAAACTTATAAAATAAATCTATGCCAAGGGAACCCTTCAAAATGTAGTAGGTTTGGGGGGTTTTCTTTTTGTTTGAGGGTTTTTTTGAGGGTTTTGGTGGTTTTGGTTGGTTGGTTGCTTGGTTAGTCTGGGTTTTGGGGGTTGGGTTTTTTCCCACCTTTTTCATAGCCAACTTTTTCCTGAATTTGTGTCTTCCTACATGTGCCACTGTCTACAGCACAGCAGCGATGAACAAAAAATGCATGAAGCACCATGAAGATTACACAAGGAATTTGGGACTACCACCAAGCTACTCACCTTCGTGGATCTGTCACTCAAAGGTCACTTCTCTCTTGGCCAGTATCTTTCAAATAGGAGCCATAAACTGCTAGATGGAAGCAGTCACCAGTATCACAACTCTATATGAAAGAAGGTGTTTTCTTTGAAACTAAAACTACATTCCAGACAGTCAGCTGCATTTTACCCAACAGTCTTCCTGTTGATCATCAGGCAAATCAAGTTATTGATACACAAATCTCCTAAGCAGAACAAGGGTACATAATTACCACTATTACTGAAGAAGCCAACAGAACATCTACTGTGCAGAACACCAATAAATTTCCAATATATTATTAAGTCAGAAGTAAAACTAGTTCAGAGACGATATCCACTAGAAAGGAACAAAACAAGGTTATATCGTATTATCACTATTCAAAGATTTTGAAAACACAGTTTACTCATGCTTCCCCAATTAACACAAGCAAGAACTATGGAAGCTTTCACTATGCAGAATATTTGTTTCACAAATAACAGACTTTGCCACTACATGAATCCTTCCAAGTATAAAATCTCTTTAATGCCTCTACTGAGCAGTATAAAACACCATGCCCTTACATGACATAAAGGTACTTATTTAAAGCTGTGAGCACAACTGGCACTGCAACTGCAGAGAGGAGGCCAAGTTCTGGCAGTCCCAAATTGCCAGAAGACTGTTATAAATAAAGTCATCAGAAAAAATTACTAAGGCTCTGAATGCAAAAGAAATTGATGAACATTTAATTTTCCTGTTGCTCTGGATCTGGAGACTACAGCATACAAACAGTATAAAAGTAGACTATCACCTTTTCACTTTGCTGACGTCATGGAATCACACACAAAGATTATTTGTTCACACTGCCAGCAACTAGCAAAGAAAACTGGACCTGATTTTTCAACCTCATCAGGCAGTGGAAATAAGCACCCAGTTTATTTAAATAAAGACCAACACTCAGAGGAAAAAGTTGTGTTCACTTTCAACTTTGCAAAACTAGCTTCACATACAGAGCTGTAATATCGCACCCATGGAACCTTGCAAATGATAAGAGGTTGAAGACTTTGATTAAATATTCCAGCTGCCATAGAAGATTAAAAGTTTTTCTTTCTTTTTGAAAGAATCAAAGAAGAGACATAGTAAGAAAAAACTAACAAAGTTATTTTCAGCTTTCAAACTAAATAACTAAAATTACTTTAGGAGAAGCAGGTAAAGCAAATAACCAGATTTTACTCAAAGTAGAACTCTAAAGTGGATTCCTCAAGCAAGACTTTCAATATTAACTAAGTCACCATAGCTAAAAAGATATACTTGCATTCACATCCATACGGAAAAGAATGTATCAGTGGTACATTGTTTTTTATACCAGCACTCATGTAATACTATGGTGTTCCATACACCACTTACCTATAAAATAAATACGCTAAAAGCAGAACTAATCAAATTTGGTGTTTTAAATGGCAACTAACACCTAAATACAAAATCCAGCATATCATTATAAAGGATACTGATTCATTAAATACTCAGCCTCTACCATTTTTAAGCTACATATATCCGACAAGCTTATATCATTAGCAGTAACCCATAAAAATCACAGTATTATCTAGGCTAGAAGGTATTTTAAATATCACCTAGTTCCAACCCCACTGCCATGGACAAGTGCACCTTCCACTGGAACATGTTGCTCAAAGCCCCATCCAACCAGCCCGGCACCAAATTCAACTGCTGCTACCCACTTCACAAATGCTTTATGCCGACTGCATTAAGTAGTCTCAGTGTCCGAATACCTACTGAGAAAAGTAATCTCAGACAGGGTTTTTCATAAACCCAAGGTATTTTCATACTGCTACAGCATAAACCACTACTATGATGTAACCTCAAGAACTGAGAACTACCTACCACCAATGGAAATCAAAGCGTTTGTCGTTCAAGACCACAGCTAATTGAATGGTTTATTTACAGAACGCCGACAAGTGATGTAAAAATACAGATCTACGTATTTATCTAAAACACATATTAAATCTAACACAGGCCACTAAATACGGTGTCTGACTCTACTTCTCAGTGGAAAATCAGCAAAAAGGGAAATTGTCACTGGGAAATAAAACCGCGTCGGCGTAATGTTACAGAGAGGATGCAGAAAGCACGGTATTTCCTAAATGAGTATCAGTAACTTAGTGGTCTCCTCGTTACCACCACCTCTCTGCTTCCCCACCCTCCAGGCGTCCTCAAGCTCAAGAAACAGCAAGACTGGGGACGGCAGAGCTTCAGTCCCCAGCTACAGGACATCGGCGACTGCAGCGAGCCCCTCGCCCCCGGGACTTAGGAAGAGTGGCCTCACCCTGCAGCCCCCCCACCGACCCATACTATCCCCGCCGCCCGACCCCCTCCCCCTCAGTTGCCCCGCTCACCATGGTGCTCGAGCCGGCCCCAGCCCCGCCCGCCGCCGCGGCTCCAGGCGCCCAGCCCGACCCCGCTCACAGCACATAAATCCGCCGCTCCGCGCCGCTCCACTCCCACTGCCCCGCCAGGCCCCGCCGCGCCGGCTCCCGCCCGGCGCACGCCTCGCTACGGAGGTCACGACAGGACCCCGGCAGCCCAAGGCCCGCCTAGACTGACTAACCAAATGCCTGTGTGGACGGGGCGGCGAAGCGTGGAGACGTGCTTCAGAGGCCACCTCTGCGCCCTCGCCTGTGTCTGTAGGAGTGGGAAGAAAAGCGGCGGTGGAGACACGCTTCCAGGTCTCACCGCCCGCTTGCAGTTTTGCACTAGTCTCGTCAGGCGCTCTGCGGGCAGCCGATACCGTGCGGGGCACCGGTACAACCCCGATCACGTGACTCGCGATAGTGCCTGCCGCGCTGACTTCCTCAGTCGACCCCAGAGGTGGCGGAGCCAGCGTTGACCGGGAGATAAAAGGGGCGGTGGCAAAGCAGGGCAGGAGCTGCGTTTAGTGACAGTGAAACAAGAGAAAGGAAGGAATACAGCAGGCTTCCGCGCATGCGCCCCGGCGCGGCCGGTAATAGGGGTATCGACCACTGCGCATATGCAGCGCTGGTGGGGACAGAAGCCGGAAGAGGGGTGGAGGCGGTCCCGGAATCTACGCTGCCGAGGGTTGGTGGTAGCTAGCAGTTTACGGGCAGAGTCCGTACTTTCGTCCATGGCGAAGCAGCCTAGGGGAGAGATTGACGACTGTCGGTGATCGCTGAAGGATGAGACGGCGTAGTGAAGCCTTCCAAGATGCCTTCTTCTGCCTGGTGGGACCCCCAAGCGGCTCTGAGGACAATGGGATCCATCGCCGCCTCAGTGGCGCGAAGGCAAGAAACGTCGCGCAGCCGTTTGACCCGAGGAAAATACCGTGTATCTGCGTTTCCGCAGCGCTTCCAATACAAAACAGTATTCGCCTTTTGATCTCTGGTCCTGTTAGGGTGCAGTTCTTGTTCACAATAGCCCCGTTGGCCCAGAAGGAGAGGTGGTAAATCATCGTATATCTAACAGAACTAAAAGCCACTTTCTTTTAAATCCTGCAGTTGTAAGTGTACTGGCATGGTCTGTCGTGCGTTAGCTGGAAACAGAAGAGCAGACGTTCAGCTTGAATGGAGAAATTGTACTTTTATTGAAAAGTACTTGTCCATAGGACAAGGCAAGGTGCTTTAAACCTAAAGATCGGGAGTAAATATAAGGGTTTTTTTTTTCCACTCTGAAGGTGGTGAAACGCTGGCACAGGTTATGCAGAGATGTGGTCGAAGCACCTCAGGAAATTTCCAGGTCAAGCTGGGACAGGCCTCTGAGCAGCTTACCTAGTTGAAGATGTCCCTGCTGACTGCAGGAGGATTTGATTAGATGACATTTAAAAGTCCTCTCCAACATCAACTTCTTCATAATTCTGCTTCTCCAGAGCTGTTGGTATTTTGACATACTTCATACGCCTCTCAGATAAGAAGGGAATTGACAGTCTAAATCTCTCTCCATACACAAATAACAAGGAAAAGATACTTTGATAACAACTATTACAGAGTCTTGTGGGCTCTGACATTCTTATATATATTTTTTTATTGTTTCTCTGACATAAATGGCAGCTAAGAGAAAAACCCAGCAAAATGTACTCACCATGTCAAGAATGTAAACAGACTTCAGATTAAATCCTCTCAGATTCTAGTCAAGGAGAAAGGCAAGAGCGTTTTGATTTACTCAAAGTATTTAATTTTAGTCAGCAAATCTCAGTTTATTGACACTGATTTGGTGATTGTAGCAAAAGTAGCATGTTAGAGAAAAGCACTGTTAAGAAAATAACGCATTTTAAAGGCATTCTGTTTACACTGTCAGTCACGTGTTCCTGGCATGCAAACAGTGCAAAATTACAACTGGAAAACATTAATCTTCCAGTGTAAAAGTAATAAAGAGATCAGATGCATTTAATGAGCAACTGAGCCATGAATTTAATGCATCTGAATGTAAAAGCCTTTGAAGTGTATGTCTTAAGGGAAATTCAGAACTTGCCTGTGGAACTCTGGCATGAGGTTTCGTTGCTGAAAGAAATTTGGTGAGATTTTAGGAAAAGCAGTAAGAAGCAGACCAACTTCATTAACAGAAAGAATTGCCTCCTAGTTAGAATCAACTCTTAACAAACATATGAGTTCAGAACCCTAGTATTTTAGTATTGCTGAAGGAGTGTTAACAAAACCAGTTAATATTCACTCAAAAACAGGCCAGAGTTGTAATCACTATACAAAAACATTTTAAAATTAATTAATTCAAGGGCTGAATAGGACATTTGCAGGAGCCAAGCCATGTATATGCTGATGCAAACACCATCTGCCTATGCTCGTGCTCTCCTAGACCCTTCTGTCTCACATGACAGGCAAGTTTCAAGAAGCCCAGCCTGTGCCACCAGGATACAAGACTAGGTTAAGTGGAGCATTTTGCAGGAAACAGAGAAGGCTCTCCAAGTCTACCTATCCATTTCTAGACTGTCAGATATCATCTTGGCAGCTTTTTTATTCCACATCACTAAACTTTTCCTGCAAGCAACCATATGCTCCACCACACCAAGTATTCTTTAACCTCTAAAGGAAGAAAAATAATTTCTTTGCATGTGTGCAATATGCTTGTTGTGGATGGCCAGAACTGGCCTAAACATGTCCTGGCTTGTCCAGACATGTTTCCATGTTCCCCGTCTCTCCTGTTGATGGGAGAAGCAACCATGGGAAAGGAAGACAAAAGACCTGGTGCCACAGTGTGCCTTCCAAACTTGTAAACAGGGGACCTGCATGTGTCTATATACTTGTTTGTGTTCTGTCCTAAAGAGGTAAAAGCCCTAACTTTACCTGATATGGTTAAGTTTAAGAAACTGCCATTCTGATTGGCTAATATGTGGCCAAAGAACCATTATTCTTAAGCCAGCTCGATAAAAAGAGATGAGCAGGTAAACACAACATGTTCTGCCTTGTTGTGCTTCTGCCATTGTTTCTGCTGGTGCTCTGCCTTACTGTGCTTCTGCATTGTCATGCTTTTGCCTCATTGCTCTCTGCCGTTGTACCTGCAATGCTCTACCTGGTATATAATAACAAGCCCTGATACTTTGGGTTTGTCTAGCTGGAAACTCCTTTGCCTCAGGTTTACCAGGTAATAGGCATGAAATGTCTTGCTTAGACAGCACAACATTGTGCCCATCTGCACATCCACAAGACATCCTGCCTGCGCATTTGCAACCCTTCATGCCAAGTCTGGAGTCTCAGAGGAACTACAGTCAGGTCAGAGATCATCTGCCTCTCTCTCAACACCCTGTTAGAGCCTTTGAAGACTTAGAAGCCTCAACGGCTTACAAGACGCTGACAGAACTCTCTCCAAGTGTTTGGGTACTGTCTGAAAACTGTGGTTAGCCCCAGGAATCCAGAGATAACTTCTGCGAGTTAATACTCAAAAACTTCTTTGCAAAACTGTAAAGCTCTAATTGAATCCAAGTCCCATCTGCCTTAAGCAGAAAGCAGCTTCTTGAGTCCCTTTAGTGAGTGGTACAATTGACCACAAGAACCTCTTTCCAGTTCTACTAGTTTAAGGTATGTTGTATTAGTGCTAATTGTTTCTTAAGTGTTCTGTCTTTTGCCTTTCCCTCTGAGTAATACTTTTCATGACCATTGTAAAGAATCTAATACTAAAAATACTGGTCGGTGGCAGGAGTCTTCAATATCAAAATTAATAAATGATACTAATTTTGAAATAAAATAAAATCTCACACCTTTACCTAGCCATTGCAGTGCTATATGGCAAGTGTTACGACTCAAACTCTACTTAGGTGTACACAGGCATAAGCTTGCCAATTTTGGCTAGTGTATGCTGAGATCACATTAGTAGGGAATCAGAACTTCTTTGTATGCATAGAAAGGAGCGAGACGTAATGCTGACAAGCTCTGAGAACATTTTTGTTGCGTTCTCTTTGGACTCTGTCCTTAAACTTGGTATCAGAGCTGGTAACTGTCCCACCGTCTTTACAAATAGTATTTCTGCTGCTGTGGTTTGAGGTGATCTGGTTCATCAGCAGTTAAAGTGTGTGAGACCATAGTGAAGCTGTGCCATGGGCTTCATTCTGCTGCCATGACCAGATGGGTAATGACCTGTAGTAAAGAAAGAAAGAGAGAAAACATCAGATTTAGTGAGAAAATACCTGAACAGTCCTCAGCTTTCAAAGATTTTGCCTGATGTCACAGTTAATGTGCTGTCGAGGGTCACCCTCACATTTGTATCCAGCAGACCTTTACATTGTTTGGGCTATGAATAAAGCAGGGCTGAGAAACAGCTATTTCCAGTATCCAGCACAGCAGTGTTTGCAGTCTTCAATAAAGTAGCAGTCTTGGTCCAGATAAAGGGAGAATCTGAAGGAAATGAAGAGCAGGAAAACTTCTGTCAAGGAGATTCCCATTTTTCAAGTCAGTTGCTAAGCAGATCTAATCTGGTTATCTGCAGAATGGTACTTTGCTGTAAGGAGTTGGGAGGCTTCAGTGACTTCCATTATTTGAAAGTAAAATGTCACCATCCTCATCACTTGAAAGTGGTAAAATGTTACGAGTGGTTTTGGAGATGCCTTTTATCACACAGCAAAATGCCCAAGAAATCTTCCTCTGGAAAACAAGCTTGGGAGGAGCTGAAACACTTAAAAGACACTTGAGAAGTCTGGAATGTGATGTCAGAGCAAGGCAACTGGGCTGCTAAAACCAAGTCCAAAAGGGAATCTTTCATTATAATACCATCTACAGTACCTGGATGACTGGAAAGTAAACAGAGAGTAAATTTAGGTCAAAAAAGTTCAAGTCATAAATACTTTTTNCCAAACCCAAAACCCAGAGTATAGTTACGAACCAACATTTTAGAGCAAGTTGCAGGAAATCTCTTTTCGATGGTCAGCAGCAATAAGACAAGGAGTACCAGCTACAATTGGAACATAGAAGGTTTCATCTCAACATGAGGAGAAAATTCTTTATAGTGAGGGTGACAGAGCACTGGAACAGGCTGCCCAGAGAGATTGTGGAGTCTCCTTCTCTGGAGACTTTCAAAACCCACATGAATGCATTCCTGTGTGAACTACCCTAGGTGATCCTGCCTTGGCAGGGAGGTTGGATTCAGTGATCCCTGGAGGTCTCTTCCAACCTGTAAAATGCTGGATTCTGTAAAAGAAAGAGCTCCAGTTCCTACAATATGCTGGGATTTGTGTTTTTTAGCATAAGCCAAAATGTAAAATGTAGTAGAAATTTCCTGTGTTCTTCTGAATCAAGCACAGGGACATATTTAAGGAACCTTTTCTTCCTGCTGCACCCTTATTCAACAAAGAATGAGCAAGAGCTACGTGCAGAAATGAATGTTCCTGTCTGTTTTCCGTGATCTCTGAGTAAAATTATAAAGCGTCTTCACCTGCTGTGAACAATTTGTTCCATGTAGTGAAGCAGAACCAGCTGTAAGACTTTAAAAAGGTGATACGAAGTCTTAGAACAGCTTTAGCACTTGCAGTATAACCATAAATCTTATGGTTCATGTTTGGACAGATTCCTAAGTCTCTGGCTAATTACTGAAGAGGCTTAGCTGTCTCTAGCAGGCATTCAGAGATCTGAACTGGATACTGAATAATCTGCCCCCAGCTGACCCACTGATACTTGGATCCAGTTTTGGCTACCTGAAATTTTTGCCTTGTGTCCCCTGGTCCCATCAAGGCCTAGAATGCACCAGTAGACATTTCTCTTCCTTAACACTGCTGCAGCTTGGGAATCCCTCATGTGTTTGGTATTGTTTTACCCACCAGGTAAGGGAATTTGATACTATTTTGTGACCAGAAATGTGAGATAAAGCCGATGCTGATCTTTTTTTTTAAGTTCTTTAAAATCACTTGAGTTTCTCTGTATGTGAATAGAACCCTGTAAGTGTGTGACCATTTACAGTCCTCTGTCAGTGCACAGTGAAGGGAACAACAACAAGAGCACCTCATTGTAAAATGTGCTGTTTATTCTTAGCTTCCCTTTTTGGGAGATACTTTCTATATTTGTTAGATTAAGACTATTAAGAGACTCACCTAAAGCCTAATTCAACACAAGAGGATACTGAAGAAAAATGGTAGAAAAATCTGTTCTAGAGAGGTCTCACTGGTTTGTGGACTTTTTTGAACTCACCATGTCAGACAGGAAAATTTCTATGTGAGTGAATAGTTCTGAATCTTCTGAGTAAAATAAAGATATTTTCCAACATTTGAAAATAAAAACATTGAGATTTAGGGTACAAAATGGGACGGAGTTTACTTGGTCGTTCTTTTGGCTTAGGTAGGAGTCTGCTCAGATCATTTAAACTAAGTGAATAGTGGGGCTATTGTAGCTAGGTTTCCTGTGGATTTGTGTCTCTTGACTGACAGAAATGCAAGTGTTTCTGTTCGAAGATTGTGTCTGAAGCATTCACAACACCTGACATACGGGCAATATAGTTAAGATTGAGAATTTTACTTTGCAAATGTGTTTGATACAGGCCAGAGAGTTCCAAATGGAAGGAAAAAATACTTAGCAATATACAGTTTCACATATCTGCATGAGTTTACAGATAGCCACACCACAGGATCATGTATGTCTTATTTTCATAGGCAAAGAGGAATTGGTCTGTTTCTGTAGACCAAAACAAAACCACTTGTATTTGTGCCAGCAGTGCATTCATTTCATAACTTTTACCACACCTTTAATATAAAATCTGGTGACTGCAAAACTTGTGGGTTCATTCTTGTGTGCATCTATGTGGTAAATTGCTTCACCACAACATAGCCTGTCCTCATAGTCATTCACCACCCAGACTGTATTTGTGCCTGGGTTTGCACCAACCCAGGTGCAGGACCTTACACTTGGCCTTGTTGAATGTCATGAGGTTGGCCTGGGGCCACCTCACCAGCCTGTCCAGGTCCCTCTGGTTGGCATCTCTGCCCTCTAACAAGTCAACTGAGCCACACAGCTTGGTGTAGTCTGCAAACTTGCTGAGGGTGCACTCAGTTCCTCTCTCTGTATCACTGACAAAGATGTTAAACAGCACTGATCCCAGCACTGACCTGTGAGGGACACTTGTCACTCACTGGTCTCCAGGTGCACATTGTGCCATTGATCACCACTCTCTGTGCGCGACCATCCAGCCAATTCCTTATCCACTGAGTGGTCCACCCATCAAGTCTGTGTTTATCCAGTTTGGTGACCAGGATGTCATGTGGGACAAAATCAAATGCCTTACTCTCATCCAGGTAGATGATGTAAGTTGCCTTTCTCTTATCCACTGAAGTGTTTGAAAAATGGGCTCCTAACAGCAGCAATAAGAACATAATAATAACAGTTGTGTGTTACTACATTCTGCAGTTTCCTGAAGCAGCATTCACATGTAAGAAATCTTACAGGGATCAACCAGACTACAAAGCTGTCAAAGTGTTGCAGATATGTCATAAAAAAAAAAAAAAAAAAAAAAGTGAAAGTTTTGGGTGTTTTGATACTAGAGGTAGCAAAGGTGTGCAAAAGATGTGCACCTACAACTGCAGTGCAAGTGAGTAAAAAGGGTTTAGAATCATGGAATCATAGTATCTTGGTTGGGGAATTATAAGTCTCCAGCTGATTCTGTTTGTAACATTAGAAAAAGTAGGTAAAAATTTGTTACTCCAAGAATATTTTCCTTTATGAATCAGATTAAATGAGCAGCATTTATAGGCTAAAGACAAGGAGTCCTCCACTCCAAATTATCACTTGTGGCACATGCCTTTGCATATCTCACAGGAAGGATGACTTGTAGTGCCCTAAACCATGAAAAGAGCCTCAAGATGAATGACTGTGAGTGGGTAGGAATCAGGCAGGGACTAGTTCTTGCTCTAGTCTTTTTCTGTCAATGAGGTAACATGGGTCAGGAGACAAGTTCCCTCCTACCTCTGCTAGAAGAGAAGATCATGATCAGAGATTAAAGTTTTCCCTGTGCTCTCTGTGAAGGAAACACAGCTGGTCCACTGTATACAGAGCACTGCATGCACAGAAAATCAAGCAGCATTTAATTTTCATTGATTGTCTCTGAGTACCTTTCCAACAATACCCAAGCAAACCCATGTGTAATCCTCTCTTCATAAAAACCTTCAGAAGTCCAACGGCAGGAAAGCCATCACACCACAGGACCTGAAGTAGTTATCTGTGGTTGTAGCTGGAAGCACCACCGCTCTCTAGTGAGCAAGAATTAATAAAATGAAGTTGTTAACCAACACAAGATGTGAAAATGCCCCCTCACTAATGGGAGTTGTCCTGTGTCCCACAGATGTCCATTATATGTTGTTTATACACAGTACTAATGACTCGTGTTGCTTCAGCAGCATTAGCTGGGAATGATGCTCTGTAATCGCAGAATGAAAGCTATTGAGGAGTTTTGTTGCCTGTACGTAATTTATGTCTGGGTTGGCTTTTTCCCTCTGTTACCATATCAGGGTGTAATTTATAGAACCATTTTTTCACTCTGTTTAAATAAAAGAAACTTTGAAAGCATTTCAATACAGGCTGATTATAAAGAAAAGAGTATGTTAGCATAATGGGCTAAATGAATAATGGCCTAATGCAGATCTATGCTCAGGGTGAATCTGAGTTAAAAAAATGTCTAAAATAAATGTAGTCAAGATGTAAGACTCAAATTAAAAAGTGGAACAGAGCTGCACATCTGTCGAGTGCTTTCAACATTACCTCCTGTGCCTTACTGTGATTCCAGTATAACCCTGGGGTAAAAATGTGAAGGACTCTACCATCCTCCCATCTCACGAAGTGTCAGAGAGTATCACAGTATCACAGTATCACCAAG
>WAAF01019368.1:7228-20306 GCA_013400475.1 Tricholaema leucomelas
TTCTGTTTCAAGGCAGAAGGAGGCTCCTTTCTGTTTCAAGGCAGAAGGCACTCAGATTCACTTAAGAATTTACAGAATTTTGCTAAAGAGGCTTTTGAGTATTTACTCACAAGATATTAATCTCCATGTTCCTGGGACTAACTACAGTTTCAGACAGTACCCAAACACTTGCAGGGAATTCTGTCGGTGTTGTTTTAGCCACTGAGGCTTCTGTTCTTCCCAGGCTCTTAGAGGGGGTGCTGGGAGAAAGCAGACAATCTCTGACCTGGTCCTGGTTCCTTCTGGATGAGCTGTCTCCCTTCCAGGGCTCCTTGTCTTGGCAGAAGACTTGCAAGCAGGATGTCTTGCAGATGTACAGTCTTAGCATGATGTCTCACAGGCTAAGCAAGCCTTAGGAGGAAGTTCTTCACAGAGAGAGTGATTGGCATTGGAATGGGCTGCCCAGGGAGGTGGTGGAGTCACCGTCCCTGGGGGTGTTCAGGAAAAGCCTGGATGAGGCACTTAGTGCCATGGTCTGGTTGACTGGATAGGGCTGGGTGCTAGGTTGGACTGGGTGATCTTGGAGATCTCTTCCAACCTGGTTAATTCTGTTCTTCTGGGATTATTGAATGTTCTTTATTCTTAATACTCTTCCAACTTGATTGATTCTATTCCATTGCTTGGAGGCATTTGGTGCCTGTTCCTGGTAAACTTGAAGCAGTGTCCAGGCAGACAAGCCCAAAGTATCTGATGGTGAACTCAATACTTGGCTTCTTACCTTCTTGATCTCTCACAAGTGAACCTAGAGAGCATTACTGACTTCTCTGTCCCCTTGGGTATGACTCTAAGGAATGATCCAGAAATCAACTTAATTATCATATTCACCTTGAGAGGAAAAAGCATCTCCTTCCTCCTTCTTATCCATCATAACCCTCATACAAAAGAAAGACCGAGGTTTAGTGGAATTCTTGTCTCTGCATTTTAGATAACTGTCCCACAGCACATGCAGTAGTCATGCACCATGGGAGATTCTCTTCAGCTTCACTGAGCTTTGGATCAAGCTTCATGTCACTTGAAGCTTTCCACAGTCTCAGACCTCACTGTTATTGGCCTCTCCAGAAGCCTACAAGAGAGCCAGCAGCACCCCTCCAAAGAGGATTTCAGTTAGTTCTGCCTCTCTCTTAATATACCAGTTGATCTAATGATATTCTGAGTGAGGCCTGCTCCACGTTTGTTCATCAACACAGCGTGTCACATCTCAGCCCTAGAGATTTCTATACTTAGAAGTTGTGGCAGCCCCCACATCTCCTACTGAATCCCAGGGAAGGGCTGTCTCTGCATATTTTCAGTGAAGACCTGCAGACTACAGCTTGGTGTTTAGGCAGTGACACAATTTGGACTGGAAAAATCAGTCATGCAAATGACCACTGCCACTTTTCTTATGGCTATGATTGCAAGGAGGTTTGAGGTGCTGGTTTCTGTGCCTGTGTTGCTGGAGTTTGCAAGAATTAATGAGCAGTGGATTCACAAGTGCTGAATGAGCTGTACATCAGCCTACTATTTTTTGCCCTTTGCCATCTACTAGTTGTAGGCACACTCTCATATTTTGCTTCATCGTTCAAGTCATTTTAACACAAACTATTTGCATCATAGATTTACTTACTTCACTTGAATCTTTTCAAGGACACTACTGAAGCATCACAGGGAAAACAGGATGTTGCAAGAGCAACAGTGCAGTGCAGTGCTCCCTGTATGTATTGATGACAGAGAGCACAAAGGGTTCCTCAGGTACAGGTACCTGCAGTGCTGTGCTGTTCTGGAAGGAGATGCTAATGTTAGGATTATTCTTTACAGATATCAGTCTGCATGAAGACTAATTTATTACAGAGTGGCTGCCCTAGGATTCATTACTAAGCCATTTCTAGGCTGAAGATGAGCCAGCAGTGTGCCCAGGTGGCCAAGAGAGCCAATGGCATCCTGGCCTGGATCAGGAACAGTGTGGCCAGTAGGACAAGGGAGGTTATTCTTCCCCTGTACTCAACACTGGTCAGGTCACACCTTGAGTACTGTGTCCCGTTCTGGGCCCCTCAATTCAAGAGAGATGTTGAGGTGCTGGAAGGTGTCCAGAGAAGGGCAACAAAGCTGGTGAGGGGCCTGGAACACAAACCCTATGAGGAGAGGCTGAGGAAGGTGGGGTTGTGCAGCCTGGAGAAGAGGAGGCTCAGGGCAGACCTCATTGCTGTCTACAGCTACCTGAAGGGAGGCTGTAGCCAGGTGGGGGTTGGTCTCTTCTGCCAGGCAACCAGCAACAGAACAAGGGGACACAGCCTCAAGTTGTGCCGGGGGAAGTATAGGCTGGATGTTAGGAGGAAGTTGTTGGCAGAGAGAGTGATTGGCATTGGAATGGGCTGCCCAGGGAGGTGGTGGAGTCACCGTCCCTGGAGGTGTTCAAGCAAAGCCTGGATGAGGCACTTAGTGCCATGGTCTGGTTGATTGGATAGGGCTGGGTGCTAGGTTGGACTGGATGATCTTGGAGGTCTCTTCCAGCCTGGTTGATTCTATGATTCTATGATTCAACAGCTGACAGTGCCTGCAGGACTCTGGCACTAGATGTGAGTGCACAAGCAGAAGTACTTGCCTGGGAGCAGTGGAGTAACAGCCAGGGTGGCACTGCAGTGGACCGACAAGCCTGGAGCACCTGGGCTTGCTGGAAGGAAGGAGTCCCATGTACAGAAATGGAAGCCTGGTCTCGATACAGGGTTCTTACAGGGCTGCAAAGTCTGCCATCATGACATAAAGAGCCAGAAGCCTGAAAACAATGTTGTTATCTCAGATTTCCAGGATGATTCACACCACGATCATAATAAAATTAATAATCAATATCTGACAATGGTCTGGGGATTATGTTGGCAAACAACAGCATTTTGGAGATGAGGAAACTAAGACACACATTTCTGTTCCAAAGAATATAAAATCAGTGCAAGTTCAACTTGCTGAAGGTTTTAGAGTAAACTAGTTTCAGGTCCAGGAGGAAAACCAAGACTTCACACTCTGAATTCTGTGCTCCCCCAACAGACAATGCTGTGTCTGTTTAGAATAGAATAGAATCAACCAGGTTGGAAGAGACCTCCAAGATCACCCAGTCCAACCTAGCACCCAGCCCTAGCCAGGCAACCAGACCATGGTACTAAGTGCCTCATCCAGGCTTTGCTTGAATACCCCCAGGGACGGTGACTCCACCACCTCCCTGGGCAGCCCATTCCAATGCCAATCACTCTCTCTGCCAACAACTTCCTCCTAACATCCAGCCTAGACCTCCCCTGGCACAACTTGAGGCTGTGTCCCCTCGTTCTGTTGCTGGTTGCCTGGCAGAAGAGACCAATCCCCACCTGGCTACAACCTCCCTTCAGGTAGTTGTAGACAGCAATGAGGTCTGTCCTGAGCCTCCTCTTCTCCAGGCTGCACACCCCCAGCTCCCTCAGCCTCTCCTCATAGGGCTTGTATTTAATTAATGATTACATTTTTTTGTTCTTCATCCATTAACTTAATGTTTATTAAAATGTTTCTAGCAATCTTGTTCCTGTGCAATACTCCATTGCAGTGCATGCAGCACTCAATGATAGCTTCCATGCAGCTGTCTCACATAATCACACCTTCTGCCCTCCCAAAATATCACTCTCTTTTATGGGAAACAGTATGGAAGCAATAACAACTTTTATGTCATAGCTGCTGCATGACAGCTGTGGTTTTGGTCCACATCTTATGCTCATTATAGACATCTGCTTTTTGACAGCTAGATTCTTCCCTTTTGGGCCTTGGTGTCCATCCAAATCTCAGCAAAGTATAAGAGAACAAATTAATTAGCAGGCACTAGAGAGTCCGAATGTTGCCTGAAGGTATATGTTGTGAACTAAATAAGAGAAGCCTACCAGGCATATTATATGATTTGAGCTTGCCTGGCTTTTCTTTGCCAAAACACAACTCCTGCACCAGAGAGCAGTGGGCAGTTTGGCAGCTGGAAGCATGGCTGGAGCTCTGCCTGCATGTCTTCTGCTCCACTTAAGGAGGACACAAGGAAACTGTCTCAGCACAGAATCACAGCTTGCAAGGTAGGTGCTTCACATTTGATGACTTGCTATGAATTAGCTAGCAGTCTCCACATTAACATCCATGGCTGCTTGATAGCAGCATGAAGTGTGTGTTGGTTTAAGGCTAGTTGGAATATTTTAGTGTAAGAAATGAGATCATTGGCTGTGAGAAGAAAATAGGCGATGTCTGTATTACCCATTCGTTCTGCTGGGACATACAGAAACAAGAGCACAAAGATAAGACAGTCTCTGCCTGGCTGTTGCCAGATTAACTCTTGTGCCTGAACCTGCACATTCCCAACTAATCATTCTGCTTCTAACACTTCTTGCTGACTTTTCCAGGTCATCTTGCACATAAGGGAGATTCTGAGATAAGAGAGGGGGGTGGAAAGGAGATAGAAGGGTGGTTAGGAGCCTCTCCTGGGCACTCTGACTGCTGGGAGGGGTCTTGTGCTTCTGTATTACTTTTACCTTGTGTATTACTGTATATAGTTGTAAATATCTGTGATGCATTGTAAATATATGTATATATATGTGATGGTTTGGGGTGTCCCCTGCCCCCCCACACTTTAGAAATCACCCAGACTAAGCCAGCTCTGGAAATTTTGAATGAAGCTTATATTTACAGCTGGCACAATTTACAAGCAGATATTTACAGTATATACAGTTATAGACAGAAATATACAATGTAAAAAGGTAATACAGACACAACTCCCCTCCCACAAACCTGAGTCCCCAGGAGGGGCTCTCCACCACCCCCTCACCTTTCCCCTACCCCTCTCAACCTTACCCCAGTCCCAAGGAAGAATGGAGGTTCGGCCAGGGGGATTAAGAAGCAAAGATGAATCAGCCAAAAGCAAATGGAGGGTGAGGTTAGAAAGCAAGATGCAGTTCAGCCAGCAGCCTCAGCTCTCCCCAGCAGGCAAAGCTAAAGAGAACAGCCCAGCACGAAGTGCCCAAGCGAAGTGCAGAGCAAAAGTGCCCTAATCTTTGTTTTGCCTTTCTTCTTTACACATCTCAGCAAGACTGTGAGCGAAGTAGACACCATTGTTTTCATTTCTTAGCCTATGATCTAATTCTTCTCACCAAAACATCCCAGCTAGGCTCAAACTAGCACAATATATATGTACATGCTTGTGAATTGTGCTAAGCTGTAAATATAAAGCTTCATTCTTTAACTTCCAGCCATATGAGTTAGTTTGGTTAATCTAGTAGTGGGAGGAGGAACTCTAAAACCACTACAAAGTGAAATCCCCTCAGTGATGGACTGCTTTCCATTCATACAGGGCTGTATTTTTGACTACAAATAGAAAAAAGACTACTAAATTGGTGGGACATGGTGTGATAGTTTGAGCCTAGCTAGAATGTTTTGGTGAGAAGAACTAGATCATAGGCTGAGAAATGAAAACCATGATGATGTCTACTTCGCTCACAGTCTTGCTGAGATGTGTAAAGAAGAAAAGCAAAACAAAAGATAAAGTCACTTGGCACTTCACTCTGGTCTTTTGCTCTGGGCTCTTCACCTGCTGGGGAGCTGGGGCTGCTGGCTGAACTCCATCTTGCTTTCTAACCTCACCCTCCATTTGCTTTTTGGCTGATTCACCTTTGCTTCTTAAGACCCCTGGACAAACCTCCATTCTTCCTTGGGACTGGAGTAAGGCTGAGAGGGGTAGGGGGAAGGTGAGGGGTGGTTGAGAGCTCCTCCTGGGGACTCAGGTTTCTGGGAGGGGAGTTGTTTCTGTATTACCTTTTTTACCTTGACTATTTCTGTCTATAACTGTATATACTGTAAATATCTGCTTGTATATTGTGCCAGCTGTAAATATAAGCTTCATTCATATTTTCAGAGCCAACTGAGTCTAGTCTGGGTGATTTCTAAAGTGTGGGGGGGTGGGGGACACCCAAACCACCACACATGGGAAAGTCATTTTACTCCCTCCCTCATGGGGTATCTCTTATTAACCATGGTGACTTAGTTGGGGCAATGAACGAGGCAGGAACTATAAAATATGTAGTTATTTTATAGAATCATAGAATCATAGAATGGTTTAGGTTGGAAGGGACCTCAAGGATCATCCAGCTCCAACCCCCTGCCATAGGCAGGGACACCTCCCACTAGAGTAGGCTGCTCAAGGCCTCATCCAGCCTAGCTTTAAATGCCTCCTTTCCAAAAATCCCTGCCCACAAACTGCATACATCCTAGTTAAATTTGGGTCATAATTTGGTTAGGAGAATCTTCATAAGGATACTTATAGGTAATTAATTTAGAAGAATCAGAAAATTGGAAAGGTTTAGCCACAAAATGGTTTTGCCCCACTTGTAAATAGGCACTCTGGAGCCCGAGGGAAAGTCTTTTCTACTCACAGTGGAGGAACAGAAATTTCAAGGTAATCCCTGGCTCCTTTGCAGCAGTGGTGGAACTGCTCAGCATCTTGATAGCCGTTGAGAGGCTTCTAGATCTTCCCAGGTTCTAGCAGGTGCTGGGAATGAGGCAGATGATCTCTGACCTGATCCTGGTTCCTCTTCACATGGAAGTTTGCAGACGTACAGGCAGCATCTCTTGCAGATGTGCAGAGAGTACAATGTCAGTGGCACTTCTCAGCACATTGTGAGGCACTTAATGCCTTCTCCTGGTAAATTTGAGGCACTTAAGTTTCCAGGTAGTTCAACCCCAAAACACCAGGGCGAAGCCGGTCTGAAACACAAGGCAGAGCAGAACATGTCTAAGCTGAGAGCAGTGAGGCAGACCATGTTGTCTGAGCAGAACACAGAGCAAAGCAGCACACAATAAGGCAGAGACCACAGACCTGCTTGCAGCTTAGCTTCATTTATCTTATTTGCTTGAGTGTAATGGCTCCTTTGGCCACAGAGATTCACCAAGCAGAATGGCATTTGCCAAACTGACCATATTAGGTGAGACCAGGGCTTGCTTACCCTTATTTGGGTAAGACAATAAGAACCTAAACCTCTGCAGGTAGGTGTTTAGCACTTTGGGAGGAGACACAACCGGCCAAGCCTTTGTTTTCCTCCCACCCTTGCTTCCCCCATCAGCAGAGGGGTGGGGCAAGCTAGGACATGTTTTAGGCTTATTAGCCTTCCATGACACATGGTAAATGCCTAAGTTAAAGAAAACACTACAGATGTGAGGGAATTTTTAATCTACTGGCAAGAAATGCTGCCTTCAGGACCTCTTTCATGTCTGTTATGAATAGAAAGCCATAGCACTGCAAAACTAAATTCAGTGCTGATGGTCCAGCTCCTTCCTTCCTTAAAGAAGGTGCCATAATGTGCAGAGCTTTAAACATTCAGAGAGACAACACACTGCTTGCTCAGTATACCTCATCTGGAATACACAGATTGTTGTTGCTGGCGTCACTTCAAGAGAGATGTTGAGGTACTGGAAGGTGTCCAGAGAAGAGCAACAAGGCTGGTGAGGGGCCTGGAACACAAACCCTATGAGGAGAGGCTGAGGGAGCTGGGGCTGTGCAGCCTGGAGAAGAGGAGGCTCAGGGGGGACCTCATTGCTGTCTACAACTACCTGAAGGGAGGTTGCAGCCAGGTGGGCATTGGTCTCTTCTGCCAGACAATCAGCAACAGAACAAGGGGACACAGCCTCAAGTTGTGCTGGGGGAAGTATAGGCTGGATGTTAGGAGGAAGTTCTTCACAGAGAGAGTCATTGGCATTGGAATGGGCTGCCCAGGGAGGTGGTGGAGTCACCGTCCCTGGAGGTGTTCAGGAAAAGCCTGGATGAGGCACTTAGTGCCATGGTCTGGTTGACTGGCTAGGGCTGGGTGCTAGGTTGGACTGGATGATCTTGGAGGTCTCTTCCAGCCTGGTTGATTCTATAACTTGAACACTCCATGTTTGCTTAAAAAAGGTGTTCCTTGCCTAAAGCTTTAGACAAATTGTCTAATTTTCTAATGAGCCAGTAACATTCAGCTGAATGCTGCTGCTGGAGCAGAACAAAATATGAATCATAAATGGGGGCTGCTGAGTCCAGAACTAAAATGGAAAGGTGCAGGCAGAGGCTAATATATTTGTCATTCCATATAGTTCTGGGTGAACATCTCTTTCAAAGCATAACTGTAATTCTGAGCATGGGACATATGAAAAAGCAAGCAAAGAGATAGCTACATCAGCTCTGGCCCACACCAACAGATAATTTCCTCCCTCTTTCCACTAGGAAGAATGTGACACTTTGTGTGAAAAGCAAACTGCAAAAACTGTTGGTTTGGAAGTTCACCTGGATCTCTTCTGACAATGGTGGTTTAGGCTGCTCATGCTCCTCATCCTCCTTTGCACACCTTACTCCTTCACTCTGTTACGTTTTTCTGGTGCCATGCACCTTTCAGCAGGAGCAAAAATGTTCAACTATTTCCACATCAAAAACCTCTCAGCTACCTTCTGAAAGCAGACACCTTTCACAAACAACCCCAAATTAAATTGGAAAATATTTCCTCTTAAAAAGCAAGCAGGCAAACAAGTACCTGTAAAAGTCCTTGAACAAGCCTGGTCTTGAGAGAGAATGATCCAGCACTGAGCTGAGGGGATGATTAAGCAGCGATATCCCTGCAGCCTGGAAAGCTTCCGATGTTTAAACATAACTCCTTCTGAGATCAAATCCAAAATCCTAACCTGTTTCTTTGGAAGTGGAACTCTAGTCTGTTCAGCCTGGTAACCTCACATTACAGCACCACGTGAGGTGCCTGGCTTTTCAGGCTGAGGCTTTCTTCATCTCTTAAAGCAAGCTGCAACGTGGATGGTGCCCATGCAGAGGAGCTGGGAGATCTCTAAAGGAAGCAATTAGCAGCAAGCTGATGCCTGCTGTTACCTGCACAGTGTGCAAGGGCAAAAATGCAGGTAATATGAACAGAGTAGGAGCCTACATGCATAGGAGAGGCTCTGGTCTAAGGAAGCATGCATAGGAAGCCTACATGCACAGGAGAGGCTCTGGGCTAAGGAAGTACAGACAGCTATGGAAATAGCCTCTGTCAGGCCTAGCTGCCTGCTGGCAGTGTGTCTCGGTTCTAACTTAAATTTCCAGAGGCTCAGATNGTCCAACCTAGCACCCAGCCCTAGCCAGTCATCTAGACCATGGCACTAAGTGCCTCATCCAGGCTTTTCCTGAACACCTCCAGGGACGGTGACTCCACCACCTCCCTGGGCAGCCCATTCCAATGCCAATCACTCTCTCTGGCAACAACTTCCTCCTAACATCCAGCCTATATCTCCCCCAGCACAACTTGAGACTGTGTCCCCTTGTCCTGTTGCTGCTTGCCTGGGAAAAGAGACCAATGCCCACCTGGCTACAACCTCCCTTCAGGTATCTGAGGTAGGGAAGTTACAAAAGGTAAAGGGAAGGGAAAAGCAAATACAAAAGGTATAAATACAACCTGAGTTTGATGGTGGTGGCTCTGCCTGCCTCGTGAGTGATGGCCATGTGGTAAGACAGCTGGCAGTGGTGGTAAGACTGAGGCTGGGAGATGCAGAGAGATGCTGAGTGGGTGGAGAGAGAGAGTGAAGCAGGAAGTCCCCCTGCTTTTATGGGACAGGAAGGGGGAGTGGGCTAACCATCACCTGGTGGTGTTCAGATACACCCCTAGGGAGGGGTCAAGACCACCTAAGGGTCAGGTTCAGGGTTGTACTTCCCCTGGAGTGTCAAGCCTATACACAGTGCTGTGTGGTAAGGGTACCACTCATGCCAAGCATCCACTGCAGATGAGAGGGCCTTCGGGTCCCTAGAAGGATTCCTACCCAGGAAATACATAGCTAGCTGATGTAATGTTTGATCACAGGAATATAAGTGGCTGCAGTGGCTGGGGAGGAAGGTGGCATATATGAGTCTCATCACCAAATGAGGTATATCAATGCACATGTGGTGCACATGTGCTTTCCCTCACGTGACACACAGGGGCTGTGCGTGTGCCTTACCTGCCTTCATGTGAGGCTGCAAAGATACTGGGTCACAGGATCACAGATGTCAGGGGTTAGAAGGGACACAAAGAGATCATTGAGTCCAACCCCCCTGCCACAGCAGGACCACACAATCTAGCTCAGCTCACAGAGGAATGCATCCCTCTGCTCTGCCCTAGTGAGACCTCATTTGAATACTGTGTTCAGCTTTGGGCTCCCCAGTTGAAGAGGGACAGGGATCTGCTGGAGAGGGTCCAGCAGAGGGCTATGAGGATGATGAGGGGACAGGAGGGCATGGCTTATGAGGAGAGGCTGAGGGACCTGGGGCTGTTTAGTCTGGAGAAGAGAAGACTGAGAGGGGATTTGATAAATGTTTATAAGTATCTGAAGGCTGCCAGGAGGAAGGGGACAGGCTCTGCTCACTGCTCCCTGGGATAGGACAAAGAGCAATGGATGGAAGCTGCAGCACAGGATGTTCAATCTCAACACAAAGGGGAACTTCTTTACTGTAAGGGTCCCAGAGCACTGGCACAGGCTCCCCAGGGAGGTCATGGATTCTCCTTCTCTGGAGACTTTCAAGGCCTGTCTGGATGTGTTCCTGTGTGATCTGTGTTAGATAGGATTGTCCTGCTGTGACAAGGGGGTTGGACTTGATGATCAATTTGGGTCCCTTTCAACCCCTAACATCCTATGATCCTAAGATGCAGGCAGGCCTTGAAAGTCTCCAGAGAAGGAGACTCCACAACCTCTCTGGGGAGCCTGTGCCAGCGCTCTGGGACCCTTACGGTAAAGAAGTTCCCCTTTGTGTTGAGATGGAACCTCCTGCATTGCAGCTTCCATCCATTGCTCTTTGTCCTATCCCAGGGAGCAGTGAGCAGAGCCTGTCCCCTCCCTCCTGACCCCTAGCCCTCAGATATTTATAAACATTTATTCAATTCCCTCTCAGTCTTCTCTTCCCCTGACTAAACAGCCCCAGGTCCCTCAGCCTCTCCTCATCAGGCACTGCTCCAGTCCCTAATCATCATTGTAGCCCTCTGCTGGACTTTCTCCAGGAGATCCCTGTCCCTCTTAAAGATAAGTTTGGCAAAGGGCTTGGGATCCTCAGCTTCAAACGAAAGAAGGAAAGGAGAAAATCTCTAATAGATTCAAGATATTTGACCAGTGCTAAACCAACCTAAAGTGCAGCACAGAAAGCACACCATGAAACACTGAATAGGTCACTTTTCAGGTAATTAATGTCTTTGTCTGCACTGCATCTAACTCTGATACAAATCTATCTTTCAGGTCCCAGCAGCAGTAACATACGGGGCCGGGGGTGGGGGGGCAGAAACCAGTTTTCATTCTTTTGTCTCCCAGAAGTGATGGAAACCCTGGCTTTGCCTATAGAAACTAGATGGGCAAAAGAACTTCAAAGTAGTACTCCATCTTCTCCCCTCTTATTCCAAGTAAGATGCCTTCCCAGCTGCCTCGTAGGGCCACTCTTTTGCTCCCCAGCAACCAGGGCCAGAAGGGGAGAGCAGGGAGGTGAGCAAAGGAGGAGTGGGTTGGGCAGTGTTTTGCCCCCACCGGAGGCCCTGCAGTGGCTGCACCTGCTGCTGGGGAGAAGAAAAACTGCACATTTCCTCCCTTGTTTCTCTTGCCAAGAGTACAGTGGCCAAATGGGCAGCCTGCCCCACATAAGGGAGAGATAGAATAGAATAGAATAGAATAGAATAGAATAGAATAGAATAGAATAGAATAGCCTGCCCCACATAAGGGAGAGATAGAATAGAATAGAATAGAATAGAATAGAATAGAATAGAATAGAATAGAATAGAACAGAACAGGTTGGAAGAGACCTTCAAGATCATCCAGTCCAACCTATCGCCCAGCCCCATCCAGTCAACCAGACCATGGCACCAAGTGCCTCATCCAGGCTTTGCTTGAACACCTCCCTGGACGGTGACTCCACCACCTCCCTGGGCAGCCCATTCCAGTGGCAAATCACTCTCTCTGGCAACAACTTCCTCCTTACTCCAACATGGCAGGAGGCAGTGCTCCTCTGGGCACCACAAGAGGATGGGGGCCATGTGCCCCCAGCCCTTCTCAGAGACCAGTAACGTAGAAATAAACCTTTCTACTCTGGCAGAACGTAACAAGACCTGCCAGTTGCTCTCAAAACCTCTTCCTCCTATTTGTCACTGCAGGACAGCACCATAAAGTACCAGAAAACTCAGCGGGTTTTCTGTTGGTGCTGGGGAAGGCTTCAGCTCAGAGCCTTCCCACTGGAGCTTTAGGAACCCTGTAAAAAACATTCACTGTTGCTTTTTCCTAACCGATGGTGTGAAGCCAAGGCATAACTCAATTGCTCAACTGGTAACTACCTGCGCTTCAGAAGCTTCAGAAAATATTAGCTGGTGTGATTTCTGACAAGCTTCCACAGACAAAAGGTTTTCTTTTACTACATCCATGTAGGTGCACTAGTCCCAAGAGGAATTTGTGGGATACCACAAGGTCCCCAAGACAGACATAGGCCACTCAGTGCTGACCATAAAAAAGAGATAAACTGTCTCAACCATGTTGAGATAAACGTCTGGAGAAGTTCAGCAAAATATTCCATGGGAATTCAACCAATGCTCTGAAGTCAGAGGGAAAGGGGCATTCATTGTTTTCTTGCCAGTACTTTATGTGCAGTTCTGGAGCCCCCAAGACAAGAAGGACATGGAACTGTTGGAGCAAGTCCAGAGAAGGCTACAAAGGTGCTCAGAAGACTGCAGCAGCTCTGCTATGAGGACAGGCTACAAGAGTTGGGGCTCTTCAGCCTGGAGAACAGAAGGCTTTGAGAAGACCCTGGAGTAGCCTTCCAGTATCTGAAAGGGGTCCACAGGAAGGCTGGGGAGGGACTATTTACAAGGTCTTGTAATGACAGGATGTCGTGGAGGGCCCATAGGCCCGAAATCAGACCTGCATATGCCTTGCTCTGCCTGGACATGTTTTTCCTGCTTTTAGTCAGGGGTGAGCACATGGCCAGCACAGAGGGGCACAACGGGCCTGGAGCCACGTGGAGTCTGGCCTGCCCAGGCTTTAGGTTGTGGAAGCCCCCACATGCTCAGCTCAC
>WAAF01019368.1:26509-43151 GCA_013400475.1 Tricholaema leucomelas
AAATAAACCAGAGAATGACCATTTAACCATATTGGTGGCTCAAGAGTCGTTTAATCCAGGGTGCAACGCCGGCAGGTGTGCAAGCATCTCATGTGACTGCTGTCTTTCAGACAGCTCAACATGACCACCCTTTCTGTGATGGTGCCAGGCAGAGTTAAGACAACCAGCAACAGAACAAGGGGACACAGCCTCAAGTTGTGCTGGGGGAGGTATAGGCTGGATGTTAGGAGGAAGTTGTTGCCAGAGAGAGTGATTGACATTGGAATGGGCTGCCCAGGGAGGTGGTGGAGTCACCGTCCCTGGAGGTGTTCAAGCAAAGCCTGGATGGGGCACTTAGTGCTATGGTCTTGTTGACTGGCTAGGGCTGGGTGCTAGGTTGGACTGGATGATCTTGGAGGTCTCTCCCAACCTGGTTGATTCTATTCTATTCTAAGATCCACAGAGCGCAATGCAGTAACCCGAAGAAAAGCCTCCAGTAACATATCTGTTAGCTCTGTCTGCTGCGTTAGTGCAGGCTGTGGTACATCTACTTTGAAGGGACACAGTTTAAAAGAGGTGTATGCCCTAATACCACAAAGATTACTAAAAATCCTCCTTTGCTCAATCTCTGTTTCTTGGATTACATTTCCTAGGTTTATGTATTCAGCCTAGGTGGCAGTAAGGGAGTTTGTGTGAATGCTGCCTTGAATTTCTAAGCACCTGATCAGGTTAATTTCTCTTCAGTAATTCAGTGCAGCCTTTAAGACACTCTCTTGTCCATTAGATGACTCACTAAAGGAACCCATCCAAATGAAGTGGAATTCACCCAAAGGAAAAAGCTAGTACAAGTCCAATCTAAAATTCACCTTGGCATGTCCTTGATAAATGATAACCAGATCTCATTTGGGTGGAGTTATGAAATTAATTCCATCTGAGTGTCAGAGGTACTCATTTTATGGGATGCTGACATGTCACACATATACATAGTTATCACAATTTTTGGTTGACCAGTTATTGACCTCTTTGGCTCTGTGATTGCAGTAGGGCAACGAAGAGACTGCACTGATAATTGCAGCAATATGCCAGGACAGAAGAAACTAAGTTTACTATATTTCATTTAAAAGTGCTTAATCTTTTGCACAAATAAATGAATGTCATAGGAAAAGATTATCTGAGAGAAGATATTGCTGGGGGATCTCCAGGGTTTTTTTATCTCCTGCTCTGCTCCAGGCAGCCTTTTTTTTCAACCCACGCAGTGCAATCACACTGAGGAGTTCTTGAACTGTTCATGACCCTAAATTCCGTCCCATTCTTTGGCTTTGCACATACAACCACCTTACAAGGGCTGTAGCCTTCCCCAGGAGTCTAGGAAGAACCCACAACCCCACAGAGACACTGAAATTCACCCTTGCAGCCTCACTGGTTTGGGTTAGTGCCCTGCCAAATGCTCTGGAAGCAATCAACTCCTGCTCTCGCACATCAGCACCTCTGTTGATTCCCAATGTGCCCAGATGCCAGCTTGCTGTCTTCAAAGCAGTACTCTTCAAAGTTTTCTCTCTCTGCTAGTTCTCCTGCAAGACATTGCCTACGGGGAAGGAATGGATGTCAGCCCATGGCTGACTGTCAGCATCTCCAGTCTCTTGCTCTATTACCATCAGTGTAGCTTTTCTATGGCTGAGACTTTCATTGACTGATTAACATTGTCATACACATTCTCTTGGAGGGAGCCTACAAGAAAGCTGGGGAGGGACCTTTTTAAAACGGGTAGTGATAGGACTAGGGGGAATGGAACAAAGCCAGGAATGGATAGATTCAGACTGGATGTTAGAAAGAGGTTCTTCAGCATGAAGGTGGTGAGACCTTGGAACAGATTGCCCAGGTTGGTGGTGGAAGCCCCAACCCTGGAGGTGTTTAAGGCCAGGCTGGATGGTGTCCAGAGAAGGGCCATGAGGATGATCAGAGGGCTGGAGCTGCTCTGCCATGAGGAGAGACTCAGGGAGTTGGGGCTGTGCAGTCTAGAGAGGAGAATGGTCTGAGATGACCTTATTGTGGCCTTCAGTATCTTAAGGGGAGCTACAAGGCTGTTAGGTAGTGATAGGACTGAGGGGAATGGAAGAAAGCTAGAAATGGGTAGAGTCAGACTGGATATTATGAAGAAGTTATTACCCATGAGGGTGGTGAGACTCTGAAACAGGTTGCTCAGGGAGGTAGTGAAATTCTCATCCTTGGAGGTTTTTAAGGCCAGGCTGGATGATGCTCTAGACAGCTGGATGTAGTGTGAGCAAGGGCCCATGGCAGGGAGGTTGGAATTAGATGATCCTTGTAGGCCCTTCCAACCTTGACTGATTCTATGATCCTACATATTTTGGACTGAGTAACTTTGAGGCAAGCCTGTCTGTTTTTTGGCTCCTTGCAGATCTTCAGTGCACAGAGACTTTACCATGACATCAATACTGGTCAGCAGCAAAGGCAATGACATGAGACTGGTCAGGAATGGAGCTTGTATGAGATATGTGGGAAATTCAAGTTCTCATGCAGATTTCTGTGGTGGTGAACAAAAACCAACCTTAGCAAAACACCTTCTGGAGTGTTTCAGTGGCACAGAATCATAGAATGGTTTAGGTTGGACTGGACCTCAAGGATCATCCAGCTCCAATCCCCTGCCAGAATTTTGGGTTTCTGTCTCTTTTGTTTTGGTATTTTGCCCCACTAATCTGATCTAAAACCAGGAAGAAAATAAAAAGAGTTTAACTGCTTGTGAGATCTATCTGGGAGATGAGACTAAGGAAAATCAAGAGTCAAACTTAGCAAAGGAAAACAAAACAGGCTATAAAAGCTGTTGCCATGTGGCCTCTTGGGAGTTGCAAGGTTCTGAACTTTCTAAAAGGACAAATGCAAGCAATTAGAAAAACAGATACATTATTCTGCTAAGGAAAATGGATGAATCCTCAGTTTTCCATGTTGCAGAGGCCTGGGAAGGAGACAGCTGTATGTTTTCAGAGCTTGTGTTTGGACCAGAGAAAGGCTTTTCTTCTGATGCTGTTAGTATACCAGAGTCATTTTCCAGAGGCCTCAGGCCACACCTTGAGTACTGTGTCCAGTTCTGGGCTCCTCAATTCAAGAGAGATGTTGAGGTGCTGAAAGGTGTCCAGAGAAGGGCAACAGAGCTGGTGAGGGGCCTGGAACACAAACCCTATGAGGAGAGGCTGAGGGAGCTGGGGGTGTTTAGCCTGGAGAAGAGGAGGCTCAGGGGGGACCTCATTGCTGTCTACAACTACCTGAAGGGAGGTTGTAGCCAGGTGGAGTTTGGTCTCTTCTCTCAGGCAAGCAGCAACAGAACAAGGGGACACAGCCTCAAGTTGTGCCAGGGGAAGTCTAGGCTGGATGTTAGGAGGAAGTTCTTCACAGAGAGAGTGATTGGCATTGGAATGGGCTGCCCAGGGAGGTGGTGGAGTCACCGTCCCTGGGGGTGTTCAAGCAAAGCCTGGATGAGGCACTTAGTGCCATGGTCTGGTTGACTGGCTAGGGCTGGGTGCTAGGTTGGACTGGATGATCTTGGAGGTCTCTTCCAACCTGGTTGATTCTGTGATTCTATGATTCCACCTTCCTCTTTTTCAGCACATTCCCTGGGTTGTAAATAGTGAGGCTAAATATTCAGGAAGGGCATGGAGCTGGAAGACAAGTTTGTGTAGTAGCAGCTGGAAATTTTCTAGTTGTTTGGAAGGGACCAAAATCTACCTAGAAGGCACTGAGGTGCTGGAAATCAAGAGGCATTTGTGGACTCGAGAGGAGCCTGGTGTGCCCAGAGGTGCACCATGCCAAAAGCACCCCAGCAAAGCTCCCTAGTCGTTAGGCAACCAGAAAATGCTAAAGTTAACTGAAAAGCTGTGAGAGGATGCAACACAGTGGAGAGGAGACATTTGCCCCATATGCAGATGGACAACATCTCATCACAAAGACCACCTTTTCTCCTTGATCAATCCTCAGACCAGCTCTACAGGAAATGCTGTAAGATGAGGCAGCCTCTAACTTTAAACTACCTTTACATCAAAACCCCAGGTAATGCTGGCAGCAGTACAAAGACACTCTGAGAGCCCTTCCTGAGGCAGAACTTTTCATCCCACAGGAGAGCCAGGAATGGAAGTTCCTGAAAGAAAAAACAGTCTAAAAGCAGTTTCCTTGTAAATAGCAGTAAAATCAGAAAGTCTCCTGGATCTCAAAGAGAAACTAGTGGGCCAAGGACCTGGTTGTTGGGCTCCACTGGTCCATGGGATACTGCTCAGGGTATGAATCATGGAAGAAGGGCAGTCACATCCTGTTATGAAAGCACTGTTTATTTTTCCTGCTCTTTCAGCCCTGGACCTCTCTGCATGCCTGCCAGCTGTGGAGCCTGTAAGGTGGGCGCCTGTCAACAGGAACTGAACTATAATCACCAATTCATTTCACATTTGCTCCTGAAGCAGCCATCAGCTGGGAATCATTTTAGAGAGCAGCCAGGAGCCTGCAAGGCAAAACCCTTTCCTGATACTGACTTTTTTTTTCTGTCAGTGGGAGTACAAAGCATAGAAAGGTACTCTTATGACTTGGCAACCTCTCCATAGCCACTGGACTTACCTAGAGGTAAATGGTTAGCCAAAAACATCAACTGAGGAAAAACAGGCTCCCTACCTGTACACAACAGCTGTGAGGCAATTTTGGTATGTAAAATCAGTTAAATAGAGAAGACCAGCTCTGCCTCTATATCAGTCTTTAAGACTGTGTGACAGACCCTAGAGCAGCAAACATTTTAGGTTTATGTCCAGGCACTTTGTAGGTAGTTTTCTGGTTGCAGACAACAGGACAGTAACAAGCACAGTATTTAAACTGCATGATGGAGGAACTATTACCCCAACTCATGCTGTCCATTTCATAGAATCATAGAATCAACCAGGTTGGAAGAGACCTCCAAGATCATCCAGTCCAACCTACCACCCAGCCCTAGCCAGTCAACCAGACCATGGCACTAAGTGCCTCATCCAGGCTTTGCTTGAACACCTCCAGGGATGGTGACTCCACCACCTCCCTGGGCAGCCCATTCCAATGCCAATCACTCTCTCTGTGAAGAACTTCCTCCTAACATCCAGCCTATACTTCCCCTGGCACAACTTGAGACTGCTTCTCAACCAAAGACTAAGCAAGAAAGTTCTGGCCAATTTAAGCACAGTAGGGACTTCACCAGTGTGTTCCATGAGAACAGAATTTCATTGCTGAGCTACACTAACACCCTCCCAACAACTGCAGTTTCATGGAATGCCAGCAAACCCAATGCCTATTTTTTCAATGAGTGCCCTTATTTACACCAAGGCTTGTCCAGACAACCAAAGGTCACCTTGAAAGGAATTGTACTGCAGATCCCAGTGCCTTCCTTAACTAGAAGGTGCAATCAACAATGTAGTACTTTAAATAACTCCCAAGGTTGTGTCCTCATTGCTGCAGAATGCTGGGAAAGCTGATATTCAAGTGACTCCTATCTCTTTATCAAGAACTTCATTTAAAATGCTATCAATGCTGAAAAAGTTCTCCATTGTGAAATTAGTCATTTAGAGCAGAAAGGCAGTGGGACTGGTACAAGCAAGTATGCTCCATCAAAAGCAGCCTCAGTTTAATTGGTAAGTGGAGGGCTGAATAAGGCCAGAGTTTCCATAAGGAAATGTTGTACAAGATACCCCTTCTGAAATGCATTAAGATCCAAGTCCTCTTGCCACTTCCCCTGATCTCAGTAAGATTGAGCCCAGAGGGCACACATCTTGCAAAGCCCTTCCACAGAGCAGGATCAGCCCTAGGTCTAGGCATTCAGGAACCCCCTGTGATAGGTTGTGGGACCTGGGGAGCTAGCAGGCAGAGAAGTGGCATAGCAATTACAAATCACATTTGTATCAAGCCAGAACCAAAAAATGGATATTAAAGCCTGGTTCTAGCACTGGCCTGATACTAGAATTGCCAGAGAGGTGCTGGGTTAGACTGGAGCTGAGGAAGTTCTTCAGTGTGAGGGTGGTAAGACTCTGGAATAGGCTGCCCAGGGAGGCTGTGGCTGCCTCCTGCCTGGGGGTGTTGAAGGTCAGGCTGGATGAGGCCTTGAGCAGCTGAGTCTAGCTGAGAGGTGTCCCTGCCCATGGTGGGGGGGTTGGAGAAGATCTTTTTAATTGAGGCCTTGAGCAACCTGTTCTAGTGGGAGGTGTCCCTGCCTATGACAGGGGGTTGGAACTGGATGATCCTTGAGGTCCTTTCCAACCTAAACCATTCTGTGATCTCTGTGATCTCACACTGTTCCCACCAGACAGTCTCACAGATAGTTTTATAGTGTCTTTTGTCTTTTCAGCAGTTCCACCACTGAGGTATCACTCTGATGTGTTCTACTTGAAGCCTGGTTCAGCACAAACCACATAAAGAAGTCCTTTACCTGAAAATTAGTACCTGAAGAGCTTTTGAAGGAGAGTCTATGAGGATAACCTATGGTGCCATTGCTTGCCCCAAATCGTCCATCGGGAGGTAAAGTTATTTCAGTTCTCTGAGGATACTTTGCCCTTCCTGGGGAGAGAGCATAACATGAGCATAACTGGGAAAAGGATGACATTAAGAAATGTCTTGTTTCTTTTACATGCTCCAGAGAATGCTCTTGATGTCAAGTAGGGGTGAGCAAGAGTTTCTGAAGTTGAAGGGCTGTTGGAGTCAGGAACATTATCCTCATTCACGCTGCCTGCTTTCTCATAGAATCAACCAGGTTGGAAGAGACCTCCAAGATCATCCAGTCCAACCTAGCACCCAGCCCTAGCCAGTCAACCAGACCATGGCACTAAGTGCCTCATCCAGGCTTTTCTTGAACATTCTTGTAGCAACGCAAGCAGAGCAGTTGAAGTTTTGTAGCCCTGCCCATATGACAAGAAAAAGCTCAAATGACTTTCGCTGGGTCATCCTCAAGTCACTGGAAAGGCTGGCAAAGAATGGACTGAGACACTTTCATTCCCAAGGTACTGAGCACTGGTCCAGCCATCCCCGAATTCAAGGTCATCACCCCATTGTGCTAGTTTGAAGCTAGCTAGAATGTTTTGGTGAGAAGAACTAGATCATAGGCTGAGAAATTAAAACAGTGGTGAGGTCTACTTTGCTCACAGCCTTGCTGAGATGTGTTAAGAAGAAAGGCAAAACAAAGATAAAGTCACTTTGCTTGGGCACTTCGTACTGGGCTGTTCTCTCAGCTCTTTGCCTGCTGGGGAGCTGAAGCTGCTGGCTGAACTCCATCTTGCTTTCTAACCTCACCCTCCATTTGCTTTGCTGATTCACCTTTGCTTCTTAATCCCCCTGGCCGAACCTCCATTCTTCCTTGGGACTGGGGTAAGGTTGAGAGGGGTAGGGGAAAGGTGAGGGGGTGGTTGAGAGCCCCTCCTGGGGACTCAGGTTTCTGGGAGGGGAGTTGTGTCTGTATTACCTTTTTACCTTGTCTATTTCTGTCTATAACTGTATATACTGTAAATATCTGCTTGTACATTGTGCCAGCTGTAAATATAAGCTTCATTCAGATTTCCAGAGCTGGCTGAGTCAGTCTAGTCTGGGTGATTTTTAAAGTGGGGATGGGGGTGGAGGACACCCAAACCATCACACCAATGCAGATTATAGGAATTACAAAAGGAACTGTAAGGCTGAGTAAAGTTCAGGTTCATCCAATATATTTGCTAGTTCTACAGACCAGAGGACACAGCCTCAAGCTACACCAGGGGAACTTTAGGCTTGAGGTGAGGAGAAAGTTCTTCACTGAGAGAGTCATTGGCTACTGGAATGGGCTGCCCAGGGAGGTGGTGGAGTCGCCGTCCCTGGAGCTGTTCAAGGCAGGATTGGACGTGGCACTTGGTGCCATGGTCTAGCCTTGAGCTCTGTGGTAACAGGTTGGACTTGATGATCTATGAGGTCTCTTCCAACCTTGGTAACACTGTGAGACTGTGAAAACATCTGCTCCTCACCCCACTGGAAGCAGTGTTCCCCTGTGTCACAGCTCTCCTGCTGATTTGAACAAGGTAAAGAAGCACCACATTTGCAGTACTGATTTCCCGAAATTTGTGTTGCTATGAGAAAAATCCCCATTTATTCCAGTGCTCAGGGTTAACCCTCCAGGGGGAGTGACCTTGAACCTGACCCTAGCTGCTCTTGACCCGTCCCCAGGGGTGGGTCTGAACACTACCAGGTGATGCTTAGCCCACTCCCCTTTCCTGCAAGATCCATAAAAGTAGGAGGACTCCCTGTTCTCTCGCTCTCTGTGCTCCCTGCCCCCCTGCTTACCAGCGTCACCATCCTGTTCCTGGTTCTCTTTGTTGGCCATCACCCACGACACAGACAAAGCCATCACCACCAAAATCTGGTTGTATTTACACATTTTGTGTTTGTTTTCCCTTCCCTACATCTTTTTAACTTCCCTACTTCAGATACCTTTTTAATTGATTGTTAAACTTCTTTTTTAACTTCCAAATCAGAGTGAGATTGATTTATTTGGGTGTGCTTACCTTTTCCTCTCTCTCTACATCTAATTCCTTTCTTTGGGGAAAGATGGGGGAAGAGGGAAGGGCACTCTAGAAATTGCTATTTGGTTCTATCAAATTGATTTGGGTCTCTGGGAATTTAAATTAGAACCCAGACATCCAGGTTCACAGCAGTATTTACCTCAGCAAGTGCTTTACCTAAGTGAAGCCAGCGAATATGAGAAGATTCAGCACACTTCATACTGTTGATATAGCTGAAGAATCATAGAATCAACCAGGTTGGAAGAGACCTCCAAGATCATCCAGTCCAGCCTATCGCCCAGACCTATCCAGTCAGCTAGACCATGGCACTAAGTGCCTCATCCAGGCTTTTCTTGAACACCTCCAGGGAATTTCGTGGTCACTGGACCCCAGGCAGCCTCCAACCACCACATCCCCCACCAGCTCCTCTCTATTTGTGAGCAGCAGGTCAAGCAGAGCTTCTCCCCGGTAGGCTCACATAACAGCTGAAATAAGAAGTTGTCTTCCACACACTCTAGAAACCTCCTAGACTGCCTCTTCTCTGCAGTATTTAAGTCCCAGCAGATGTCTGGCAGGTTAAAGTCACCTAGAAGAACAAGGGCAGGTGATCTTGAGGCAGCCTCCCAGTTGTTTAAAGAGTAATAAATCAACCACTTCTTCCTGGTTGGGTGGTCTATAACAGACTCCAAACAGGATATCAGTCCTGTTGGCCTTCCCCTTAATTCTCACCCATAAAGACTCAACTTGATCATCCTTAATTTCTACCCCCATGACATCCAGAACATCCCTAATATACAGAGCCGCTCCTCCACCTCTTCTCCCTTGCCTGTCTCTCCTGAAGAGTCTGTAGCCATTGATTACAGCACTCCAATCATGTGAGTCATCCCACCACATTTCTGTGATGGTGACAACATCATAGTTTCCCCCCTGCACCAAGGCTTCCAGCTCCTCTTGTTTGTTACCCATACTTTGTGTATTAGTATCCATGCACTTCAGCTGGGCTGCTGCTTTTACCCCTATCTCTGGCCTACCATCCTCAATTTCACAGTATCACAGTACCACAGCATCATCAGGGTTGGAAGAGACCTCACAGATCATCAAGTCCAACCTTTTACCACAGAGCTTTCCTTTGGTTTATCTCTAGTGCTATCATGTTTAACCCCCTCCCCCTTCCACTCTAATTTAAAGCCCTCTCAACAAGCCCAGCCAGCTCATGTGCCAGGGTCCTTCTTCCCCTCTGAGTCAGTTGTACCCCATCTGTTGCTTGCAGACCTGTGGAAATATGAAGTTCACCAAGATCAGAATTTAGTAGGTGAAAGAGCCACCTATGTAAGGGGATGTACAGGTAAAGCAATCTATTGCAAACTAATTACAAGGAGTATAGATGTTATTAGAAACAAAGACAACTTCCCTATCAAGTTGCTGTAGAACTCCTCCATGAAGCAATTGTCTGGAGCCATATGAGAGCAACCTACTTACATACCAGCAGTATGCCCTGGTAGGAAGCAGATAAAATAAACATTAGATAAAAGATCAACATCTCCCTGCAGGAACTTACAGATTCAGCCAGAAATTCTTTATGTACCAGACCTGTTAGGAAAACACTGTTTTGGTAAAAACATATCCTGATAACAGCTTAGTACTAAACAATCCCACAGCCTGCAGAGCTGCCTTTCGCTCTCTGGTTTGCCTTGGTAAAGTCTCATTACTCAGTGTGCAGGGTAGATGGAATAGTGAAATGAGGGAATGGGGGGAAAATAGAAAGAAACTGAGATGAGAGGGGTATTTATGCCAGCTGGCTTTGTCATTCCTTAGGAATAAGGAAGAAGCAGCACTCTGGGAACAGCAACAGCCAGGCCTCAAATTCTTCGTTTCTGCTACTCACTTCAAGAAGTTGTCATTGCCTTTAACAAATGCAGCTCCAGAATGTTCAAATAAAATCTGCTCCATAGAATAGAATAGAATAGAATAGAATCAACCACGTTGGAAGAGACCTCCAAGATCATCCAGTCCAACCTAGCACCCAGCCCTAGCCAGTCAACCAGACCATGGCACTAAGTGCCTCATCCAGGCTTTTCCTCAACATCTCCAGGGATGGTGAGTCCACCACCTCCCTGGGCAGCCCATTCCAATGCCAATCACTCTCTCTGCCAACAACTTCCTCCTAACATCCAGCCTAGACTTCCCCCCAGCACAACTTGAAGCTGTGTCCCCTTGTCCTGTTGCTGGTTGTCTGGGAGAAGAGACCAACCCCCACCTGGCTACAACTTCCCTTCAGGTAGTTGTAGACAGCAATGAAGTCTGTCCTGAGCCTCCTCTTCTCCAGGGAGAAGAATACTCCAAAAGTATTCCCTCACTTTTCTGTGTCAGCTATAACTCTGCTACAGTTAGTTCTTTTCACATGACAATCTCTTTGGGAGATGGGCAAATGTGATTATCTCTGTTTCATGGATGCCTGAAACCACCAGCATGGCCCTGTTAGAAGGATTTCCCCTTGGAGGGAAAGCAATAAGGGATGCTCAGTGCAGCACAGGACTTTGTCTTCATGAAGTTCACACTGACATATGGAAACCAGAAGTCCTCATTCTTCACTTTTCTCTCTAGTTTGACAAAAATTGGCAGCAAATCATATATCCTGGACAGTTTCTAGTGTGCTTGCTGCTTTAAGTACTTTCAAGCATGTAAATAATTGAAATAGGCTCAGAAAAGGGCTGAATGACACTGTGAAAGAAAGGCTCATGTTACTCAGGCAAGAACCATCCTCACCAGTACCAGCAATGCAAAGTGACAAAAATGCAGTGGCTCATCTGCTACAAATGCAACACAAGTTTAGGAAGAGCATGAGGCTCAACATACTACTTCTCATAGAAACACAATGCTGGGACACAAGGTTCAGGCACAACTCTAATTTCCATCTAGGTTTTAAAACTCATTCATAACAGGGCAAGACAGAAGCAAGACTGTGGCCTCTTCTAGATGACGTAGGACAAATGATCCTGGAATTACCCTAGAGACAGGGTGCTGCACAGTGAGCCAAGGCAGGGAAGAGCTTGATGGCAATAACCAGTCCAAAAAGGAAAATACAAATTATATGAATCAAAGACAAGTGACCACTTAGGAAATCAGCTAGAGCATTGCATCCTGCCAGCCTGAAAACCTGTATCACCTCAAATCCAGGCACTGTTGAATAACTAAGGAGAGCCAAAGATTAACCACAAGTCCATTTGCTCCTAATTGGCAGCCTTTATTTTCCAAGCTGCAAGTTTCCTTGCTTACATGAATGCCATACCTCAGAAGGTCTTTTCCCATCAGTTTGTTCATACCAGTAGTCATTCTGCTGGCCATACAAAGTATTTCTACTCCTTTGCTAAAAAAAAAACAAACCAAACACAAAACCCAAGGCTTTTCTATACTACTGTGTCCCTGGTTCCCTGGTGAGACCTCATCTTGGGTACTGCGTTCAGCTTTGGGCTCCCCAGTTTAAGAGGGACAGGGATCTGCTGGAGAAGGTCCAGCGGAGGGCTACAGGGAAGACGAGGGGACTAGAACACTGAGAGGCTGAGGGACCTGGGGCTTTTTGTCTGGAGAACAGAAAACTGAGAGGGGATTTAATTAATGTCCATAAGTATCTGAGGGCTGGGGGTCAGGAGGAAGGGGACAGGCTCTGCTCACTTGCTCCCTGGGATAGGACAAAGAGCAATGGATGGAAGCTGCAGCACAGGAGGTTCAATCTCAACACAAAGGGGAACTTCTTTACTGTAAGGGTCCCAGAGCACTGGCACAGGCTCCCCAGAGAGGCTGTGGAGTCTCCTTCTCTGGAGACTTTCAAGGCCTGGCTGGATGTGTTCCTGTGTGACCTGTGCTAGATTGTGTGGTCCTGCTGTGGCAGGGAGGTTGGATCTTTTTGGATCCCTTCCAACCCCTGACATCCTGTGATCCTGTGATCTGTGATCCTTTTAAAAAATCAACCCCCAAATTATCTCCACATTAATTTTGTTCATTCTTGTTTCCATACACATTTCTGGCATAAACACACAAAACTAACAGATGATAACGAACCACTTAAAGTCCAAGATCACAATGAACACTGTGCAAATCTTGGGCAACAGCTGAAGTACTGACCCAGCAAAACCCTCCTGGGCTTCTATTGCTAGTTTGAACCACCTCCTGCAGCATGAAGACGACAACTTTAGGAGTGGAGACTTGGAGAAAGTTTGTCTCCGAGGAAGCACAGATACAATCTTGCTAATGCAAACAAATCTTGTATAGATGGTAAATTTAATCCATGGTAATGATTTCATTCCCCTTGGAGGTCCAGACAACCATCTGGAACAGATCAGTCTGATTCCTTTGACTTCAGTAGGATTACAACTCTCAAAGTCAGTTAAAAATCTCACTCAGTGACTAAGGAATGTTTACTAATTTTCACTGAGTGAGATTTTTAATATGCAATTAATTCTGGAAAAAAAAACATCATGCATTAATTAATACCCTCCATTACACCTCATGCTCCTGCTTGGGCTACAGATAGATGCTTCTGCACAAACAGCTTCTATCTGCTCCTCAGTCCCCACCTTTCCTGCTCCTTGCCCTCCATCAACACCCAAAGTACAGGGTGTCCCTAAACACTATGGTCAATGAATTTTCAGTACAAAAAAAAAACCCAGCTGCAGTTGTTTAAAATGAGGGAGGTGAAATTTGGGTAAAATAATTTCTCACCTTGTAGAGACCATTATGAATTCTCTCAAAGAGCTTGTGCCTCCAGGGAAAACATAGCCAGTGCTCCAGTGACTTTGGGCTGCTCCTCAGTATTGCTTGACAGAAGTTTCATTCCTACCAAAGTACAACATTTCTTTTGCTACATACTGCATAATCTGATGGCAGTCCTAAAGAGGACACTCACAGCAAACTCTGTGCAGATCCTACATGTGTGGCCTTTCAAACCACCTGGATTCAGCAGACATGAACCCCTCAAGTGGAGCAATCGCTGCTTGGCACTGCCTATTTCTTCTTAAAAACAGAGTTTTCTACCTCCTCACAGCTGATGCCTGGGTGGTTTTAGCCATCTGGAATTTGCATCTCATTCCAGGAACTTCATTTTGCCAGTCACATTTTCATTTCACAGAATCAGGGAGTTACAGAATTAACCAGGTTGGAAAAGACCCCTGAGATCATTGAGTCCAACCGTCACCTAACCATTCTAATTAAGTAAACCACAACAGTAAGTGCCTCATCCAGCCTCCTCTTACACACCTCCAGGGGTGGTGACTCCACCACCTGCCCAGGCAGCCCATTCCAATGCCAATCACTCTCTTTGTAAAGAACTTCCTTCTAAAATCCAGCCTAAACCTACCCTGGCACAACTTGAGACTGTGTCCCCTTGTTCTGTCACTGGGTGCCTGAGAGGAGAGACCAACACCCACCTGGCTACAGCCTCCCTTCAGGTAGTTATAGACAGCAATGAGGTCTGCCCTGAGCCTCCTCTTCTTCAGTCTAAACACCCACAGCTCCCTCAGCCTCTCCTCACAGGGCTGTGCTCCAGGCCCCTCACCAGCTTCGTTGCCCTTCTCTGGACACCTTCTGGTATCTCATCTTGAAAATGAGAAATAAGGAGCCCAGAGCTGGACACAGTACTCAAGGTGTGGCCTGACCAGTGTTGAGTACAGGGGAAGAATAACCTCCCTTGTCCTGCTGGCCACACTGTTCCTAATCCAGGCCAGGATGCCATTGGCTCTCCTGGGCACACTGCTGGCTCATGTTCAGCTACTATCTACCAGTACCCCCAGGTCCCTTTCTGCCTGGCTGCTCTCCAGCCACTCTGTCCCCAGCCTGTGGCACTGCTTGAGGTTGTTGTGGCTGAAGTGTAGAACCCTGCACTTGACCTTTTCAATCTCATTCCGTTGGCCTCTGCCCACCCATCCAGCCTGTCCAGGCCCCTCTGCAGGGCTCTCCTACCCTCCAACAGATCCACACCTGCTCCTAGCTTGGTGTCATCTGCAAACTTACTGATGCTGGACTCAAAGCCCTCATCCAGATCATTGATAAAGATATTGATCAGGATGGGGCCCAGCACTGATGCTTGGGGCACACCACTAGTGACATGTTGAGTCAATTTGTCTACCAGATTCTGAAGCTCGCATTTAAGAGATGCTTGACAAAAGCAGACCACTATTCAAAGCACAATTCTTATGGAAAATTAGTTAAAAATAGTAAGTTGCATATTCAGGTATGTTCTGTAGTCTTTTTTTCCCTAACTGTTGGCCTTCATCGAGTATTTCTTGTATATTTTAAGCACAACAGTGTTGTAATACGAATCACACCTGCCTTCTTTCAAACAAAATTTAGAATAATGGACAAGTGAAAAACAAAGGAGGCCTTTGCTGTTACTGAACACAGCAAGACAACTCCCAAGACAAAAGAAGCGTTAGGAAGCAGGCATTTCTTTATTTCACAGCAGCACAGAAACATCCAGGGTGGCAAAGCCCCTCAGGATCACCAAGTTCACCTGTAGCCCTACTCTACAAGATTCACCTTAAACCATATCCCTAAGCACCACATCCAAATGACCCTTAAACACATCCAGGGTGGGTGACTCCACCACCTCCCTGGGCAGCTCATTCCAGTGCCTGACCACTCTCTCTGTGAAAAACTGTTTCCTAATGTCCAATCTAAACCTCCCTAGTCTCAGCTTGAGGCCATTCCCCCTTGTTGTGTCTCCAAATATCCATGAGAAGAGACCAGCTCCAGCCTCACCACAATGTCCCTTCAGGCAGTTGTAGATGGCAATGAGGTCTCTCCTCAGCCTCCTCTTTTTCACACATCCGCAGCTCCCTCAGTTGCTACTCATAAGATTTATTCTCCAAGTCCTTCACCAGCTTCATTGCCCTCTTCTGGACCTGCTACAGCACCTCCACATCTCTCTTGTATTGTGGTGCCCAAAACTGAACACAACACTCAAGGTGTGGCCTCACCAGACCCAAGTCCAAGGCAACAATCACCTCCCTGCTCCTGCTGGCCACAGCATTTTTAATCCAAGCCAGGATGCCATTGGCCTTCTGGGCCACCTGGGCACGCTGCTGGCTCATATTCAGCTCCTGTCTATTACAACCCTCAGATCCCTTTCTGTCAGGCAGCTCTCCAGCCACACTGCCTAATTGAATCCAAGCCCTCTGCCTAAGCAGAAAGGAGCTCCCCATGTCCATCTAGTGGGCGAGTGGACCACAAGAACCTCTCTTCCAGTTCAAGTAAGTTTAATGTTTGTATTACTGCTAGTTATTTAATGTTTGTATCACTGCTAGTTATTTAATGTTTGTATTACTGCTAGTTATTTCTTAAGTGTTCCAGATTCTGTTTATCCTTTATGTAATGCTTTTCATGACCATTGCAAAGAACCTGATATTAATCCGAGAAATGACTGGGCAGGTAGCAAGAGTCCTAAATATCAACATTAAACAACAACATTAATTTTGAAAAAATACAATCTCTCATTTCATTAATGCCCTACCATAACAGTAGGACATTTTCTTGACCCAGCAGTGCCATTTCTGCCCTGCTCGAGTTGCTCTTCATTAGTTATTCAGAAGCACCGGTAAGTGAATATTGGCATCAGACTCAGTCTGGACCCTTTGGCTTTTGCCTTTTCTCCCTCTCTCTCTGTTTTTTTCTACTTCTCTTACTGTTATGGGGGCAGGAATTAATTAGGCCGAGTCAGGAATTTATAAAAATAGAGTTATTTTATTTTCCCGAAAACCTGCCCCCAAAACTATCTACAGAAGATAATTTAGATTTGATTAGCAGGTTCTTTCTTGGTTGTTTGAGAATATCTACACAATAGGATACCACAGGTAAACTTGACTAATTTGAAGTCAGGAGTTGGAAAAGGGTTTATGCTATTAAATATAGCGTTCCCCACTATCAAATCAGGCTGAGCCGCAATACACTACTCACGACATCTGGCTTGGAAAGAAGGACGGTTCAAAGGGCTGTCCCGGGGTCTTTTCAGAAAGCTTCAGGGTCGTTAGGAAGCGATAAGCAGCACAATAGGACACTTAAGGTGAAGACCTTCGGAGCTTGTCTTCAGAGCATCAAAGGCTCACTGCATAGAAACTATCCAGGAAAAGGGAGAACTCCAAGCA
>WAAF01019369.1:3107-21852 GCA_013400475.1 Tricholaema leucomelas
AGGGTTTGTGTTCCAGGCCCCTCACCAGCTTTGTTGCCCTTCTCTGGACACCTTCCAGCACCTCAACATCTCTCTTGAATTGAGGAGCCCAGAACTGGACACAGCACTCAAGGTGTGGCCTGACCAGTGTTGAGTACAGGGGAAGAATAACCTCCCTCCTCCTACTGGCCACACTGTTCCTGATACAGGCCAGGATGCCATTGGCTCTCTTGGCCACCTGGGCACACTGCTGGCTCATCTTCAGCCTACTATCCACCAGTACCCCCAGGTCTCTTTCTTCCTGGCTGCTCTCCAGCCACTCTGTCCCCAGCCTGTAGTGCTGCTTGGGGTTGTTGTGGCCAAAGTGCAGAACCCTGCACTTGGCCTTGTTCAATCTCATCCCATTGGCCTCTGCCCACCCATCCAGCCTGTCTAGGTTCCTCTGCAGCACTCTCCTACCTTCCAACAGATCAACACCTGCTCCTAGCTTGGTGTCATGTATTTCCTTTTGACACAGGTAGATAAGGCCGTGTAGTGCACCTTATCTGTACTTGAGCTGGGGGCCCTCCTGTGCTGTGAGTCATTGCAGTATTGGGTGTAATACTTTTCTGGACAAATTTCCCCAGACTGAGACTCTGCTATGTCAACATTGCAGACTTCACTGTTACAGATTGAACACAGCTAAGTTTACATCAATATCTGGAGCAGCATAGAAATAGTAGTATGGAACTCCATTCAGTCATTTATGCTGCATCTCAGGAATGCAGGTTATACTACAGCTTGGTGAAAAGTATAATTAGCCTTGAAGTGTGAGAGGAGGACAATAAACAAAGTGTGAATCAAGAACAGCCCTCAGGAGCATACATACTGTTGCAAAGCAATACAAAGTGGAAAAAAAATGCATGAAGCATGGGAAGGAATATAATAAACTAGAATGATTATGGGGAAATGTAAACCTCAGCAGGGTGTGTGTAACAGACAAAAAGTAAAAGGACAGCTCCATGAGTAGCTCAGATAAATTATCTGGAAGATCAATGTACAGTGGAGCAGCAGATGAACGACTGCTAGCTTGAACACAGAATGGAAAGATATCACTTTCAAACTGGACAGATGCACCAGCCTGTGTCACATCACCAACAGATTTTCTACTTAAGAAAAAAAAAAGTTATTTAGAGAGTGGGCAGCTACTACTTCAGATTTCTCCAAAAAATCAAACCTTGTTGAACATACCTATGTATGTAAAGGTAATGTCACGACTCACAGTTCTCTCTTCCAAATTACTTTAATAGTGGTGACTTGGAAAAGAAAAATGATCTCAAGGTTTTAAAAAGTTGTCCTAAAATCGAAAGTCAAAGCAGAAATCTAAAGGTCAGGTTGTTACCAAATACATCAGTGACACACTACTCTTACTTCAAGTCTTAGTTGAGTCATATCCATCTGGGCACAGTTTCTTTCCAAATGACAGTTGCTGCATGAATGTAAAATTAACTTGAGATTCCACCTGGAGCACTGCATCCAAGTTTGAAGACTCCAGCACAGGGAAGACATAGCCCTCTTGGAGCAGGTCCAGAGGAGGGCTGCAAAGATGATCAGAGGGCTGCCCAGGTTGCGAGAGCTGGAGTTGTTCAGCCTGGAGAAGAGAAAGCTCCAGGGAGACATTATCACTGCCTTTCAATACTTCTCAGGCTGTGCTTGTTGTTGTGAAATAATTTATAGACAGCAAAGTATTACACCTCCCAGTAGAACTAAACATGCAAACTTGCTGTAATTAGATGTTGTGTTTATCGATTGTCAGTGATATTTGCGTTACTAAAGGAAACCTTTATCAGGAATATGCTCTGCTCTTCTGTGAACTATCGTTGGTTTACTTTTCTGGTTTGCAGTGTAAAAGAATACGTTTGTAGAACCAGTAAGAAAGCACATTTCCTGAAACTCACATCTGCCTGAGAAGGACCCTGCTGAGGGCTGTTTAGATACCCATTTAACTCTTCGCATTATTCCATCTTTTGCTCACAGTATTGGAATGTGCCAAACAATATGCTTTTTGAAGGGAAACTAGGGAGTAATTTATCTTCTTTATGTGTGCTAAGCAGAGCAGGAGGGAGAGGCAAGCAGGGATTCACAGCAAGCCATGGAGCAGTGATTAGTAACAGCTGACAGTCTCAAACCAAGACTCTCTTTCTTTGGTTACCTCATTGTAATAACAGAGTACAAAGGACTGACTGTCTTCAAGCCAAGAATCAGAGTCCCAGGAACACAGAAAATAGCAGCTCACAGTTTTTTTGGTAACAAAACACTGCTGCTACCTGCACAGTGCAATTCTAAAAAGACATCTTTTTATGTCCAGACGTTTGGACTAAGCTTTCCTGGAAATGAGATTCTTCTGCTGGGCATAAAACTGCTTATTTTCTGTATCACAACTGAAAGGGGCAGAGGGGAAACAACATTTGCATAAGAAATAGCATAATGTAACATGGTAAACTTAATTTAATTGGGAATTGTGTTAATTGTGGCAGCTGGTAAGCCAAAACACCTTAAGTTATCTTGGATCCTATGGGACATGTTCTTACAAGATTGAAATGAACATGATAGTAGTTACAAGACTTCTAACCTGTTCCCCAAGGATAAAAATGTTAATTTTCAGTTGTTCTAAAGATACGACCAAAAATGTCTCCTTTAAACATCAGTGCATTACGTAGTAGCAAGATCTGATAAACATACATTTGCTTTCTGGGTGGTGTTAGGTACATTACTTAGTGTCCATAATAATTCATAATGCAATTTCCTAAAATGCATATGGAAGCTTTTAATCTGCTAAAACTCATGGTCTCAGTTTCGGCAGACTGAGGCTGGAGTCCTTCACAGACACGTTTTTCTAAGTGCAGCACTTATTAAACAACATTCCACAAAGTACAGGGCTTGTGTTATCTGGCTAGTTGGACGCTGTGTGATGAAGCTGTAAACTACTTACAACATACTTGAAAATACAGATATGAGATAGGAAGCATCTGCCAAGAAACAGTAGCTGGTAAGGGAATCTAATGTAGAAATGCATCTGCTTTTACGTCTTCAGTCTGTAAGAGATCTCTAAAGGGAACTTCTGCTGAATTGCTATGAAAATTAAGTGAACCTAATTCTAGTCATAGAGGTGCAGGATTTGATGAATGGGAGTTAAGGTTTCATTTGAAGAGATCACTGTGCGACATGACACATGATTTGAAGCATGGGGTTGTACCCATATGTAACTGCACAGGGTTCACACTCCAGGGGGAGTAAACCCTAAACCTGACTCTAGGTGATGGTTAGCCCACTCCCCCTCCCTGTCCCATAAAAGCAGGGGGACTTCCTGTTCACTCTCTCTCTGGACCACTCTGCAGCTCTTTGCATCCCTGCATCTCTCTGCACACATTATCAGCTGTTCACCACGTGGCCATCACCCACGAGGCAGACAAAGCCACCACCATCACAAACTGGGGTTGTATTTATACCTTTTGTATTTGTTATTTTCCCTTCCCTACACCTTTGTAACCTCCCTACCTCTGATACCCTTTTAAGTTATTGTTAAACTTTTTTCTTGTTTTTAACTTCCAAATCGAGTGAGATTGGTTTATTTGGGTGTGTTTACCTTTCCTCTCTACTTCTAATTCCTTTCTTTGGGGAAGGAGTGGGGGGAGAGGGAAGGTCACTTTACAAATTGTTATTGGTTCTATCAAATTTATTAGGGTCTCTGGAAATTTAAATTAGAACCGAGACAGTAACCTGCGACAGCTCTATGCTGGAGGCATCACCTTCTCAGTCAAAATGTGGTCCAGTATTGCTGCCCAGCCAGTTCTTCACTAAAACTTCAAATAATAGACTATATTGCAGTTATAGTGTCTTTTATTTGGATGGTTGTCCACTAGAATCTGACACCAGTTAAGTCAGACAGAATTAATCAATCAATCAAATAAATAAATAAATGTTTTGGCTGGGAAGGGATCTTTAAGGGTCATCTAGGCCAACCTCCCACCTGCAGTGAGCTAGGACATTTTTAGTTAGATCAGGTTGCTCAGAGTCCAAACTTGACCTTGAATGTTTCCAACCATGGGGCCTCTACTTCCTTTCTGGGCCACATGTGCTGGTATTTAGCAAACCTTACTGTAAAAAAAAAAATTTCTTCCTTGTATCTAGTCTGAATCTCTCCTCTTTTAGTTTAAAAACCATTATCTCTTGTCTTGTAACAGGCCTTGCTAAGAAGATTGTCCCAATCTTTATTACACTATAAGCCCCCTTTAAGTATTGAAGGGCAACAGTAAGGTTTCCCCAGAACCTTCTCTTCTGAATCTTTCAGCCTTTTTTCACAGTAGTGTTCCTCCCCTCTGGCTATTTTTGTGGCCCTCCTCTGGCACTCACTCCAATAGGTCCATGTCTTTTCTCTGCTAAAAACTGCAGATTTGAAAACAGTATTCCACTAGAGTGGAGTAGAGGGCTAGAGTCACACCTCCCTTGACCTGCTTGCCATGCTTCTTACGGTGCAGTCCACAGTACAGTTGGTGTTTCAAGCTGCAAGCACACGTTGCCTGCTCATGCATGGTTTTTCATCCAGCGGTATCCCCAAGCCCTTCTCCACAGGGGTGCTCTCCATTCCTTCATCCTCCAGCCTGTGTTAACAGTGGGAATCGCCGTGACTCAGGTGCAGGACCCTGCACCTAGCCTTGTTAACTCATAGAATCATAGAATGGCCCAGGTTGGAAGAGACCTCAAGGATCATCCAGCTCCAACCCCCTGCCACAGGCAGGGACACCTCCCACTAGAGCAGGCTGCTCAAGGCCTCATCCAGCCTGGCCTTAAACACCTCCAGGGAGGAAGCATCCACAACCTCCCTGGGCAACCCGTTCCAGTGCCTTACCACCCTCACTGTAAAGAACTTCCTCCTAACATCCAGTCTAAATCTCCCCTCTTCCAGCTTAAACCCATTCCCCCTCGTCTGACATTACTAGACCTTGTCAATAGTCCCTTTCCAGCCTTCCTGTAGGCTCCCTTCAGGTACTGGAAAGCCACTATAAGGTCTCCTCAAAGCCTTCTCTTCTCCAGGCTGAAGAGCCCCAACTCTCTCAGCATGAGCTTCACACAGGCTCACTTCTCAAGCTTGTCCAGTTCACTCTGAATCATGTTCTATCCCTCTGACATGTCAACCACAGTGCTCAGACTGGTGTCATCTGCAATCCCACTATGTCATTGATGAAAATATTAAGCAGCAGTGATCCTGGTATGGGCCCCTAAGGGACACCACTTGTCACTGATCTCCATCTGGACATTGATGAATGAAGTTATTTGTGTACGGAAACAAGTAGGCAAGGCTGTGGAATAATCTACCATGAAAATATTTAGGATAAAAATAGCAACCCATTTGATCCTCAAGCTGTATCAGCATGCTATACTCCATAGCTTTGGACATACTTTCCTTTTTGCTAAATAAGATACAACTGATCTTGATACACTGAAACCAGACAGAGTTTCATACATTGAAATTATTTCACTGGAAGAATAGTATCAGTGACGCATAACAACAGAATGGTTAATTGTAAGGTAAAAATCACTGTGAAGCCACTAGAAATTATTTGGACTTCTACCACTTACACCAAATCAGTCATAGTCTGACATTATCATGGTTTCACAAACATTTTCCTTCTAATGAATATGCTGTGGTTAGAAGACTGTATGTTTGATGTCAGGGGTATGAAGGATTGAAAAAAGTGACCAATTACAAAATATTTTCCCTTTACAAGAGTTAGAAATAGATGAAGGAAATATATATGAAGGTAGAACATATTACATCTTCTTGCCAGTGTATTTTTAGGCTGGTTCCATCAAGAAACATGGCCCTCAGAAAGAGTGCAAAGTTCAGTTTGCATCATTTTTTCACATGTAAAGCTTTCAGAATCACTGAGAGGTATTCAGAATCTACATTCCAGTTTATTTTAAAGCAATCACTCTATGAATCACAGAGTCACAGAATCAACCAGGTTGGAAGAGATCTCCAAGATCATCCAGTCCAACCCATCACTCAGCCTTAGCCAATCAACTAGACCATGGCACCAAGTGCCTCGGCCAGTCTTCTCCTGAACACCTCCAGGGACGGCGACTCCACCACCTCCCTGGGCAGCCCATTCCAATGCCAATCACTCTCTCTGTGAAGAACTTCCTCCTAACATCCAGCCTAGACCTCACCCAGCACAACTTCAGACTGTGTCCTCTCATTCTGTTGCTGGTTGCCTGGGAGAAGACACCAATCGCCACCTGGCTACAACCACCCTTCAGGTAGTTGTAGACAGCAATGAGGTCTGCCCTGAGCCTCCTCTTCTCCAGGCTGAACAACCCCAGCTCCCTCAGCCTCTCCTCATAGGGTTTGTGTTCCAGGCCCTTCACCAGCCTTGTTGCTGTTCTCTGGACACATTCCAGCACCTCAACATCTCTCTTGAGTTGAAGTGCCCAGAACTGGACACAGAACTCAAGGTGGGGCCTGACCAGCGTTGAGTACAGGGGAAGAAAAACCTCCCTTGTCCTACTGGCCACACTGTTCCTGATCCAGGCCAGGATGCCATTGTCTCTCTTGGCCACCTGGGCCAAGAGAGACAATGAATAACACAAATAACTATGTATGCAGGGTTAGGCTAGCGTTCTCTAGAGAAAGTCTATTTTCATCAAATACAACCTTTCCCCTTACTATGGTAGTGGAGAACTCACAAAGAAAGGTACATCACTTTCTTTCAGTGTTTGTATCTATTGTTCTACATGTTGTTAAGCCCCATCTCTCTGTGATTTCTCTGATTTGACTCATGCAGTGAGCTTTTTTTCACCCACGTGTCTTCATTAAGGCTATCTATTTTTTTATGCTGACTGAGTTCTACTGAAGGCGGTGCTGGTTTGACTAGCGGTGTCCCTCCAGAACTCTCCTGAGCCTAGGTGTTCTTTAACCCAGACCTTATTCTGTCTTTGTCGTCAGATGGTGGATGGTGTTTTCTCAGCTATCTGGTGAGAACAGAGCCAGCTTAAAGATAACCAGGAGGAAGAGAGGAATGCTTAACTTGCTTTAGCAGCACTGCCACCAAAGGGCAAAGGATGCAGTGTAACAATAAAGCCAATGTGTAATGGAAATATCCTGTGGGGCAGGCCTAACCCTTTAAGAGCCATTCTTAGCCATTTAATTGGCTCATTGACTTGCATTAGTATGCCCCAGACATGGGTTTCATTAGTCAGCTGGGCTTAATCATGGTCACATAATTTTGGATCAAATGCAACTGCTAATTCTCCTGTGAGATATTTACCTGGTGTTCTTAGTGGACATGGGAAAATTAATGAAATACCTAATTTCGTCATTTGAATGTCTATATTCAAAAGAAGATAAATAAAACTGGAATTTCTGGGGAGCTTGTCCCATCAGTTTATGCAAAAAGGCCTGCAGAGCTCTATTTCTGACATGTATTTTATGTAGCTCCACAAAGTCATTAGCTGTATTGTTTTAATATTAACTAATTTTGCCAATGCATTTTCTTTGAAAACGATATTTAGATTTTTTTTTTTTCTTTTACTGCTACTGCTATTAAAAAAACAATAACTTAGAGCTTGGACTAATTTTGGACCTGATCTTGTGAGGGGCTCAATTGTGAAAACTTTAAATTTTAGTGTACTTTTTCTCTCCTGGGAATGCTCAGCATCATGCATGAAATGCTCAGCAGCTATCATAATAAAGCTTTAGTGCTTAATCATTTTAACTAAGCTTGTGCAATACTTCCACTGTCTTTACCTAACTTCTTTTTCCTGACAACTTTTCTGTCAGCATATTTTACCATGACCTTGTGCAATGTTACTCATTTCCACAAATCTCCACCAACATACACAAAAGGGATTGTTCTCCTGGTCTCACACTGAGAGTTTACTCATCACACAGTGCTTGGTGGACGTAGGGGGTCGGGAGTAGCCCATTTAAAACTACTTCATTAGCAGAGTGAAAGACAACCTTGAAGAAACAAAATTAGGGCAACACTCCTAAGTCAACAGTTGCCTTTATTGCTATTCCACCTTAGGAGTCCTTAAGAAGAAACTGCAATTTGCTAATGAAGAGGCAGTAAAGAATAAACACGAAAATAATTAACAATAAAAAGATGTTCTGTTTGTAATGCTTCACTTTTAAAGACTGAATGTAAAACATGTGAAGGAAATCCATACAAAAATCTACATTAGCAAGTAAGGATCATCAATTCAGTTCTGGTATGTAAAATAAAGAGGTAGTGATCATAGCAATCCTCTCTTTTTTCATTTCCAGCTGTCAACATGCAATAGGACCAGAATGCAGAACTGGCTTGTCGTTTTCCATACTTGCGTATTTATGCACTTTATGTGTGGCTACACATCAGCAGGATTCTGGCTTGGAGTCATTCAGTTATATGCCCACTGATGACTCACAAAATCACAGAATGTTAGGGGTTGGAAAGGACCTTGAAAGATCATCCAGTCCAACACTCCTGCCAGAGCAGCATCACCTGGAGTAGGTTACAGAGGAATACACCCAGGCAAGTTTTGAATGCCTCCAGATAAGGAAACTCCACTTCTCTGGGCAGCCTGTTCCAGTGTTCTGTCACCCTCACAGTGAAAAGGTTTTTCCTTGTGTTTACCTGGCTCTGTTCTCCTGACCCCCTTCACCTATTTATAAACATTAAGGAGGTCACTCCTCAGTCTTCTCTTCTCCAAGCTAATAAGACCCAGCTCCCTCAGCCTTTCCCTGTAAGGGAGATGTTCCTCTCCCTTCACCATCTTTATGGCTCTGCACTGGACTCTCTCAAGCAGCTTCCTGCCCTTCTTGAACTGATAGGCCCAGAACTGGACACAATATTCCAGGTGCAGCCTCACCAGGCCAGAGTAGAGGGGGAGGAGAACCTCTCTTGACCTATTAGCCACCTACTAGCCACATCTCTTCTAATACAAGCCAGGATGCCATTGGCCTTCTTAGCCACCAGAGCACATAGCTGGCTCATGGTCATCCTTCTATCCAGCAGGACCTCCAGGTCCATTTTCCCTATGCTACTCTCCAACAGATCAGCCCTCAACCTGTTCTGGTACATGGAGGGTTGTGTTTTCCCAGATGTAAGACTCTACACTGAGCCTGTTGTATTTCATGAAATTATTTCATGGTTGCCTCACACTGGTGGCTCCCCAGCCAAGTGTCCACGCCAAGGCTCTGAATCTGTGGTTCTTCTCACAGTGAGCAGGATTGCTATTGTCCAGTGAGGAGAGGCAGGGAACACTGGGTTGTGTAATTCACAAAAACTGAGGCTGAGGGGTGACCTCATTGCTCTTTACATCTTTCTCAGGAGGGGAAGTGGAGATGGGCATGCTGACCTTTTCTCTCTGGGACACATGGGACTGGTTCAAAGCTGTGTCAGAAGAGGTTTAGACTGGACAGTAGGAAGCATTTTTATGCTGAGAGGGTAGTCAAACACTGCAACAGACTTGTAAAGAGGGTGATCAATGCCCTGAGCTCATCACTGTTTCAGAGGCATTTGGGCAATGCTCATAGCAATAAGATATAACTTTTCCTCAGCCCTGAGGTAGTCCAGCAGCTGGATAAGATGATTCTTGTAGGTTCCTTCCAGCTGAACCCCTCTAGTCTACAGTTAACGTTTCCATTAGTATATATTAAAAGTAATTTAAAATGAGACAGAAGTTAAAAATACTGTAGGGAAAATGTTACATTCTTCTGTTAAAAACAGAAGGATTTTAGTGTAGGGAAGCAAATACATTTTACAGAATTTTTAAACAGACAGATTTCAGAAACAGGGAGTTTCAACATGAAAAGCAGTATCTGAGTATTTTAACTCTTTTAAAACTGAAATAATAGGTATGTATATGTGGATGCACTTAGCTAATCATTCTAGTTAGTCATTAAGGACAGGAATGCTTTGCTGATTAGGAGCTTACTAACAGAAGCAGAGCCTCAGTCATACCAGCTGCTAAACAGTTACCACAGTGGAAAGTGTGCATATGCCATCCAATTGTATAAATCTGTATAGTCTTTCTTTGTAAAGGAAACCCAGCAGGCAAAAACTCTTCTGAACTCTAACAGGTTAATTAAGAATGTACTGAACTCAAATCTCAGACTCAGAATTTATGGCTGGAGGACACCTGACTGTGCACAAAAAAAATCAACTGATGCAATTGCGATAATTAAAGGAAGAAAGCGTCGTGAAGTTGTAGGACTTTTTAACATAACCTCTGCTTTTTTGACTTTCAAAATTATTCCCTGGGATTTATTTTTGAACAAGTGGATGTACATCTGCTATTGGCTTCTATGTTATCTAAAGAAAATGTCCTCAGAATATTTCAGCTTTGGTCTTCCCAAGGAGGGCAGCACCACCCCTCTGCATCAGTGTAATCTGATATTACACACAGACTACATGCAGTATGTATTCAATGTCAAGAAAATTAGAAACAATAGAAGCAACTCTGGATTTGTATTTAAACAAACAAACAAACAAACAAACAAACTCCAAAAGCTGACACCAAAACAGTGACAATGTAGTAACTATTCAGGAAAGACATGACATGGTCAGTTCAAGCTAATTTTTAGACTTCTGATTAGGTCAGAGGAACAATCACAATTCACAGTTTAACAGTTTAGCATTTTTAGCAACTTACTCTACATTTTTTTTTTCCTTTCCCCTTCATCCTTTAACTCTTTGTCCTTCTCGTGCAATTACATGCTTACTTGCTTGCTGCCTTTCCTACATCCTGAATATTTTCATTCCTTCTCTAAAAGAACAACTTTGCTTTGCTTTGCTTTTCACCCTGACACTATGGAGAACTCCTTGTTGTATCTTCATTTCATCCACAGTGTGACTGATTCCTCAGTTCTCCAGAGAAAGAGTAGGTGAAGGGAGAGGGCAGAGGTAAGGGCTTGAGTCTGTTTGTAGTTTTACAAAATTATGCCTGCCCCCTTCTTTCTTCTCTTCCGTTCCCTGACTCCCTCCCCATCAACACTTAAAAAATAATTCCCATTCATGTTGTGTGCACACACACGCTGGGAGAAATTACAGCCGCTCTGCTCCAGGTTGCCTTGACAACTTCAAGGCATCCCTGTGCGTGGGCACCGGTGGCATAGCAAAGTTTCCCAGGCCCCCCAGGGGAAGGGGAGGGGGAGAGAAGAGGCAGAGGTGCTGTAGCCAGCAGCCATGAGTAGGAGACAGCAAGAGCAGGACGAAATGGGCACATACATCTCCCACGGGACAATGAGAGTTCTGCTGGCTGGCTATGAAAGGACACGCTGAGGATACAATGGTCTGTGGCACATGAAAGCTTTGGAGTGAACTTTATTGCTTCTCCATTAAGGACCCTTCCCGAGTCCTATTCAGCTCTAAGTGATCTTGTCAACATCCTTAAAATGTGAAGAAAAAAAACCCCATTCCTTCATGTTTTAAAAACAACTCCTTTTTTAGATAATTATTCTTGTTGGTATGCTGGAAGCTTTTGCAATTTTGGCTCTGTACAGTACCAAGTGTCCCTCTTGTGGATTACCTGAGCTCCTTTTAACTTCAGTGGGAGAGGAGGCTGCACAGCAGCTTCCCATAAGTGCTCTCTGAGCTGAGAACTTGCTTCCTCCTAATATAGTATTTGCTATTACTTAGGCCTGTCAGCCATTTGCTTTGCATACTTGCTGCTACACTTGCCACGAGCAGTTAGAGCTCAAGAAGAAGGAAATTGCTCTTCCCTAATTTGAAGCTGAGAAATCATTTACCTGACAGCAAGAGCAGCAAAGGCACTGAACAGCCTAAGAAAAGGGGGCTGTGTGGTCACATCCAGAGTGCACAATAGGAAACCAAACTGAAAAGCAGTTTATAAAGAGCATGACTCTTGCTCTGTCACTTGCATGCACTTCACCGCTCAACGCCAGAATCATTCCAAGAAAGAAATAGGATCCAACCCTCCAACACATCAGTCTTTAGTGGTAAGATAATCCTCATGCCCTTCACTGACTGAGTGATTTTTGGAGCACAGGAGACTCAACCTAGTACCATGTGTGGAGGACAAAGAAAGACAGGGCTTGGTTAAAGTGATAAGCACATATGTCTGTGAAACCTGTACACTGACAGTGCTCAGCCTCTAGTCCAGAGAAGGGCAGCAAAGCTGGGGAGAGGCCTGGAACACAAACCCTACGAGGAGAGGCTGAGGGAGCTGGGGTTGTTTAGCCTGGAGAAGAGGAGGCTCAGGGGTGACCTCATTGCTGTCTACAACTACCTGAAGGGAGGCTGTAGCCAGGTGGGGGTTGGTCTCTTCTCCCAGACAACCAGCAACAGAACAAGGGGACAGAGTCTCAAGTTGTGCTGGGGAAGGTATAGGCTGGATGTTAGGAGGAAGTTCTTCACAGAGAGAGTGATTTTCCCCTGGACTGGGCTACCCAGTTTGGTGGTGGAGTCACCATCCCTGCAGGTGTTCAGGAAAAGCCTGGCTGAGGCACTTAGTGCCATGGTCTAGTTGACTGGATAGGGCTGGGTGCTAGGTTGGACTGGATGATCTTGGAGGTCTCTTCCAACTTGGTTGATTCTATTCTGTTCTTTTCTAGTCCTGAATCTATTACCCAGCAAGGGCAGAATACTGAGAAATGACTGATCCAACATCTTTCCATTTTCAAAGCATCTGTCATAGGTTCAGGGCTGGAATGGGCTGCCCAGGGAGGTGGTGGAGTCACCATCCCTGGAGCTGTTCAAGGCAGGAATGGACGTGGCACTTGGTGCCATGGTCTAGCCTTGAGTTCTGTGGTAATGGGTTGGACTTGATGATCTGTGAGGTCTCTTCCAACCTTGGTGATACTGTGATACTGTGATAATGGCTATAAATCAGTGACAGATGTCCTCTACCAGTCCCTCTCCCTTCCCAGTGGAAATAGAAACAGAGTAAGGAGAAGGACTCATGAGTGGAAAAGAACATTGAAACTACTTCAGCAAAAAGAATAATAATAAAATGAAATACATATAAATATATACAAAACTAGGACCAAACCCAACTGCCCTGAGGGCAACTAGCTGACATCACTACTGATGCTGTGGTAGAAGTCCCAGACTGGTCTCAGCAGCATACAGGAACTAGATTCAGGAGCTGAATTCTGGAACCGAATTCAGGAACCTCTGGATGAAGCTGAAAGGCAGAATAGACAGACTCCTATTTGGATGTTAACTACTGAAGAAGAGGAAAAGAAAAAGAGGAACTTGAGCCTCGTAACCCCTCAGCTTTATACCAAATATGGCTTAAATAGAATGGAATACCTACGTGGTCAGTTTGGGGTCAACTGGACTGTCTGCTCCTCCCTGCAGGTGTAGTTTTTCACTCCTCACTCCCAACACAGTACACAAGATATAGCAGTGCCCTTCATCTGCATAAATCCTTGGTACTAATTAGAAACACTGAGTGTTATCACTGCTGGGAAGAGACACTGTCTGTGAAAACATGTCATTAGCTGCAGAAAGTGTGGTTACTTAGAAGAGATAAAGCTGAAACCTAAATGCACTGAACAGTTTGTTCTGTTCTAACTCAAACCAAGACACCTTCCTACCAAACTATATAGGTTAGCATTGTAATGCTCAATGTGCAACCCGAGTTTAAAGCTGACCTTAGCTAGAAGAAATAAATACATGAACCCATTGATGCTGCTTTAGAATCACAACATAAAATAGCATTTGAAGTGTACAAATATAAATTTATCTGGACTAGCATGCATGCATTCAATTTTTTACCTTTTAAATTGCAATTCATTTCAAGTTACATGTTAATACTTTAAAAATAAAACATGCAAAAAAACGCTGTCTGATACAAACATTGTGTAACTCATAGACTCACAGAATCAACCAGGTTGGAAGAGACCTCCAAGTTCATCCAGTCCAACTTGTCACCCAGTCAACTAGACCATGGCACTAAGTGCCCCATCCAGGCTTTTCTTCAACACCTCCAGTGATGGTGACTCCTCCACCAAACTGGGCAGCCCATTCCAATGCCAATCACTCTCTCTGTCAAGAACTTCCTCCTAACATCCAGCCTATACTTCCCCTGGCACAACTTGAGACTGTGTCCCCTTGTTCTGTTGCTGGTTGTCTGGGAGAAGAGACCAACCCCCACCTGGCTACAACCTCCCTTCAGGTAGTTGTAGACAGCAATGAGGTCACTCCTGAGCCTCCTCTTCTCCAGGCTAAACAACCCCAGCTCCCTCAGCCTCTCCTCATAGGGTTTGTGTTCCAGGCCCCCACAAGCTTTGTTGCCCTTCCCTGGATACATTCCAGCACCTCAACATCTCTCTTGAATTGAGGAGCCCAGAACTGGACACAGCACTCAAGGTGTGGCCTGAGCAGTGTTGAGTACAGGCAAAGAATAACCTCCCTCATCCTACTGGCCACACTGTTCCTGATCCAGGCCAGGATGACATTGGCTCTTTTGGCTACCTGGCCACACTCAATGGCAGATCTGACATTAGCCAAAATTTTTATGCATCAGTTATTTGCATGTGCGTTATTTTGAGGACTCTAAAGAAATAATCAGTCCTCCATCCACTGACAATAGGTCCACAGGACTGTTTTTAAGGTAACCACCTTCCCACAGAATTTCATAGACTTACTGCAAGTATTATTGTCCAGTTTTACAGACAAAAAAGCTGAGCAGAAAACCCAAAGGATTGAGTGCTTCAAATGTCAGATTTGCATTTCCTAGTTCTTACTCTAACACTCTGCTCTTCCACTGCAATGGCACATACAAATTAAGGAATTCTGGGTGCAAATCTAGTGATATCCCTTTGCAGTTAATTTTGTGGTTATGAATCTCACTGTAGTGGCTTTTGGTAAAAAGAACAGGCAAGAGCTAGCTACAGTGAGAGGGTAAGTATGAAGCATGTGTTTGGTTTTATACTCGGAAGATTTGATCAGAGCCTGGAACACAGCCTTGATCTCAGTTACATCAGTGACAAGCCTACTTTGACTGTGACTCTAGTAGCACATATTTCCTCGTCCTCTGTCTAGACAGGCAGAAGTCTGTTTAGAGACCTAGAATTGTGTGAGAAAACATGTAGCTTTTCTATATCCTGGTTCTAGTTTCATTGTCGTCTGATTATTCACATTCATGCAGCCCTGTTGTTTAATCTTAAATCCTTTCTCCCCCTGAGACAGGTATCCTGAGCAGAAGGTGGTAAACTTTCATTTTATTTGATTTGTTCAAAGATAGCATCTAGATAAATGTGTGGGCAGACCACAAAAGTCTAGTTTAGGCAGTGTCATATAGGGGTCTGAAGGAAGAGATAATACACAAATAAACAAACAAACAAACAAAAAACTTTTTCCTGACCTCTTTTCTCATTCTGCATTTTAAAAACTTGATTCCAAGAAGAAATATCAGCACTGTCCAGAGTCAGATGGTGAAGCCTTCAGATGAAGTATGGAGAAGTTACTGATTATTTGAAGTTCTAAGGAGAAAGAGCAAAATGGCATTTTAAGGACACTAACTGCACCTGTTGGAAAGAGAAAGAGCATTTCCATTTCTGACAATCCTCATGGAACACTCCTTCCCAAAGATCCAGAGCTCTTTCCCTGGCAGAACTGCACCTCCACTTAAAAAACACAGTGCAGCCCTGTGGTTGCCATCTGATGAACAAGCACTTAGGAAGATGCCGTAATGAGCGCCCGAGTCCTCACAACAGATCAGATGCTTTAAGATGAGACAAGAATTGGGATTAATGTTGCAAGTTTTGCAAAGCTTATAAAAGACTCTTGAGTGCTCATTCATGCAGCAGTAATGATTTTCTGAAACAATCTAACAACATTTAGTCTGTTTTAAATTTCCATGGCTTGGGATGGAGGTAAACTGAGGTAATTCCACTAGGAATTGAAAACTCTTCATACACATTAGTCGAAACAAACACTACCAGAACTACTTAAAAGGACTCTGTTTTCTTATTGCTACAAATTCTATGCAGCACTTTACTAAGGCACATTTTTCAGACTGAAGTAACTATGCTGAACAAAAACCATGAATTGACTCACTGGAATATGGGGAATGTCACACTACATCGGGCTAGTAATCTTTAACAAAGTGTTAAGAAAGTACAGAATCAGCAGGTTTTTTATAACAGAAAGTTATGTGATAACAAGCATTAGGGGTGGAGCTGGAAGACAGTGGCAGTATGAGCGGCAAAAGAGGGCCAGCCTACCTGGAGTAACTAAATGTGCTGGTTGTCAAAACTCTTCCCACAAAACTATTTTCATCATGCTGAGTTTATACTTTTTACTCACAACTGTATGAGGTGAATGTCCTTGTGCTTAAATTTACTAGGAATTGCTGCCCTGGATAGTAAAGCATCAGGGAAGATGGGAGTCCGAGCAGTAGTCTACTACATGAGTACTACAATCATTGCTGTACTGATTGGTATAATCATTGTGGTCATCATCCACCCTGGGAAAGGTACTAAAGAAAATATGCACAGAGAAGGCAAAATTGTGCAAGTGACAGCAGCAGATGCCTTTCTTGATTTAATCAGGTATGGCTATGATATCGCACATTTTCTGTTCCAATAGTAATGAGAGTAATATTTATATTCACACAAGAACAAATGTGACCCTTTTTAGACAGTGACTGCATAAACTAGTCAAATATTTTTCATCTGTGTGATGCCAATATCTCTAATTCCCACAATGCTACGAAAGAATACACTGATTTATTTTCAAACCCAGCTGTTGCAAGGGAAGAAATTGCTTCTAATATTCAAAGAAAGATTGTTTCTTTCACTTACAAAAGAAAGAATTCTGTTCTGCTATCTGCATGGGTCTTTCCCCCTACTTCCATAGCACAATCCTCATTACCAAATTCCTCTGCTTTTCTTTATTTCCAACTTTTGACAGTTTTCTCACTTCACTTGAATCCCTGATTTAGCTACTCATCTTGATTTTGAATGGTAGCCTCCAACCTGGGTGCGTCTACTCAACTTGTTAAATTGTATTGATGGGAAATAAATTCTAGGAACAGGGACATAAAATGCTTGAAATAGAGGGGCACAGATATAAAATCTTGTTTTCTCCTTGCTCAGAGACTCTGCAATGCCTCTTTTATAGAGCTACTTTGTCACAGATGTATTCCAGGGAGTAGGGAAGCTGAGGTTTTGAACTCGGGAGCTTTTCCACAGGTAAAGCCACCAAAATTTTGTGTTCCACTAACCCATTTGGAGAAGCCAGAGACATGGAGAAAGGCCTCCAAGAGTCATGCTGCCAGGAAGGGGGACTTCAGAAAGACCCATGAAGAGGTTTGCACTCAGATTCCTCAAGATTTATTCAGTTAGGCTGCTTCTAATTCCCTCTGAAATGTCACCATTCTGGAAAGCAAATAGACAAACAAGTATACACACACACACACACATATATATATATATATATATGTATGTATAATTATATGTGCATGTGTTACTATTAAAGAATACACCAATTTCAGGAATAGTTTTTTCCTTAATCATGACAAGAATCTAAATCAAGTAATAAACAAGTGTCATGATGTACTAGACCACATGACTAAAAAAAAGTCTTTGAAAAGTTGAAATTCATTAAATATTAGTAACTTGTTTATTAATCCAGATTCAGAATGCAATAAGTACAAGACTCAAAGTTAGCACTGACCCACAGAGCTTTGTTGATTGGATAATTCAGCTAATATCCTGCTCCATAATCAAACCTGCTATGTAATATTTGATACAAAGATTTAGATTGCCAGGATTTATCCAACTCTACTGTGATTTTACCTGATAAATCTTACCAGGCCAATTCTATATGCAAAGCTCTACTCACTGTATGCTTAACTATATATTTGCCTTAGGATCCTTTTGAACATTATCCGGTCACATCTTTTATTAGGTGTGCCCCTGCTTAAGACACAGCTGGAGTCTTATTAGTTCTCATGTTATTTTCTTTCTTTTCCACAGAAATATGTTCCCTCCAAATCTAGTGGAAGCTTGCTTTAAACAGGTAAAATTGTTTTGTTATTTCTAACTAAACCATAACAAAGTAGTAAACTGAAACGTAACAGCGTTTTCTTCAGGAATATCACATGCTTGCACTTAGCAACAGAAACAAATGCTGCCAGTTGTCAAAAACTCCCGAATAAAACCAACCGAACCAGCGCTTTCCTTTCAAATATACTGTCTCAGTATTTGCTTTGAGAAGAAAACACACCTGGTGAAGCACATTTAAAAAGTAAGTTTTCCAAAGTACCGAATTTGTAACTCTACAGAGAGCTTCGGTGAAGTCAGTACAGAAATTACTTTTCAAAACCAGTGTGATATTAAACTGCTTGATACTGGGCTAAGCACCATCTGTGCAAAGACTGGGAGGCTTTCTTGGGAGAAATGTGCACCTTCCTGGAGAGGTACATAGAGGATGACATTCTGAAGATACTTTCCTGAGGAGGTACTTAAAGGGTGAGATTCTGAAGATAACCTCCTGTCGTGGAGGCAGGGAATTAATGCAGCCGAGTGAGGAATATATATATAAAAACAGTTATTTTATTTTCCCAAAAAACGACCCCAAAACTATATACAGAAATTAATTTAGGTTTAATTAGCAGGTTCAGTTAGGTTGAGAAGATCTATAAGGATGCCATAGGTAGGTTTGACTATTTTGGAAGTCAGAAGTTGGAAAAGGCTTAAGCTATTAAATATAGCATCCCCCTTATTAGAATAGAATAGAATAGAATAGAATAGAATAGAATAGAATAGAAT
>WAAF01019374.1:3351-14239 GCA_013400475.1 Tricholaema leucomelas
TAGACTGGATGTTAGGAGGAAGTTCTTCACAGTGAGGGTGGTGAGACACTGGCACAGGTTGCCCAGGGAGGTTGTGGATGCTTCCTCCCTGGAGGTGTTTAAGGCCAGGCTGGATGAGGCCTTGAGCAGCCTGCTCTAGTGGGAGGTGTCCCTGCCTATGGCAGGGGGTTGGAGCTGGATGATCCTTGAGGTCCCTTCCAACCTAGACCATTCTATGACTCTATGATTCTGAGTGCTCCTGCAGACACCTGGCTCAGTGGTGACCTGGCAGTGCTGGGTTAATGGGTGGACTTGCTGATGTCAAAGGTGTTCTCCAGCCAAAATGACTCTCTGATAATACTGTAAACCACCACCAGCCTCTGAAGAGACAAATTCTAAACCCAGAACGTTCACAGCCAGCAGCAAATTAGCCAAATTAGCTTGCAGTGATCTCACAGGAGTCATGCTGAGGAGCTCCATCAGCCATATGCAACATGAGATGATGAACTGATTCCACAGCCCTCCAGAGAAGAATAAAAGAGATGGAAGACAGGAGATTTAGACTGGATATTATAAAGATATAACAGTGAATGTAGTGCTGAGATGCTGCATTAGGTTGCTCAGGTTGTGGATGCCTCTTCCTGGAAGGTGTTCAAGGCCAGGTTGGATTGGGCTATGGATGATCTGCTCTAGTGGAAGGTGTTCCTGCCTGTGGCATGAGGTTGGAACTTGATGATCTTTAAGGTCTCTTCCAACTCAAACCATTCCATGATTCTCTGTCCTCTGTGCTCTGTGTTAGACAGTATTGTCCTGCTCTGGCAGGGAGGGGCTGGACTCGATGATCTCTTTGGGTCCCTTCCAACCCCTACCATCCCATCCTATTCTGTGATAAAACAGCCCTCACAATACATGGCCACAAAAGAGGGTGTTGAAGTCACAGAGTCATAGAATTGCTTCAGTTGGGGAAGAACTCTAAGGTCATTGAGTCCAACCATCAACCCAGCACCACCATGGCCAGTAAACCTTGTCCCCAAGTGCCATGCCCACAGGTTTCTTGAACACCTCCAGGGATGGAGACTCCACCAATGCCCTGGGCAGCCTGTTCCAATGCCTGACCTCTCTTGTAGGAAAGAAATGTTTCCTGCTATCCAACCTAAGCCTCCCCTGGCACAACTTCAGGCCACTTCTCTCATTCCATCACCTGATACCAGGAAGAAGAGACCAACCTCCACCTGGCTCCAATCTCCTTTCAGGGAGTCGTAGAGAGCAATGAGGTCTTACCTCCTTTTTCTCCAAACTAAACAACACCAATTCCCTCAGCTGCTCCTCACCAGACCTCTTCTCCACACCCTTCACCTTTCAGATCTGTAGATGTGTCCATGTTGGATAAATACATTCCAGAGAAATCAGATTTCCCAGGAGGAACCCAGTGCTGGGGAGAGAAGGGCCTGCAGAGCAGGAGCTCACCCATCCTCACCCCTATGCCTGCATGAGCAGGAAGCCCAGGAGCTCTCCAAGAGATGTGATGGTAGCTCCCAGAGACAGAACTATGAAAGAAAAAATTCTCTGCACATGAAGTGCTGAAACAGAAACACAAATGGAAAGCTTTGGACCAAAATCCAGCATTTCTCTGTCCTCTTCTGCTCAACTCTGTTCCATATCTTTATTGATGATCTGGACGCGAGGGTTGAGTCCAGCATCAGTAAGTTTGCAGATGACACCAGGCTTGGAGCAGCTGTGGAGCTGTTGCAGGGTAGGAGAGCCCTGCAGAGGGATCTTGCCAGGCTGGATGGGTGGGCAGAGGCCAATGGGATGAGACTGAACAAGGCCAAGTGCAGGGTTCTGCACTTTGGCCACAACAACCCCAAGCAGCACTACAGGCTGGGGACAGAGTGGCTGAGAGCAGCCAGGCAGAGAGGGAGCTGGGGGTGTGCAGCCTGCAGAAGAGGAGGCTCAGGGCAGACCTCATTGCTGTCTGCAGCTCCCTGAAGGGAGGCTGTAGCCAGGTGGGGTTGGGCTCTTCTGCCAGGCAACCAGCAACAGAACAAGGGGACACAGGCTCAAGTTGTGGTAGGGGAGGTCTCGGCTGGATGTTAGGAGGAAGCTGTTGGCAGAGAGAGTGATTGGCATTGGAATGGGCTGCCCAGGGAGGTGACAGGACTCAGGGGGATGGAGCCAAGCTAGAAATGGGCAGATTCAACCTGGATGTTAGGAAGAAGTTGTTCAGCATGAGGGTGGTGAGAGCCTGGAAGGGGTTGCCCAGAGAGGTGATTGAAGCCTCATCCCTGGAGGTGTTTAAGGCCAAGTTGGATAAAGCTCTGGACACACACTAACCATCCCCAGCCCCCTCAATCACTCCTTGCCAAATGTATTCTCCAGGCCCTTCCCTAGCTTTGTTGCCCTCCTCTGGACCTGCTCCAGCACCTCCAAAGGTTAGCTCTCCTGCATAACCCTTTTTGGACTACACATCACCCAAAGCCTTACTCTTCCTCCTTTGAATTCACTGTTTAAAGCAGCAGAGCTGTTACAACGACCAAAACACACTCCTGATCCACCTCTCTTTTTTGTTTGCTCACCTTCAGCCTGTTTAACTGGAGGAGTGCTGCTGCTGTAACATCACCTGCCTTCAGAATGCCCCTGAGATGCTCACAAAGAGAACACAGGAGCCATTCTGGCTCAGGAACATTTGCCCAGGCCTGGTTTTCTGGCTTTTACAGGGCAAATATTCAACATTTTGAGTATTTCCCCCCCCCCTCCAACACTATTCAGTGACCTACTTTATGGAGGCGTGGAGGGGGATGGGGTGGTGGTGGAAGGCTGCTGGGGGGATTACTTCAGGTCCATTTATAGAAGACACTCAGGCATAAATCTCTGTCTTTCATGCTGAAAGTACAACATGTGAAGGGGAAAACAGCCCTACTGAAGTGCAGTGCTGAGTACACTGAGAGGCTGGCAAGTTGCTTGCATTGCCACATAGCCCTTTCTAATCTGCTGGAAGACCTAACTGCCTCCCTTCTTCCCTCTGAGGTGCCTCTTTCTTCAAGTGTTGACTCCAAGAGCAATCACAGAACAGCTTCAGTCAAAAGGGACCCTCAAAGGTCTTGTCCAAGCTCCCTACAGTCAGCAGAGATATCTCCAAGTAGAGGAGATTACTCAGGGCCCCACTGAGTTTGACCTTCAATGTCATTTCTGGGCAATCTGCTGTATCCAGGATGTGGATGAGAAGATCTTCTGCTGGGGATGTGGATGAGAAGAAGATCTTCTGCTGGAGAGCAGCCCTGTGGAGAGGGATCTGAAAGTGCTGGTGGAGAACATCCGTGGCACAGCAATGTGCCCTTGTGGCCCAAGAAGGCCAATGGGATCTTGGGCTGCATTAAGCAGAGTGTGTCCAGCAGATCAAGGGAGGTTCTCCTCCCTCTCTGCTCTGCCCTGCTGAGACCTCATCCTAAGCACTGCCTTCAGTTTTGGGCTCCCCAGTTCAAGAGGGACAGGGATCTGCTGGAGAGAGTCCAAGGGAGAGCTACAAGGATGATAAGGGGACTGGAGCACTGCCTGATGAGGAGAGGCTGAGGGACCTGGGGCTGTTCAGTCTGGAGAAGAGAAGACTGAGGGGGAATCAAATAAATGTTTATCTCTATCTGAGGGCTGGGGGTCAGGAGTGGGGGGACAGGCTCTGCTCACTGCTCCCTGGGATAGGACAAGGAGTAGTGGATGGAAGCTGCAGCACAGGAGGTTCCAGCTCAACACAAGGAGGAACTTCTTTCCTGGAAGGGTCCCAGAGCACTGGCACAGGCTGCCCAGAGAGGTTGTGGAGTCTCCTTCTCTGGAGCCTTTCCAGACCTGTCTGGATGTGTTCCTGTGTGCCCTGAGCTAGATTGTATGGTCCTGCTCTGGCAGGGGGGTTGGACTCGATGATCTCTTTGTGTCCCTTCCAACCTCTGACATCCTGGGAGCGTGTGATCAAGATGAGAACATGATGCTAGGCTGTCTTCCTGGCTGAGAACCCCAGTGTGATCTAGTGCCTACAACAGGTTTCTGAGCTAGTTGTGACATAGGAACATAAAATGAGGAGGGGAAGAGTCTCAGTTGGTTCTCCTGGAGTCTCTTACCCTACCTACCATTTGTCAGTGAAGGTTTTCTGACCACCAAGAATGATATTTGGCTGCTTTCTGGGGGCAAGTTATGAGGGTTCAGAGGTTCAGATAACAAAGCTCTGAATGCTAACAACAATCCAGGGAGGTTTGAACTGGCAGAGGGGAGATTGAAAGTGGATGTTAGGAAGAAGTTGTTTACAGTGAGGGTGGTGAGACACTGGCACAGGTTGCCCAGGGAGGTTGTGGAGCACAGAAGCACAGATCTTTGATCACCTTCTGTGCTTCTGTGCTCCACAGCCTCCCTCGAGGTGTTGAGGGCCAGGCTGGATGAGGCCTTGAGCAACCTGTTCTAGTGGGAGGTGTCCCTGCATATGGGGATTGGAACTGGCTGAGCTTTGAGGTCCCTTCCAAGCTAAACAATTCTATGATTCTATGAACAACGAGAAGAGAGGGTTAGAGAGATGACAAGTACTTGACTTCCAGCCTGCTGCACCATTCCCTTGTCTGTCTGCAGGGTACTTATGTTCCTTCTGCTGTCTGGAGAACATTATTCTGCCTGGCAAGGGAAAAGGTAGTATCTGACTGCAGAATGTCCTGCAGGAGCTGTGCAATATCCCTGCAGTATCTGCAGTAACTTTGTTAATCTTAGAGCCAACTCTACCCCAAACCAGCAGACAGACACAGCACAACACTGATACTACACCAGTGCAAGTCCTGGCATTTGGAGAGACATGACTGTGTCTGGGCCTTCATCTTCCTAATCACCACAGTAATTACTGATGAATCAGTGATGACCTTCAAAAGCCCACTGAAACCATTTCAGCTTCCACTTCACTGGGTAAGGAACTCAGACAAAGAGGCAGAGGTTCTTTTAAAATAAAAAAAGTAAGATTGATCCCAATTTTGAGGTTTTCCTCCACTCTTCCGATTTCCTTGAGTGTTATGAAGTCACAGAATGTGACTTTGGAAGAGACCTTTGGAGATCATCCAGTCTGACCTCTTAACTAAAGCAGGATCACCCACAGCAGCTTGCCCAGGATCACAATGTCCAGCTGGCTTTGGAATCTCTCCACAGAAGGAGATCTTCCAGTCCAATCTCTCTGCTCAAGCAGGGTCACCCATAGCAGCTTGCCCAAGATCACAGTGTTCAGGTGGGATTTAAATCTCTGCAGAGAAAGAGACTCCACAGGCTCTCTGGGCAGCCTCAGGGCTGCAGCACCCTCACACCAACCAAAGTTTTTCCTCACCTTCAGATGGAGCCTCTTGGGTTGTAGTTTGTGACTGTTACACCTTGTCCTGTCACCAGGCAGCACTGGCAGGAGCCTGGTTCCATCCTCCTGCTCCTCACAGGTCCTTTAGCTCTTGCTGAGCATTAAGAAGATGCCCTCTGGGTCTGCTCTTTTCCAGGTTCAACAGCCTCCAGTTTGTGCCTGTTGCCCCTTGTCCTGTCACTAGGCAGCTCTGGCAAGAGTCTGGTTCCATCCTCCTGCTCCTCACAGGTCCTTTAGCTCTTGCTGAGCATTAAGAAGATGCCCTCTGGGTCTGCTCTTTTCCAGGTTCAACAGTTTGTGCCTGTTGTCCCTTGTGCTGTCACTGGGCACAGGTAGCAAGTTTGGAATCTCCATGTGTGTCCAGCCCCTTAACCACATGGCTTTACTTAACTAGCCCTTATCTAACCCACAGCTCAGTCCTGTCACACCTGCCTGTCTCCATGTACATAATATCCTTCATCAACTCCTGTAAGTGGTCAAACCATCCAGACTGATGTCTGAAGCAGACAGACAGGACAGACTGAGAGCTGGGCACAGAGGAACCAGATGAAGTTCAACAAGGACAAGAGCAGAGTCCTGCATCTGGGCAGGAATAACAAACTGCACCAGGACAGGCTGGGAGGTGATCTGCTGGAGAGCAGCCCTGTGGAGAGGGACCTGGGGGTCCTGGTGGCTAACAAGTTACCCATGGCACAGCAATGTGCCCTTGTGGCCAACAGGGACAATGGGATCCTGGGGTGTATTAGGAGGAGTGTGTCCAGCAGATCAAGGGAGGTTCTCCTTTGCCTCTACTCTGCCCTGCTGAGACCTCATCTTGAATCCTGTGTTCAGTTTTGGGCTCCCCAGTTTCAGAGGGACAGGGATCTGCTGGAGAGGGTCCAGCAGAGAGCTAGGAGGATGATGAGGGGACAGGAGGGCATGGCTGATGAGGAGAGGCTGAGGGACCTGGGGCTGTTCAGTCTGGAGAAGAGAAGACTGAGAGGAGATTTGATAAATGTTTATAAGTATCTGAAAGCTGCCAGGAGTGGGGAACAGGCTCTGCTCACTGCTCCCTGGGACAGGACAAGGAGCAATAAGTGTAAGCTGCAGCAAAAGAGGTTCTGCCTCAACACAAGAGGGAACTTCTTTCCTCTAAGGCTCACAGAGCACTGGCACAGGCTCCTCACACAGGTTGTGGAGTTTCCTTCTCTGGAGCCTTTCCAGGCCTGTCTGGATGTGTTCCTGTGTGACCTCAGCTAGATTGTATGGTCCTGCTCTGGCAGGGGGATTGGACTTGATGATCTCCTTGGGTCCCTTTCAACCTCTGACATCCTGTGAGCCTGTGATCCTGTAACCCACAGCTCAGTCCTGTCTCACCTGCCTGTCTCCAAGTACACAATATTCTTCATCAGCTCCTGGAAGTGGTCAACCCATCCAGACTGATGTCTGAAGCACAGTGGTGCTCAGGTGGGATCCATGGTTCCAGCATCATACTGAAACATCAAATCACAGAATGCCTTGGGTTGGAAGGGCCCTTTAAGGTTCATCTTGTCCAACCCCCTGCAGTCAGTAAGGACATATCCAAGTAGAACAGGCTGCTCAGAGCCCTGTTAAGCCTGACCCTGAATGTCTCCAGGCATGAGGTCTCCACCACCTCCTCAGGTAACCTGTTCCAGCATTCCACCACCCTCACAGTAAAGAACTTCATCCTAATGTCCAATCTATATCTACCCTGCTCTAGTTTCAGACCACTGCCCCTTGTTCTGTCATCACTTAGCCTGGGAAACAGCCACTCCACAGATGTCTTATAGGCTCCCTTCAGGTACTGCAAGGCACACAGAAGGTCTCCCTGAGGTCTTCTCTTCTCCAAGCTGAACAATCTCAGTTTCCCCAGCCTGTCTTTGTATGCTCCAGCCTTCTAATCATTCTGTGGGCTTCTCTGCAACTGCTCCACCAGATCCATGTCCTTCTTGTATTCAGGGCCAGGTGCTGGGGAGGCTCCTGTATTACAATTTCCCTGCAGGTGTTTAAGGCCAGGCTGCATGAGGTCTTCAGCAACCTGGTCTAGTGGAAGGTTTCCCTGCCCATGGCAGGGGGATTACAACTGGATGATCATAGGATCATAGAATGGTTTGGGTTGGAAAGGACCTCAAAGCTCAGCCAGTTCCAACCCCCCGTTATAGGCAGGGACACCTCCAACTAGAACAGGTTACTCAAAGCAATCTTTGATCATCTTCTGTGCTTCTGTGCTCCACAACCTCCCTGGGCAACCTGTGCCAGTGTCTCACCACCCTCACTGCAAAGAACATCTTTGGAGGTCACTCAAGGCACCTCCAGGGAGGCTGTGAAGCACAGAAGCACACAATGTGATCAAAGATCAGATTCTGTGCTTCTGTGCTCCACAGCCTCCCTGGGCAACCTGTGCCAGTGTCTCACCACCCTCACTGCAAACAACTTCTTCCTAACATCCACTCTCAATCCCCCTCTGCAACTTCAAACCCATTCCCCCTCATCCTGGCATAACAAGATAGAATCACAGAATCATAGAATCAAGCAGGTTGGAAGAGACCTCCAAGCTCACCCAGCCCAACCTAGCACCCAGCCCTANCTCTCTCAGCCTGTCCTCAGAGTAGAGCCGCTGCAGTCCTCTGAGCATCTTGGTGACCTCCTCTGGACTTGCTCCAACAGTTCCATGTCCTTCTTGTGTTGGGGGCTGCAGAACTGCACACAGGACTGCAGGTGAGATCTTTAAGATCCCTTCCAACCCAAACCATTTTATGATTATCGAACTGACAATTGATCATGGAGCAGTAATCAAGCAGGATTGTTTAGATGTGATATGGAATCACAGAATCATAGAATCAAGCAGGTTGGAAGAGACCTCCAAGCTCATCCAGCCCAACCTAGCACCCAGCCCTAGCCAGTCAACCAGACCATGGCACTAAGTGCCTCATCCAGGCTTTGCTTGAACACCTCCAGGGACAGTGACCAAGAATGGTAGAATCATAGAAGACATCAAATTGGAAGGGAGCCTCTTAGGTCACCCTGTCCAATCCCCCTGCAGTGAGCAGGGACATCTAATTGCAAAACATACCTGAAGGTGTAAAACTTGGGAGGAAAAGAGCTGTGGCTGTGCTGTTTGAGGCAGAAGTGTGCTTTTTATCTGTCTGCAAAAGCAGAAAGCATAAACTTGAACCTGTTTGGTTAAAAAAAGGGGTCAGTAGATGCCTATTCAACATCTTTCTTCCACGCTTAGAAAGCTGTTTTCCAGCGCGCTCTTTGTTGTCTTACTTCTAAACCTCCATCCCCAGTGGGCAACAAGCAGGATCTGAGAAACACAGCAACCCTGCTTATAACAGCCAGGATGGAGAGCAGATACAAGATCCACACCACTTCCCTCTGTATTTTAACATAAAATGGGTTCTGAGAACAAAAATGCCTCTTTTTCTTATCCTCCTCCCCAGATACCAAGCAGCAATGACTCCTTTTCTTCTTTGGTTGCAACTCCTTTGGGGAGGGCAAGAAAATGAATCTGCATCCTGCTGTTTTCTAGATCATTTTACTTACCTGGATTAATATTAAAGTCAACTATTGGGAGGGAAATCTAAAGTATCTGTTAATTGCACATCAGCTCTTGGCAGCTGGAGAAGAGGAGGTTGAGGGGAGACTTGGCTGCTCTCTACAGTTCCCTGAAATGAGGCTGGGTTGAGTTGAGAGTTGATCTCTTCTTACAACTATCAGGAGATTGAATGAGAGGAAATGGCCTGAAATTGGGCCAGGGGATGTTCAAGTTGGGCCAGGGGATGTTCAGGTTGGGCCAGGGGATGTTCAGGTTGTGCCAAGGGATGTTCAAGTTGGGCCAGGGGATGTTCAGGTTGTGACAAGGGATGTTCAAGTTGGGCCAGGGGATGTTCAGGTTGGGCCAGGGGATGTTCAGGTTGTGCCATGGGATGTTCAAGTTGGGCCAGGGGATGTTCAGGTTGGGCCAGGGGATGTTCAGGTTGGGCCAGGGGATGTTCAGGTTGTGCCATGGGATGTTCAAGTTGGGCCAGGGGATGTTCAGGTTGGGCCAGGGGATGTTCAGGTTGTGCCAAGGGATGTTCAAGTTGGGCCAGGGGATGTTCAATTGTGCAAGTGGATATTCAGGTTGGGCCAGGAGATGTTCAAGTTGGGCCAGGTGCCTATGGCAGGGGGGTTGGAACAGGATGAGCTTTGAGGTCCCTTCCAACCCAAACTATTCTCTGATTCTAAGATTTTCAGTGGTGCCCAGTGATAGGATAATGGTTAACAGGCACAACATTGAACACTGGAAGTTCTATCTAAACATGAAGAACTTCTTTAAGGGTGACAGAGCACTGGAAAAGGCTGCCAAGAGAGGAGGTGGATCCTCTACCTCCTGATATATTTAAAACTAGCTCAGACCTGGTCCTGTGTGACCTTTTCTAGGTGAACCTGCCTTGGCAGGGGCATAGGACTTGACGGTCTTCAGAGGTCACTTCCAACCATTCTGCAGTGCTGTGATTCAGTTTGGTTAACATAACACAGCACCTCCAGAAGAGGAGACTGAGAGGTGACCTCAGCAATGGTTATCAAGATGCAAAGGTGAGTGGCAGGAGGCTGGAGCAAGGCCCTGCTGGGTGATGCCCAGGGACAGGACATGGGGCAATGGGTGGAAGCTGAGGCAGAGGAAGTTCCATCCTGTTTCTCCTCATATCTTCCTTCCAGTTGCTTTTTTTCCCCCTGATGCTGGATGCCCTGAAGTTTTAAGGAAAGGTCAAAGTCCTTTTATAGAAGCAGTAACTTTTCTGCCAGTAAAAAAAGGACACATCTAGGTGTAGTAGATATTAATGTCTTCATGGGAGAAGTCCACCACATGCCACTTATTCTGGTTTCTGACCTTTAATCAAAGCAGTTTTGCTACTGGTCTAAGGATCAACTTGGGTATATAAGGAAGGGTTTATGCTGAGACTGTTGAGACCTTAGCTCAGTGTCCCAGAGAGGTGGTAGGTAGCCAGGATGGTGGTGGAGTCACCATCCCTGGAGGTGTTCAAGAAATGTGTGGACATGGCACTTTAGGACATGGTTTAATGGCCCATGGTGGTGTTGGTTTGAGGTTGGATTCAATGATCTTTAGAGGTCTTTACCAATCCAAGCAATTCTGTGCCCCCATCCTGGAACCACCTCAGGTCAAGTTGTGTGGGGCTCTGAGCAACCTGCTCTAGTTGCAGCTATCTCTGCTGACTGCAGGGGAGTTTAGAGTAGGTCACAGAACATCAGAGAAACCATAGACACATCCTGATAGCAAAAGCTCCTCAGGATCAACAAGTCCAATTTATAAGCCTACTCTACAAGATTCAACTTAAACCCTATCTCCAAGCATCACATCCAAACAGCTTTTAAACACATCAACACAGATGACTTTGAGAGGTTCATTCAAACCCAAACCATTCTGTGAGTCTCTGATACCATCAAGCTGAGACTCTGTGGACATGCCTTGTTTCTTTGAGTCAAGGAAAGCCACAGCTTGGCTATGTCCACAAAGAGGCTGAAGGGAATGGAACATCT
>WAAF01019383.1:6299-25108 GCA_013400475.1 Tricholaema leucomelas
GCACAACTTGAGGCTGTGTCCCCTTCCTCTGTTGCTGCTTGTCTGGGAGAAGAGACCAACCCCCACCTGGCTACAGCCTCCCTTCAGGTAGTTGTAGACAGCAGTGAGGTCCCCCCTGAGCCTCCTCTTCTCCAGGCTAAACACCCCCAGCTCCCTCAGCCTCGCCTCATAGGGTTTGTGTTCCAGGCCCTTCACCAGCCTGTATGACTGTATATACTGTCAATATCTGCTTGTAAATTCTGCTAAGATGTTAATAATAAGCTTCATTCAATTTCCAGAGCTGGCTGAGCCTAGTCTGGGTGATTTCCAAAGTGGGGGGGGGGGGCAGATAACACCTAAACCATCACAGATGGAGGTGGGGTATAACGTGTACATGTATCCAGCCACTCCAATGACTTCTGGTAAAATCACAGGTTCACTCTTCAGTGTTTAAAACCCCCCAAACACTGAGGCAATCAGCAGGTTCTAGGAGGTCAGCACTCCAGTGACTTCTCACTGCTCCAGGTATTTCAGGTGAAGTAATACTCCAAAAATCTTCTCAAGGACTAGGTCAGCACCCAGTCGTAGTGCCCACAGACATTAAAGAACACATTTTGGAAGTGAAACAACAAATTCCCAATAGAAATGGAGTAAAAAAAAAAAATCAGCCAGAATTTCAAGTAAGGAAAAAAAAAAAATCTTCCCATGCCTGCCCAGCTGTCCTCTCAGAAATGCAAAAGTGTTTCTGCAAATTCTTCAGGCTGCAGTTTTAGGATGGGACAAGCAAGTTTCCATCTATTACTTGTTTTAATTATTCTAATGGTCTGTGAGAGCCTAACAGCAAAGGCAAAGTTACTATGACAAAGCTCCTTGCTGCTTTTTCTGTCTTCTTGGTGTTACTTGTAGTTTCTTCTTGGTGTTGTTTGTAGTTTCAGGGTTCCTCCTATTTGGTACTTAAAAATATTCATGATGCCAAATGAGCAAATTGTTAAAAAACAGCTTAAGTAAGCATGCTCATAAAAGCTTAATTCCCAAGTCACAAATAATCTCACTAAGCTATTTGCCTCAGTTAAATTCTGACAATGAGGTCCCCAGGTTAATCTTCCACATCAAAGCAACCTTTCAAAGAACATCTACAAGTAATTTTTGCCATAAAACACAGACATCCTGTGGAAACTCCTTTTCCCCCTGAAGAGAAGAAGTTCAACATGTTTTCTGGCATTAGCCAGTGTCCAACCCTACCCATAGAGCTTGCTCCTAACTTTTCTGGGTATGTCCTCGAATGGAACAAGTTTTTACTAGAACTGTTACATAAAGTGAACTGTTCTCAAATGGTGCTTCCTACACTGCTCAAACACAAAACTATTAAAGCCCCATGCAAATTAGTAACTTAAATTTAATAATGAACTATTTTCTTTCTTATTAACAAAGACTCAATCTAATTTGCAGAAGAGTTACAAATGAAGCTTCTATTTAAGTATTTCAAAAACACAGGCTTGAATCATAGAATCAACCAGGTTGGAAGAGACCTCCAAGATCATCCAGCCCAACCTAGCACCCAGCCCTAGCCAAGCAACTAGACCATGGCACTAAGTGCCTCATCCAGGCTTTTCTTCAACACCTCCAGGGATGGTGACTCCACCACCTCCCTGGGCAGCCCATTCCAATGCCAATCACTCTCTCTGCCAACAACTTCCTCCTAACATCCAGCCTGGACCTCCTCTGGCACAACTTGAGGCTGTGTCCCCTTGTTCTGTTGCTGGTTGCCTGGCAGAAGAGACCAACCCCACCTGGCTACAGCCTCCCTTCAGGTAGTAGTAGACAGCAATAAGGTCTGCCCTGAGCCTCCTCTCCCGCAGGCTGCACACCCCCAGCTCCCTCAGCCTCTCCTCACAGGGCTGTGCTCCAGGCCCCTCCCCAGCTTCACCGCTATTCTCTGGACATATTCCAGTACCTCAACATCTCTCTTGAATTGAGGAGCCCAGAACTGGACACAGCACTCAAGGTGGAGAAAAGAGTTTTCATAAACTATCTATCCTGTCATCCTATGGTTACTAAAAAGTTGGGTTCTCTCTTTGAACCTTTTGTAAGCAAAACGTAGCTGTCCAGAGTGACCTGAATTTGAGGCTCAGACTTTTTTTATACTCAAAAGGCCAAGTAAACTCAAACAGACACCTTCCTGACAAATGTCATCCATTTGGAAAGCCAGCTGCAGTTGTTTAATTACTGACTTTGACAGAGAATGACCAGTCTCTACCAACACTTGTGTCAGAGCTTTTACTGCTGAAGAGAATGAGGAAATTCCACATTCCCAGAAACTGCAAAAAGCCAGAGCCTGCACAAGCATGAGCATTCAGATTTAATCATATTTTCTGGGAAATAAAATTAGCCCAATGTAGCTCTTGGGCTTTCACTTCTGAATGACACAGGTACATCTCTTGAAATACCAGAAAATGCTAGGCACGTATTCAGAGACCTGCAGTTTAGATCATCAGGAAACTGGAGGGTACAGTTTTCACCTCTATTCCCACTTCAACATTACATTTGATGGCAGCCAGGATTTTGCTATAAACTCAGTAAAATGTCTGCCCCAGTAAGAAAGTCTTCAGACAATTATGAAATTGTGATTGAAGGTTATATAAACAATTCATGCTCAAACTTCAGGGTGTAGCTGCCAGCCCTTCCTTTTCAGAAGGGGAAGTCACTGTTGTATTCTGATGGGAAAGTTTAAATGGCAGGAATAGGATCTGTGTTAAATTTACGAGACAAATAGGAAACAATGGTCTTCCAAACACAATAGAAGATAACTAAGCATTGGCCTGCAGCCACCTGCAAAGCACATGCTGCTCTGCACCACTGATGTGGAGCATTTTTAGTTCAGCACTCCTTAAGTTCAACAACAACAACAACATAGGTATTTGTTTTGCTTCTGCCACAAAGAATCCTCTGGCAAAGTCAGTATCTTTGAAATCTGACACACTTTGGATATAACTCAACAGCCAGTTGTGATGATCAGCAAGGAAACCTGCTCGTGGCATTGTGACAAACTGCCTGACACGAAGACTATGTAGGGTACAGACACCCTTGACCTTGTTCTTGAACTGTTTCAGTCGCAGAAGAAACCACAAAGAGCAACTGACCAAAAAAGTCTTCTTTCCCCAAGGTACTTCCTTTGCTCAGAATGTGAGGTCTATTCTACTCTGCTCTGCTGAGACCCCACCTGGAGTACTGCATCCAGTTCTGGAGCCCCTGCTACAAGAAGGATGTGGAGATGCTGAACTGTGTCCAGAGAAGGGCCATGAGGATGCTCAGAGGGCTGGAGCAGCTCTGCTATGAGGACAGACTGAAAGAGTTGGGGCAGTTGAGTCTAGAGAAGAGGAGGCTCCCAGGTGACCTTCTTGTGGCCTTCCAGTATCTGAAGGGGGCCTACAAAAAAGGCTGAGAAGGGACTCTTTAGGATGTCAGATAGTGACAGGACTAGGGGGAATGGAGCAAACCTGGAGATGGGTAGGTTCAGACTGGATATGAGGAGGAAGTTCTTCAGTAGAAGAGTGGTGAGAGCCTGGAATGGGTTGCCCAGGGAGGTGGTTGAAGCCCCGTCCCTGGAGGTGTTTAAGGCCAGGCTGGACGAGGCTCTGGCCAGCCTGCTCTAGGCTGGGGTGTCCCTGCCCATGGCAGGGGGCCTGAAAGTAGATGATCCTTGTGGTCCCTTCCAATCCTAACTGATTCTATGTTTCTATGTGAGGTAGTTAATTAAATTCAGGTTACTCACTCATTCCAACTTACAGTGGTCTATGGTCTGGATCTAGAGTGCCACCACAGACAAAATCCAGGTGGTGTTAAGGTGGCAGGAAAACATCACCAGTTGGATGACACATGAGTATCACTCAGGTTTCAAACAGAAGTCCAAACCTATCCTCATTTGTTATCTTTCTCCATATCTAACAGCTGCATCTCTCACCCGCATTTCTCAAACAAGATAAAGCCATCTTTTACAAATTAACCCTCAAACTTCTCTGTTATTCTATCTACTCCTCTGGAACTACATTCATGTGGTCTTCTCTATGAGTTAACGTCCCAGTTGTATGCAACCCCTGCACATCTCCTTCATATCACAACTACCAGAAACAATGAGCTTCCTGAAGGACACTCAAACCTCATTGCATCTTGGAAACTTGGAATAAATACTATACTTTAAAATAAGCTAAAATATTTTGACCTCTGGGGCACCCTACAATGTCTCCTTAAAATACAGTGACCAAAAAAATCCAATTCAAAACAAATCAAACCAACCAACCAAATCAAAGAAAGGGAAAAATAAAGGGAAAAAAGCAAAACCAACCCAGCAAGTGGAAGGGATGCTAAAGAGACAGGACAGTGCTTCCAGATACACAACAAAGGCATTTCTCACTAGTGGAGTGTGGAGACAATGATACAGCAAGAGTAGAAGCAAACCGTCATAGAATCATAGAAGCAAACAGGTTGGAAGAGACCTCCAAGATCATCCAGGCCAACCTAGCACCCAGCCCTAGACAATAAACTTGGAAAAGACCTCCAAGATCATCCAGTCCAACCTAGCACCCAGCCCTATCCAAACAACTAGACAAGTGCCTCATCCAGGCTTTTCTTCAACACCTCCAGGGACAGTGACTCCACCACCTCCCTGGGCAGCCCATTCCAATGCCAATCACTCTCTATGGCAACAACTTCCTCCTAACATCCAGCCTAGACCTCCCTTGGCACAACTTGAGACTGTGTCCCCTTGTTCTGCTGCTGGTTGCCTGGCAGAAGAGAGCAACCCCACCTGGCTACAGCCTCCCTTCAGGTAGTTGTAGACAGCAATGGACCCCCTCTGAGCCTCCTCTTCTGCAGGCTGCACACTCCCAGCTCCCTCAGCCTCTCCTCACAGGGCTGTGCTCCAGGCCTCTCACCACCTTTGTTGCCCTTCCCTGGACATGTTCCAGTATCTCAACATCTCTTTTGAATTGAGGGGCCCAAAACTGGACACAGGACTCAAGATGTGGCCTGACCAGTGTTGAGTACAGGGGAAGAATAACCTCCCTTGTCCTTCTGGCCAGAGTGTTAAGGTGTGCTGGAAGCAGGCCTTGGCACTGACAGAGAAATGAAAGGTGAGCAGCTATCCACACAAGCTAAACATGTAACACTGCCTCTGCATATGCTGCGGTGCTCTCTGTGCAGTATTCTAAACGTTGCAGCGTCAGCTCAAGCCAACAGGCTTCTGAGTCCTCCTCTGTCCAGCAAGCTCTCTTCAAAAAAACAAAGAAACCAGCAATTCCTCAGTCATTTTGCTTTTACTGGTGTACATAAGACACTACCAAACTACACAACTGTCACTTCAACAACATATAGAACCATAAAATTAATTCCTCCGAAAATACTGTGGAAAACCTGGGAGAAACGAAACTTTGCCCCAAAGATTTCATCAGTAATGTAAGAGTAACTTCTGAGTAGGAGGGTAGAAACACGTCATAAAAATGAAAACAACCTGCAGTTTTGGCAATCTTCTCTGCAGAGGTCAAATACCAAAAATAGCAAGGGATCAGAACAGCAAGGAGATGAAAACTCACATTGCTCTCTCCTGCTATAAACAATTCAAACAGACCCTCCCTTTATTTTCACCATTACTAAAAGTTCAAGAACAAACTAAGAACAAACCTGGAGCTCTGGGCAGCGGAAAGCAATTCATGCATGCAACACGACATGTGGTTTGCATTTGAAAGGAAGAAGGCAAAGCACAAGGTTGGCTGAGGAGAGCACATTAGTACGCTGCACTTCACTAAAGCAAAATGCCTTTAGAGACCTCTCCTCACTGGCTCTGCTTCACAACACAAGACAGATCAGCCAAGTGATCTAAGCACTGAGGGGAAGCACAAAACACTCACCAGGCATGCATAATTTCTACAAGATGCAAACTTCTTTAGTTGATGTTGTTGTTTTACCAAAGCAGAGAAATGAAGTGGTTTTCCAGCATTCCCATAAAACCATTTTAAGGCAAAGGGAACAGCATTTAGCCTATCAAGCAGGCAGGGAACAAGATGCACAGAAGGCTACGCTGCAGTGCAGAGACAAGATGTAAACTGTCAAGAGAATTATTTCATCCTTCCGGATCAGCTACAGCTAGTTTCCAAATGTGAAGTACAGCAAGAAAAAAACTCCACACAATTTTGCCTTTGCAGTACAGAGAAAAATACTGTATCAAGAGAGCAGAACGGAGGAAAGAAAGATGAAACACAGACACAACAAAATCTATGGGAAAAGAAAAGTCTACTAACTGTCTGCCTTCCGTGAAACCAGTTCCTACCCTCCCACCAATACAGCTCTTGGGGGATACAACCTGTTCAGCAGCAGAGAGAAGAGTTGTAGGTGGGACAGAGCACCAAGGAAATGGTCTTAAACGACAATGTTGGTTAGAGGGGAAAAAATACAGTCAGAGCTAAGATAGAACAAAGGGATGCCACAGGTGCTCAGTGCTAGTCTGGAGGAGGGTCAGGGAAAACCTCATTGCTGTCTACAACTACCTGAAGGGAGGTTGCAGCCAAGTGAGGGTCAGCCTCTTCACCCACGCAACCAGCAAGAAAACAAGAGGACACAGCCTCAAGTTGTACCGGGGGAGGTCTAGGCTGGATGTTAGGAGGAAGTTGTTGCCAGAGAGAGTGATTGGCATTGGAATGGGCTGCCCAGGGAGGTGGTGGAGTCACTGTCCCTGGAGGGGTTGAAGAAAAGCCTGGCTGAGGCACTTAGCGCATGGTGTAGTTGATTGGATAGGGCTGGGTGACAGGTTGGACTGGATGATCTTGGAGGTGTCTTCCAACCTGGTTGATTCTATGATTCTGTGCTTCAGGGGTCAATAATATTTTTTAAAAGGAAACTGTAACTTTGCTGCAGTCATCTTTTGAGGGTACAAGCAGATAGTTGTGTCAACAGAGAAACAAAACCCTTTTTGAAATGTTATATGGGATATCCAGAGAGAGAGAACACAAGAACAACTCTTTGTTTGACCAGGTGTAGTTTTAAATGCATAACTCATAAAAACAATATAGTGAATATTTTCATCAAAGGAAAACTAAAAAAAAAATAGGATCTTGCTGTAAGATCTTGCATGTCCCCTAGAAAGAACTGTTCCAATTTTGCATCCAACACTAGAAAGTATGGCAGACGCAGGTGAGATTCAGACACAAATTAACAGTTTAACTTGAGCAACTGAAACTCTACTGATATGAATTCATAACCAGAGATGAGGTAAAGAACTGCAAAGGGACACGATGACAAGTCATCCTGGGAAAAACCTAAGTGCAGAACAATCCAGTGTACAATTAAATACGGAGCAAAGCTTCAGGTGGGGAGATTCAGACCGGACGTGAAGAGGAAGTTCTTCACCGTGTGAGTGATGAACGCCTGCAATGGGTTGCCCAGGGAGGAGGTTGAGGCCCCATTCCTGGAGGTGTTTAAGGCCAGACTGGATTAGGCTCTGACCAGCCTCATCTAGGGTAGAGTGTCCCTGCCCATGGCAGGGGGGTTGGAACTAGATGATGCTTGTGGTCCCTTCCAACCCTGACTGATTCTACGATTTTATAAAACAGGTCAAATAAGCCAGGAAATACCAAAGAAATGCCAAAGAAAACTACACAAAAGCTCAAATTTCTCCTGTTGGCTTCAAATTAAAGTTAAGGCTGTTAAAATGTGATGCTCAGAGAGCTAAACTACTTTCTCCAGAACAACTTAGGGAAGCTAATAAAAAACATGGGAAACAGACTCTAAATATTCTAAGAAGCTGTGTCAAAAAACTATTTTAAACATGTTTGAGATTCTTCCTTTCTCAGTCTTCTCTTCTGACCCAATTCCATGCTAGTGACACAGACCTACTAACAGAGCAGCAGCAAAGTAAGCTCTGTCACCAGATTCACACTGACATGAGCAAGTGGATCCGACTAAGAACTTTCTTGTGAGGAAGGAGGTCTCCTCGTACTGACCTCAGCAGGTAGAGGATGTTATTGCATCCAGGTGTTGATGAGGTGGTCATCCAATAAAGGAGACTGCAAAGTAATAAGAGGATAAGAGATGCTCTATTTTACTCTCAGGGCTATTCTCAGATCAAGCTGACAGAAGCTTCAGAAGCAATCCTATTTTATAAAGACAGATCTGAAAGGTTTCCAGTCAAAGGTTAAATTACAGAGAGATACTGTAGTGGGGACATTTATTTTCTAAATTCTACATATTATTCTTTATTTTTGTAAAGAATACTGTATTTAGAACACCTCTGCAAAAGCTGATCTATGCCTAAATTGCACACTTATGGCCTCTGAACAGGTAAACAACCAACTCTGCACCCTCAGGTGGATTCTACAGAACAGGCAAAAGTTGCCAGGAAAAGCATCCTGGCACCAGGCCTCAACATTTGCATGGGAGAAAGTCTCTGAGATGCAGGTCAAAGACAAAGTTTGTGCCTACTGCTACTCCCTTCTACCCTCTCCTCCCAGGCACAGACAATGCCCAATCTGTATTCCAGCCCAGCACACTAACAACATACAGGGCCAGGCATTCAGATCATCTTCTAAAAGAGGGGCAAGCATCTAGAAGGGAAGTCACAGCAAGTTCTGTAACATTCACTCTCTAACAACCATGTCCTCCTTGGACAGGACTCAGGGTATTGTTCAGCACTTCTCAAGAAATGGAAGGCAGACAATATACGTACCCTATAGCTCCAAAAAGCCTCACTTTCCAAGTGCTATAGAAACATCTCTGCCAACTCCAGTAGATGCTAAGCAACTCAGGGCCAGAGCACAGCATCTTCGTGTCCTGGTGTCTGTTTTTAATGAACCATAGCTGCTCAGCCAACTAGCTGCAGACCTTGAAGGGAATCCAAGTCTCAGCCTTCTGCATTTGTGCTTATCTCACCAGACCACAGTGACCACAGAAAAGTTATTTCCTTTCTCTTGCGAGCACCTCCCACTGGAGGCACCATATTGACATTACCTCTTGTAACCACAAACATAGGAAAGAAGATACAGAACAAATCAGATTTGCAATTATGTATGGACAAGCGAGCAACTGCTGGAAATCAAACGTGTGGGGTACAGTGATCTCCTGCACGTAGTGTTCAGATTTTCTCCATTCACACTTCCTCAATATGACCATAATCAGCTAAGAGAAAGTTCACTCCTTTCTCTGAACTATTCCTCATATCTCCTCCCTAACAGGAGTTTCTTTTGTTAAAAGGTCAAATAGCTTGCTGCTTGACTTTGCACTAGAGCTACGCACCAAGATGGTCACCTCACATATAAAGAGAGAAATAAAGCTATTCATCAGAGTGAACTTGAACAAGAGCCTGGTCTGTGAACACTGGCTCTGGCAGAACAGCTTATTGAGTAATTCCCAGCAAGCTGCAACATTCAGTCTTTCTTAATCAGTGAAACAAAGGCAGTATTTGCCTATCTTGCAATACTTGTGTACACAAGCATTACTAAGTGCAGTTAGCAGCAGAATTTCAAAAGAAAAAGCCCTGTTCTGAATACCTTCACTAGTGAATATCTACACTACAAGGCATAATGTGAACGTCATGGTAACACCACAATGCACTTGCAAATTGCACTAATGAAAAGTGCTTCCATGTCCTTTCAGAGTTTGGGATTACAAGAAAGTACTCCAAGAGAAACAGAGCAAAGCTGGAGGTGGGGAGATTCAGACCGGACATGAGGAGGAAGTTGTTCAGCATGAGAGTGGAGAGAGCCTGGAATGGGTTGCCCAGGGAGGTGGTTGAGGCCCCATCCCTGGAGGTGTTTAAGGCCAGGCTGGATGAGGCTGTGGGCAGCCTGATCTAGGGTAGGGTGTTTCTGCCCATGGCAGGGGGGCTGGAACTCGATGATCCTTGTGGTCCCTTCCAATCCTGACTGATAGGATTTTAAGGCCAACAAAACCACTTCATTGGGCATCCCCAATGATCCACTCTACCGAGAAAAATGAAAGGAAAAAATCACCTATGCACCTGTAAGAATATTTCAGTGACTTTGAAATAACGCCATTTATTTCCTTCCATTTAGATATTGCCTCTTGGTATCAACATCCTTACACAGAAAAAAAAAAATGGGAATATTCAAGAAAAATCTTCCCAAATATTACCTAATTTTGCTGAATTTCTTCCAAAGAATTTGTTTTGACACTACAGGAAGCCTGGGAAATTTCAGCCTAAATTTAGCAGTAACTGGAATAAAAGGGTATGAAGAAATTTAGCTACAGCAGGAAAAATAGCTCCTACTACCACACACGGGTGCCAAAATACCTATAATAAGATAAAATGTTCTATTTACCAGGATCTTCAAGAATTTTTTTTTACAACAGCAATTCAGCTTAAGTACACTTTGTTACCAGAGCTCACTCTTCAAAACACAAGACTATTATGTTTATATGACTCCTCTTAAGAACCCAAGCTTAAATAAGCCACTGTGGTTCTTATCTGCAGTAAGAATATTGCTGGTGAGCTGCTAAGAAGATATTGCCCTTCCTGCACTGCTGTTTTCTGAACACATCTCTGGGCTTGGCACTTTTTAACACTACACAAGCACCATTGCCCAAGCAGTTCCCTGCAGTTCCAGATGTACTGCGCAGGCACAGACATCTGTCAAGCTTAAGCAGGGAAAATGACTTCTTTTCATTTACCTCATGAGATTCCCCAGGAACATGTAGATCACCAAGGTATCTCCACCGGTCACATCCTACAATATCCGTTTTTCATACTTAGCTAATCCAGAACATCACCATGTCAAGGTAATTTGTCAGACTCTCTCTAGTATCAAAGCAACAAGAGAAACTGGAGATCCCTGTGTGCCCACGACAGTTCACAGACTATCAGTTTCCAAAACATGCTCTTAGTGCACAGCCTGACAGCTGGAGACTCTGCTGAATCCTTAATGTGCCCTAAGCTCGATTTTCAATGCTTTGTATCAGACAAAAGGAAAAGATGCCATGTAAATGACAACAGAAGGATGGAAGAGGCTGAAATATAGGGGTTTAGAACAATGTTGAGTCTATCTTGTTCAGGGGAATTTACTTTTCAGTCTACATAAAAGACGTTAAGGCATCAAGTATGTGTACACTGTACCCATACAAGACACCCTCTTGAGGTCTTTTGTTTTCAAGAGCCTTTAGGCAGTGTTTACACTTGAACCATATGCAGCACTCCAGTACTAGCATCATCAATGCCATGCACAGATAACAATTCATTTTCCCCTTTTCATCACATCCAAATGCACAATGATTTTCCACCATACCGCACTGTTATGTTCACATTCAACTTCTTTCACTATGACCGTGATTTAGGACTGGGTCATAAGAAATGGAATAGTGAAAAGGAAAGGCAAAAACCAAGTACACAGGTATTGATACTCAGTCCTTTCTGATCAAGAGGCCTGCTGTATGCAGCAATACAGGCAATGCCCACTGGCAAACCATCACAAAAAACATATGCTTTTCTTAGCACCCAGGAACCCCTGAGACCTGGGTAGGGATTTTAGGTTTTTTGACATCCACACAGACCCTTCCTATATCTTAGGCAGACACTGTTGCCTCAAAACAATAAAAAGGTAAAAGGCAAAGTCAAGAGCTTTATGAATTTTAATAAGCCTGCTCTCAAGCCATGTTTGTTCTCAATGCTTTAGTCCATCCACATTTCACAGGGTCATAGCAGGCTGACAGCAAGGCTCTTTGCTGAAGCCTGTCTCTTGATAGCTAAACCAGAAGTGGATGGGTCAAATGATCCAGGGAATGGACTGTTTATTTTACAAGTAGTTTGGATGCTTTGCCTTGTATAGCTTGGCAAAGACAGAGACTTAGATATGATTACTATCTACAAACACATCAAAGGAATAAATGCTGGAGTGGGGGGGTGGGGGCTACTCAAGAACAATGCTGGCACAACAGTTTAAGAATATAAACTGACCATAAATAAAATTTAGAGCAGAAATGATAAAGTTTATCTTTCAAAATAGTTTCCAATTAAAACAGTGGGGGCAAAAACTTTATGACCGTTTCAGTCTACATTTACAGCTTCGTCAGCCTGACACCCACTGCTGCCCTTGCACGGCAAAGAACACAGGAGGGAAGGCAGACAGAAAAACATGCAATTCCTGAGATAAGCTGGCTCATCAGTTCTGGAAGACGGCACAGTGCCAGGCAGACAATAGCAAGATGCAACAGTTGCTTACTGCATAGTTTCAGAAACTGTACTTAAGACCACGCTTAAGAACGTGTAGTTAAGAGGGCACATGTGTGCACAGAGAGAATGCAATTGCAGCGTTTAAGTGGCTCCTCTCCTCATGCCTCTGAAATTGTCACAGCACAAGCCTAAGGACTTCAGCGTGCCCCTCCAAGCAGTCAAATCCTCTTGCAAAGGCTGCTGCATGAGGAATGCCACACTTGTCTTTCAAGTCTGAATGTTTATCAGTCACTACAACGTAGAACTGAAGACTTTTTGTCTTGTGCTGACAGTATCTCTCAGTGCACCATAAGCATGACATCAGCGTGGCTGCAAACATGCGCACCGAGGCAATCTCGCAGCGAGCTGGAAGGCACACGGGTGTCTGAGGGACGCAGGCTGCTATTTCGCACTCGGCCCACCTGATGTCACTAATGACCACCACTCATGGGCAGCTCAATCGCTCCCAGAAGCGGCAAAGGCATTCAGACTAGGCAATTCAAAAGCAAAGTACTTGCTCTTTTTGTTACGCTTAGGTATTCTCACATTCACTTTAATCAGTTCCAATATGCTGATTGTCTCCTACAACAGTGTGACATTCGAGTATACAATAACTTGAGGCAAGGTACAGGAAAGAAGCCTGAAGTACTGCAAAGAACATTATTAAGGTACCACCATTTACTTATGTTCCTTTTAAAAGCTTCAGACCCTTTAATTAGACTATTAATTAAAAATCAGAGTCTTCACTTAAAACTGTCTAGCATCAAACACTGAAGAAGAAAAAAGCCCAGATTCAACTACATTGTAACTTTCTGATGTCTCAAAAAGATTAAGAATGAGTTACAGGCTCCTTTTTTTAAACTCTACTTTTGTGAACTCAGCTTTTGACCTTTTAGACTTCCTGACATCACAAGATGAGACTCTGGTATTGAGTCTGAGACACCAGTCCACGTAACGCACACAGAATCATACAGACAACAACTGACTTCTGTGCATCTGTATTTGCTCTTCAAACATCCAGCAAGTGCCAAGTCCATACACATTCATAACTCAATTTTCCTAGGAACTAGGAACAAACCAAATCCAAAAGGTAAAAAAAACCTCTTCCTCTGTTACACTCACATCTGGCTCCTATGGACATTTGGCATACATACATTGTAGAATGAAGACATTAAACCACATGAATTCATTTTTAATCATAGAATGGTTTAGGTTGGAAGGGACCTCAAAGATCATCCAGCTCCAACCCCCTGCCATAGGCAGGGACACCTCCCACTAGAGCAGGCTGCTCAAGGCCTCATCCAGCCTGGCTTTAAACGCCTCCAGGGAGGAAGTATCCACAACCTCCCTGGGCAACCTGTGCCAGTGTCTTACCACCCTCACTGTAAAGAACTTCCTCCTAACATCCAGTCTAAATCTCCCCTCCTCCAGTTTAAACCCATTCCCCCTCATCCTAACATTACTAGACCTTGTCAATAGTCCCTCCCCAGCCTTCCTGTAGGCTCCCTTCAGATACTGGAAAGCCACTCTAAGGTCTCCTCGAAGCCTTCTCTTCTCCAGGCTGCAGAGCCCCAACTCTCTCAGCCTGTCCTCATAGCAGAGCTGCTGCAGCCCTCTGAGCATCTTCGTGGCTCTCCTCTGGACTGGCTCCAGCAGTTCCATGTCCTTCTTGTGCTGGGGGCTCCAGAACTGCACACAGTACTCCAGGTGGGGTCTGAGGAGAGCAGAGTAAAGGGGGAGAATCCCCTCCCTTGCCCTGCTGGCCACACTGCTCTTGATGCAGCCCAGCACAGGGTTGCTGTCTGGGCTGCATGTGCACACTGCAGGCTCATGTTGAGCTTTTCGTCAACCCAGACCCCCAGGTCCTTCTCCTCAGGGCTGCTCTCAGCCATTCACCACCCAGCCTGTATCTGTGCCTGGGATTGCACCGACCCAGGTGCAGGACCTTACACTTGGCCTTGTTAAACGTCATGAGGTTGGCCTGGGCCCACCTCTCCAGCCTGTCCAGGTCCCTCTGGATGGCATCCCTGCCCTCCAGCAAGTCAACTGTGCCACACAGCTTGGTGTCATCTGCAAACTTGCTGAGGGTGCACTCAGTTCCTCTGTCCATATCACTGACAAAGATGTTAAAGAGCACTGGTCCCAGCACTGACCCCTGAGGAACACCACTTGTCACCAGTTGCCAGGTGGACATTGTGCCACTGATCACCACTCTCTGCATGCGACCATCCAGTCAATTCCTTATCCAGTGAGTGCTCCACACATCCAGTTTGTGCTTTTCCAGTTTGGTGACCAGGATGTCATGTGGGACAGAGTCGAATGCCTTACTCAGGTCCAGGTAGACGACGTCAGTTGCCCTTCAATCTAGTTCTCCTTAAATCTAGTTTTTCCCCTTTCAAAAGTGGGTCATGTACTTCCTTAAATATATTTACAGATACTGAGTAAACTATAATCTTCACTTACCTAAAAACAATAAAACATAATCCTCCACAAACTGTAAACAAAACTTGACTAAGTCAGGTTTGCTAGTAGGAGAGCTGTATGTTTCTAAACAACAAATTTTGCTTTCACAGCCATCTGCTTGTCCCTTCTGATTCCACAAGGGAATAACAACCCTTAATTCCAGCTCTCTGTCATTCCCATAGCAACAAACATGCACACATGCTTATTACTAAAAGATCCTCAAATTGTTGAAAAGTTACCAGTATCTGAAACTTGCTGTTCTATGTACTGCTGGCACCTATACCTCCATCTAGAAACAATCTGCCAATTTTAGCTAAATGCTGGGTTGTCATTTCACCAATTGAATGGCTTACCAATTGTACAACACTTTGTACATCCAACTGTATGTCTTATTTTCCATGGGAAATTGAGTAATAGCTTTGCCTAGAAATAACAAGCATAAGAAAAATGAAAGATGACAATAGAGAAGGCTAACTGCAGAGAGGTGAAAAAGTTGCTAATACACACAGAATCAGAATCATAAAATCAGTCAGGGTTGGAAGGGACCACAAGGATCATCTAGTTCCAACCCCGCTGCCATGCCCAGTGACACCCTATCCTAGAGCAGGCTGGACACAGCCTCCTCCAGCCTGGTCTTTAACACCTCCAGGCATGGGGCCTCAACCACCTCCCTGGGCAACCTATTCCAGGCTCTCATCACTCTCATGCTGAAGAACTTCCTCCTCACGTCCAGCCTGAACCTACGCATCTCCAGCTTTGCTCCATTCCTCCTAGTCCTGTCACTCCCTGATATCCTGAAAAGTCCTTCCCCAGCATTTTTGTAGGCCTGCTTCAGATCCTGGAAGGCCACAAGAAGCTCACCTGGGAGCCTTCTCTTCTCCAGACTGAACAGTCCCAAATCTTTCAGTCTGTCCTCATAGGAGAGCTGCTCCAACATAAATACTAAGTTTCTGAAGAAAAAAAAAATCTCAGTGGCTACAGGCAGTAACAATACCTTAATTCAGCCAACTAAAATCAAACTTTAATTGCAGGAAATAACATATTAAACCAACTGAATTCTATTCTACCAATAGAGCTCTATTCTATTCCTTTCCAAAGTGAATTACTGAAAACTTTAACTTAAAGCAATTGGTTTAATATGGCATAAGAAATATGGAAGATTTAACACACCTGTTTTTTCCCCACAGGTAAGATTCAACTGCTATATAAAACAAAGAACACCCAGAACCTTTGAGCATTGATTTTGCATTAAGTTTTCCTTTAGCTAGAAAACTACAAAATAAAAGAGAAATAGCAGGTGCCCTATATAAGACTTCACTGTGAGCTTGTAAAACAAGCTTCCAAAAGAAAAAAACAACAATAGGGATTAACAGGTTTTAAAATATTCCTCTATCTGTTGCAACTCTCAATCTGAAAGTAAATGTTAAGGTCACCACAAAATATTTTCAACAATACAAACAATAACAAATTTATGAGACTATGCACAGTCTGCAAGAAGTGCTTTCAGATTAGTATGAAAAGGGAAGGTGAAATTATGTAAAGTCTGCAGAGAGTATAAACAATAGTACAGATGGTTCATCTTGCAAAGGAGATCAGACAAGATTACGCCATAGTCCTTCTAGATTGAAACATCTGACATAATGAAACAGAATGAAAACATGTCAGAGGTCTCTTCCAACCTAGTTGATTCTAGTCTATTAGTCTCAGCTCCCAGGCAATCAGCAACAGAAGAGGGAGACACAGTCTCAAGTTGTGCCAGGTGAGGTATAGGCTGGATGTTAGGAAGTTCTTCACAGAGAGAGTGATTGGCATTGCAATGGGCTGCCCAGGGAGGTGGTGGAGTCACCGTTCCTGGAAGTGTTCAGGAAAAAGAACTGGATGAGGCACTTAGTGCCATGGTCTAGTTGATTGGTTAGAGCTGGGTGATAGGTTAGACTGGATGATCTTGAAGGTCTTTCCAACCTGGTTGATTCTATGAATTCTATTCAGACAGAAGAGTTTCAAAGAAAATACTAACATGAGCTTGTCAAAACAGACAGGTGCACAGCATTTGCTTCTTGCCACTACTTAGAAATATTTTGATTGTTAAAAACATTTGAATATCCTGCATAAGGCCTAAAACCAAGACAGAAGCCCTGTTCTAAGTTGGGACCTTCAGAACAGCCTAAATGATATTACTTACATGTTCATCCTGCAATTTGAGTATGTCTTTTCTGTGATACAGATCGCCTTAGTTTCATTTTCTAGTGAGCTGTCCAACCCCAGCTCCTGCTTTGTTCTCACTGATATACTTTGTTGAAACTTGCATCAAAGTACCAAAAGGCAAAAAAAACCCCAAACCCGCATCACAGAAACAATTTATCCAAACTATTTAATCTGAAGGCAACATTTCTGCAGAGACATGCTTCACTCCTAAAGCTATCTACTAAGCAAGTCTTTTACCTACAGTTTCACAATCTGTCCCATTTATTACAGAAGCTAATACAACCCATTCAGCTTGGTTATATCCATGCACCAAGCTACCTCCACACTTAACTAACCATCCCTAAATTAAACACTCAAAGATTCTTTATAGACTGCACTGAAGGTGTCTCATCTCTGCACATTGACTGCACCATCCCTACCACTAAATCAAACATGCTTCTGTCAAAACTAGCACCAACTCCACTTGGTTTGTAGGTACAAAGTGCTGCAGTAGAGATGTCCTTTCCACAAGCTTCAAGAGCTTCTGTTAGGAAAAAAGGAAAGGCAGCCTTGAGGGGAAGACAGAGGAAGGGAAAGGAGGTGGCAGGAGGAAATCATAGAGGAAAATGTACCATCAGGACCTTATGTAACCCATTTGCTAAAGGAAAAGGGACAATACAGGAATACAAGAAGGGGAAGAGCTAAAAGAAAAACGGACACTGGGGTCAGGATAAAGTGTGAGGATGGCACAGGAACATTTGAGGCTGAACTACCTCACCCCACAAGGCTCTAGGCAACACACTCTTTTTATGCATTTCCTATGTCCTCCATTGACCATCGTGTACTTAAACTGCTTGCAAGCACACTTGTCTCCAAAATCTGGCTTTGCCAAGGATCAGAGTCACAAGTTTCAACACACATTTTTAAAATCTAGTACAAAACCCAGGCAGGAGATGCAGACCTACACAGAAGACATCTTTGCACTCACCAATTAAAACCAAGTCCTAGAAGTCTGCACAAGGGACTTCACATTGACATGGCTAATCATCGTGGTAGTGCTGATTTCCTTCTGCTACATTTTTTAGTCACAAAACCTAAGAAATCTCACTATTTGCATAGTTACAGGAAAAGCATATCACAGCTACAGAACTCAGCTGGGAAGTGCTGTCAGTATGCAACAGCAGTAAGACATGAGACTTCCCATGCGGTCAGGTACCAAGCAGATTCTAGAGCCACTCAGCAAAGAACTCTTGTCCTCAAGAACAATACAGTGAAAGAAAGAGGAAAAAACCCTAAACATTTCTAAGAAACATCTTATACTTAGGTGCACTTAAAAAACTACCTGCACACCACCCATCATCTCATGTACAAGAGAACTTTTATGTGGCAAAAAAAAAAGATGGTAATTGTTCCCTGAAAGTCTGAGAACAAATGAGAAATAGCCAAAGCACCAAGACATTGTTGATGTATCCAGCATATTTTGTAATATCTATTGGTTATATAAAATTTAAGGACATATGTACTATAACTTTGACAATGGTTTCTACAACTGATTCTTTTTGACTTGAAAAACCCAAAACAGATGTATTTCACTGTCTGGTTTTTTTTTTACCCCAAGGGAATAACTCAAAATCAAATCTTTTACTTTGTTTTAGACTGCAACTCTTATTAAGATAGATGCCCATCTTCATCAAATTTAGATGAATTCAGCTGGTACTTACCAGTATAACTTCACAGTATCACGGTCTCACAGTATCACCAAGGTTGGAAGAGACCTCACAGATCATCAAGTCCAACCCTTTACCACAGAGCTCAAGGCTAGACCATGGCACCAAGTGCCACGTCCAACCTTGCCTTGAACAGCTCCAGGGACGGCGACTCCACCACCTCCCTGGGCAGCCCATTCCAGTGGCCAATGACTCTCTCAGGGAAGAATTTTCTCCTCACCTCGAGCCTAAACTTCCCCTGGCGCAGC
>WAAF01019383.1:25792-72124 GCA_013400475.1 Tricholaema leucomelas
GATCTGCCCTTCCTAAACCCATGCTGGCTGGACCTGAGCTCTTTGCCATCCCTCAGGTGAGCTCTTATCACCCCCAAGATAACCTGCTCTATCAGTTTCCCTGGCACTGAGGTCAGGCTGACAGGTCTGTAGTTCCCAGGTTCCTCCATCCGGCCCTTCTTGTGGATGAGGACCACGTTGGCCACTTTCCAGTCTCCTGGGACCTCTCTTCTTAATAAACGTATTTTATCTGCCAGTACAGGCCCTGCCTTTAATCCTGGCAGCCCATAAGCAGTCAGTCACAGCTCTAAGCATATATGCCTGCTCACACTAGCAATACACTGATGTAGCCCCCATGCCAGGCTCAACGTTAGCCCACTCTCTCCCAGACACATCGAAGCTAGGTGGCCAGGCCAGTGTTAACCCTCCACTAGCCCTGTCCCCCATCCAGAGTGCTTGGAGAGCAGTCATTATTTCTAAGCTTCCAAGCTTCAATGAGCGGCAGGATGAACTCACAGTGGGTTTATTCGTGCTTTTACAGCGACACAGACAGCATCACCACCAGCAAAGCAAGAGATGCTCCAGTTTAACCTAATGGAAAAAGAAGAAAAAGCAGCGCTGAGGGAATGAAACTTCAGAACTTCCCTACCTAGCCTTCCCCCTCACTACCGCGCAAGACGCCACATACACCGAGAGAAGAGCAACCCCGACGCATAGAAGCAGCCTCAGGAGCAAGACAGCAGCAGCTCCGAGCAGTTGCTCTCCCAGCCCAAACTCCTACCCTCCTCCTCCATAAATCTCATAGGGGCAAGCCCTGCCAAATCCAGCGGACTCAGTCTCCTCTCCTCCAACAACCCTTCACAGAGAACCGCTCTCGCCCAGACGGTACCCTACAGTCACAGCCGGCACCGTCCCCACAGGAACGCCCACACGGCCGCCGCTCAAGCCAACAGTCCCAGCCCCGCGGCGTCCCTTACCGCAGTCCGGTCCCTCTCGCAGCTACCGCACAGCGCCCTGCCGCCACCACCGCGTGCGCACCCCCCGGCGCCTGTGGGCTCCGCCCTCCGACCTCTCCCCTGGCATGCGGTTGGCTGCTCCGGCCGCCTCTCCACCAGCCGCCCGCCCCCCCTGGCGGAACGGGAAGACATAACGCAAAGGGATTGGTGCAGCGCGACGGAAGAGGCGTGACCTCTCGCTTCAATCGCCACTTCATTGGCTCGTCACGGTGGCACCGCGCGGTGGAAGCTGCGCCCTGTGGCCATGACACTGGGGACGGGGCGTTCCCCGCTGCGCTGGGCAGGCCTCTGCGGGGAGAACTTGCCGCCATTAACGGCGCTCAAAGGGGAAGGAGTCGTTGGCGCTTCGCCGTGAAACCGCGGGGAGGGTCCCAAGGGATTCCAGCTGGGCCGCAGCCTGAGTCTTCGGTGGACCCCAGGCTGCCAGCATGGCTCTGCTTCGCTGCCAGCATCCCTGAGAACCGCTGAAAGAAAATGATTTCACGTCCGACAGAGCAGAGTTCAAGCGAGTCACCCCAACAGCGAGGACGCAAATGAGTGTTTGAGCTTTAATAATTTAAATGAGCCCGTTTCTTGATTTTTCTGTCTCTTAAGGGGCTGTGGGAGCATCTCTACACCGTGTCACGAGATAAGATTTAGTCAAGTGGATCACGGATGGAATTTTTCTTAATGGCTTTTTAGCAGTAACTGTCACTGTCTAATATTTGTCGAGAAACAGGGAAGTGACAGAACAGGGTTACAGAAGGAAATGCCCAAATCCATCAGCCTCTAGGTGTGTTGGAGACATGACAGGTGTGCTGCATAATGCTAGCAATCTCCAGGAATGCAGGAACAGAAAGGCACATTGTTTCCTGAGACGGATCCAAAGAAGGAGAGGAAGGTTAATTTAGTTTATTTTTCCTTCAGCTTGCTGTGCATTTTTTCCAGATGCTTATTTTTTCCATTTGAAGTTCTACATAGTATATTTCTGCGTTTGGTTTCCAAACTTAAAATTTAATAGACTAGCACCTACATGTTAATAGAAGGATAACATATTTAACATCTGCTCCTTTAAACTCAGAATCATAGAATAGAAACATAAAATCAGTCAGGATTGGAAGGGACCACAAGCATCATCTAGTTCCAAACCCCCTGCCATGCCCAGGGAGACCCTACCCTAGAGCAGGCTGCCCACAGCCTCATCCAGCCTGGCCTTAAACACCTCCAGGCATGGGGCCTCAGCCACCTCCCTGGGCAACCCATTCCAGGCTCTCACCACTCTCATGTTGAACAACTTCTTCCTCACATCCAGTTTGAACCTACCCAACGTCTTAGTATTGCTCAAAATACCAGAATTCAAAACTACTTTTTCCAGCCCTAATTTATTGTTCTGAACTGAAGTTTGTTTGGCTCCCATTTGCAGTATTGTGTTAGTCCATAGTCTTAGATAAATGTTGTTCAGTTAAAAAAATAGCTTGTACCTTTAGTTTTGTTAAAATCAGATTTGTCTTTCGTGGTACATGCTCTAAGTTTGGGTAAATAATATTATCAAACACAGATAAGTGAAATATTTCAGGCAGTATTTTTAAAGACATAAATATTTTCATTGGCTTGGTTTTCACTGCCAGGTTTCAAATGAAACCCTAAACATTTGAGCTGACTGTATTTTTCCAGCAAGGTTAAAAAGAGCTTTAACTAAAATCTATAAAGTAGTCATCTCACACGGCTGGATGAGGCTCTGGCCAGGCTGATCTAGGGTAGGGTGTCCCTGCCCATAGCAGGGGGTTTGGAACTAGATGATCCTTGTGGTCCTTTCCAATCCTGACCTGTTCTATGATTCTATAACAACAGTACATAATAAACATGACTCAAACCTCAGTTTAATAACCTTCTTAACTCTGACATTCAACAAAAGCAAAAAGTCAAGACACTTCAAAGAACTGACAATTTCCATTGCCTGCTACTAGTAGTGTCCAAAACGTTAATTAGTTCTACATGCTCCATTATAACTACTGCTACTTTTGTAACTGCATCTATTTATGTACCTATTGGCACAATGATCTGTGAGTATAGAACACACTTCTCTGTGATCACTCTAGCAATACCATGAGACAATCAGTTTCACTTGCATTTCACAGATGCATTGTTTAGACTTCATCTTAATGTTTGTTTTATAACAAGTTTATCAGGACCAGATTATTAATACAGCTATTTGTACTCACGAGGAGTCACAGATACAAAGCTCTTAGTTATGCAGATACCAAAGGAACAGATTAATTCAACAACTGCCATGAAAAAAAAAAAAAAAAAGACATTTTTTTGTTTGTTCTTGCTTCTTAATTATTTTGGAGACCAGTTTTTTTTTCCCCTGAATGGTTCATTGAAGATAGAAAAATATCTAAGCATGTGACAGCAAAGGACAACCCAAGTTACATGCTTACTGTTTTCACAGTAAATACCTTCTGTCATTGTTGTGAAGTTTGGTCCCACTGAAGTTTATTGCCCAGGAGTAATCACTCTGCAGAGTTGTTCAGAGTGTTTCAAAACAAGACCTAAATGATTTCACTGCAGACAGTACTGAATTTCACACAGCATATATTATAACACTTAAGGCTGGATTTGTAAATGTCAATATTATGATGAGAAATAGTTTTAGTTAGTAGATTTTGGTGGGGTGGTTAGTAGAGCCACACATTCAACAAATACCTTCTGTTCATTGTTCACATAGTGGAAACAGCTGCATTATCAACTGGAATGACATGCTTCTACAGCCACAGATTTGGTATTCAGTAATCCCAGTTGAATCCAGTTATATTAACAGAAAATACAGTTTTCTCACTAGTACACCAATGCTGCTGAGTCACACTATATATGAGGTAGAAACAGCTGTAAATTTCACCACAGTAATAACATGGTAATCATTGCTTCAGAGAGTACTTGTAACTCTTCAGTTATTTTACAGACAGAACATCAAGCAAAAGACATTTTTAGAATCCTCACCTTAAAAGAAACCAATCTGAGCTTCAGCATCATGCACTCCAGGACTAAGATCAAATACTCAAATAGCAAGTTCTCTAGAATAAGAATTTTTTGTTATGTTTGCATAATGTAACAACAGATGTGGCACATACTGTCCCTGAGGATAGCCTGCACACATGTGGCACATACTGTCCCTGAGGATAGCCAGCACACATGTGGCACATACTGTCCCTGAGGATAGCCTGCACACATGTGGCACATACTGTCCCTGAGGATAGCCAGCAACTTCCAGGTGCTGCCATAACACGCCACAATGTTTTTTGCAACTTGCCTGTTTGTTTTCATTTGTGCAAAATGCACATTTTGTTTGCATGAAACACAAATCACTGACAAGAATCGAATCACAGAATCATAGAATCAACCAGGTTGGAAGAGACCTCCAAGATCATCCAGTCCAATCTAGCACCCAGCCCTAGAAAATCAACTAGACCATGGCCTCATCCAGGCTTTTCCTGAATACCCCCAGGGACGGTGACTCCACCACCTCCCTGGGCAGCCCATTCCAAGGCCAATCACTCTCTCTGGCAAGAACTTCCTCCTAACATCCAGCCTATACCCACCCCAGCACAACTTGAGACTGTGTCCTCTTGTTCTGTTGCTGGTTGCTGGTAAGGAGAGACCAACCCCCACCTGGCTACAACCTCCCTTCAGGTAGTTGTAGACAGTTATGAATTTAGGGGAGGTACTTCAATGTTTTATTGCTACTCAGTGCTGAGTAAGCACTTAATAAACCAAAATAAAATGTTGATTAAATAATATATTCTAATGACATCCTGCAATGAAAGGATGTTTTGATTGCAAGTCAAGTTGTTGGATAAGGATATATTTTTTTAGAGGTCAGCTCCAAGTTAGAAGCCTCTGTCTTGAAAGAGCCTAAGTTATCTTTCCAGATCTAATGATTAAGAGCTGAATCTATCATCTCTGTGCTGCAGGAATTCTTGATTTTAATGGTGCTATTGGTAACAATGATCACAATCTCTCATGACCTGCATGGAATGCCAGTTTAAGATTTTATATTTGATCCTGTTGAAAGCAGAAAATTAGGCAATGCACTGTGGACTTCTCAGCCTCCCTAGCTGCTCTGTCTTACCCTAAAATGCTGAGTGGATCTGCCAGGCATAGTTCATGTAGAGAAAGCAGATTTTAGGCAAGTACTGCTGTTTTCCTGGTTAGTGGCAAGAATTTCTTATTCCTTCCTAAGATAAAGATCAAAGTAGATGCAACAGCAGGAACCTTCCACCTGAGTGGTAGTGAAGGCCCCCCAGAGTGCACCAGGGAAGTTTTACCTGACAGCATTCTCTTTTTTGGGGGGATTTGTACAGAGACTTTGTACAGGTTGTCCTGTTCAGTGCTGTAATCAATGGCTACAGACTCTTCAGGAGAGACAGGCAAGGGAGAAGGGGTGGAGGAGTGGCTCTGTGTATTAGGGATACTCTGGATGTCATGGAGGTCGAGATTAAGGATGATCAAGTCGAGTCTTTATGGGTGAGAATTAAGGAGAAGACCAAAAGGGCTGACATCCTGATAGGAGTCTGTTATAAACCACCCAACCAGGAAGAAGAGGTTGATTTATCACTCTTTAAGCAACTGGAGGCTGCCTCAAGATCACCTGCCCTTGTTCTTGTGGGCGACTTCAACCTGCCAGACATCTGTTGGGACTTTAATACTGCAGAGAAGAGGCAGTCTGAAGCCTTTCACACAGTCTGCCACAAGGTCCTGGCAAAGCTGGCAGCTCATGGCTTGGAAAGATTCACTCAGATATGGGTCAAGAACTGGTTGGAAGGTCAGGCCCAGAGAGTGGTGGTGAATGGTGCCACATCCAGTTGGCATCCAGTCACTAGTGGTGTTCCCCAAGGAGTGCTGGGCCCAGTCCTGTTCAGTATCTTTATTAATGATCTGTACCAGGGGATTGAGTCCAGCATCAGTAAGTTTGCAGATGACACCAGGCTAGNAGTCCAGCATCAGTAAGTTTACAGATGACACCAGGCTAGGAGCAGGCGTTGATCTGTTGGAAGGTAGGAGAGCCCTGCAGAGGGACCTAGATAGGCTGGATGGATAGCCACTGTTGTGGATTTGGCCACAACAACTCCAAGCAGCGCTACAGGCTGGGGACAGAGAGTCTGGAGAGCAGCCAGGAAGAAAGGGACCTGGGGAATACTAATAGATAGAAGCTGAAGATAAGCCAGCAGTGTGCCCAGGTGGCCAAGAGAGGCAGTGGCATCCTGGCCTGGATCAGGAACAGTGTGGCCAGTAGGACAAGGGAGGTTATTCTGTCCCTGTACTCAACACTGGTCAAGTCACACCTTGAGTGCTGTGTCCAGTTCTGGGCTCCTCAATTCAAGAGAGATGTTGAGATGCTAGAAAGTGTCCAGAGAAGAGCAATAAAGCTGGTGAGGGGCCTGGAACACAGCCCTGTGAGGAGAGGCTGAGGGAGCTGGGAGTGTTTAGCCTGGAGAAGAGGAGGCTCAGGGCTGACCTCAGTGTTGTCTGCGACTACCTGAAGGGAGGCTGTAGCCAGGTGGGGCTTGGTCTCTTCTCCCGAACAACCAGCAATAGAACAAGTGGACACAGTCTCAAGTTGTGCAGGGGGAGGTATAAGCTGGATGTTAGGAAGAAGTTCTTCGCAGAGAGAGTATTTGCATTAGAATGGGCTGCCCAGGGAGGTGGTGGAGTCATTGTCCTTGGAGGAGCTTAGTGCTGTGGTCCAGTTGATTGACAGGGCTGGGTGATAGGCTAGACTAGATGACTTTGGAGGTCTCTTCCAACCTGGTTGATTCTATGATACTATCACACAATGTGTAAGGAAGGAAGACAACCGCTGCTGCCAAGGCAAGCACAATGCAGTGCTAATTAGCATTGATATGAATTTCAGCAGTAAGTTTACTTAATTTATAGTTTTTAATATCTGCAGCAGATCCATTGTAGTCCATAGCAATATCTGCTAAGCAATTAGTAGCCATTATAGCATGAATAATGCTGTGAACAGTAAATCACAAAAAATGAGTAAAGAACATGTTATGTACAGTGGAAGTACCAGTAACAGTCTCTCTAAATTTCCAATTTAAAAATCCTTGCAGGTTAGTGGAAATCTGGGTCATCCTGTTCTGAAATGTAATCATTCTGTACAAGGCAAACATGATTACATCCCTTTGCTTAACAGTGTGAGATCAGCAATTGCAAAGTAACTCTTCCTAACAGGCTTTTTTTTAATGCAATCTTTTCAATGCAATTGTGGGCTTGATTAGACACCAGGACTGAATTCCCTACAGCAAGCTGTAGCTACTGGCATACTAAGAGAGATGACCAAGCATGTGATGGATTAAATAATTCATGGGATTTTTTTTGTCTCTATTTGATAAGGAATCAGAACATACCTGCTGCTTATTCTTGCCAAGATATCATGTCAAATTAGCCCTATGCATTTCAAGAGACAAAGAACCTTCAGAAAATAAACTTTGTTGAGTTTGGGGTTGTGTTGTATGTTTTAAAGATTCTAACATTAACTGCTGAATCCACCTATAGACTGAAATCTGAGCCCAGCTGGGCTCAAACTGCATTGGAATTGGTTCTGTTCCTTAGCTGCTGGAACAGATGAGCACAACTGTAAGCCAAAATAGCTTGTCACTCTCCCCAGATTAAGTTCTTCACACAGACAGTGATTTGCCATTGGAATGAGCTGCCCAACTAGACCAGTGCCATGGTCTAGTTGACTGGATAGGGCTGGGTGCTAGGTTGGACTAGATGATCTTGAAGGTCTCTTTCAACCTGGTTGATTCTATGATTTTATTCTTCCTGCATATTAAGTATATCCAGACAACTGCATACCATCTAAGAAAAATAAAAGGGGGAGAAAGCATTTTAAAAGTTATCAGAAGACTATAAAAATTATTTTGTTCCTAACCTCAAGGATGTTCTGAAAAGAGCTAAAGACTTTTAGCTTATGTCTCTGTTCTCTACTTTTTCCCCAATACATCTGTTCATGTGAAATGCCCTCTTTTGCCCATTCCAACGACTCTTTGTGTCCCCTATATACTAGTACCTGACCTCTGCTACATCTAGGTTCCTCTTCACACTCTAGAGACACTTCTTGCTATTCCTCATCCTGTTCTACCCATTTCAGAGCAGCTGCAGTGTTTATCACAAACTGGAGCTACCTGACTATGTAGACAATGACCATGTGAAAGAAAACACTTTGGCACATGAATACTCTGTTGTGAGCTGAAGGACCCTGGTGAAGTATGGTTGTAAAGTTCAGTAGGATGCTGATCTTTGGAGCTCCTTAAAAGGAAAAAGCTGAGTAGATGAGAAGTAGGTGTCTATAAAAGAAAGGAAAAATAGCTTCCAGCACATGGGAAGGCTATACACAAGAAAGCACCAGGGAGGAAAGAATAGCCACTTTGTACTGAATTGCTGTTTTCCCACCCAGGGAAAGCTGATCCCAAACTAGTTGTAGGCAGTTTCTGCTTTTGCAGACTTGCTGTTTTCCATTACTCATTTATAGGGCTTGCTAGAGCAGAACAAATGCTTAAGGTTCTGTTGAATTGAGGACAGTATCCATAAAAATAAGATTTTCTTGTTAAATTTACCGTTGCTTCACAATAGAACTCAGTGAAGTTTAGGCATCTATTTAAACAGCAGCCTTTCACTGATTTTTTTTTGAGCAACATAAAGGAAGTTTGCTACTTTGGCTCCCCTACAGATCGCTGCAATGTACTTGGTGGAGGATGGACAAGCCCCACAGGAATTAGCAAATTTAGAATCCTTTCTCATACCTACAAGAAGAAAAAATTCCTCTTCAGAATGTGATCTATGATCAATAGTTAAGGAGGCAGAAGTATGAGACTGAGAGAGGCTCTGAACATGAGAGGTAAATAAAAGCTGAAACAGCTGCTATATCCTGTACCAAAACCACAGCAGCTATAAACCAAGCATTTGTCAGTCACCCTATGTTCAGAATCAGTCTGTTGTATAGAGCCAGAGCATTCGGTCACACCAATAATAAAGGGTTTAAGAAATATTTGACAAAGAAGAGCTAAGAAAATCTTTCAGAAAAGAAGAATAAATGTCTCTATAGTCAACTGTTCTCCACAGACTATGGTTAAAGCAGAGGGAAGGCTCTGTAACACCAATGACTAATGGAGGGACAATTTCTAGTGCAGGAACTTGCTTTTACTTTCTGCAAAGTAACTATCAAGCAAAAAAATCAAATCAAATTAGACAACCTATATGCAATAAATCATGGATGAACTTTTGAAGATTACTTGCACTTATAAAAGACTATGCAGTTCTCTTGCATCTGGTCCACTTCTGTGACCTAAAAGCCTCACAGAAAGACTAAACCCCACAATATACAACTGAGGAAGATACAATTCTCATGTCTATAGAGACTTAGTTGTCAGTTCAGTAATATTTGGCCAGAATGGGCTGATGAAGAGTTCCAATTACACTCTTCTGGTTTCAGTTCATGGCATGAACTGGAACTACCATGAATGGCTCAATTAAGCTCCATCAGCTGTTTAAGCAGAGAAGGAATGCTTACTCCCAATCCCTTCAAAATTACTTTATTTAGAACAAAGACAGATCAAGCACTTATGAGTCATTTTATGAAGCAAAGGACCAGAGCTTTGATTTGGTAACAAGTCCTTAAAAGTTTATTTCCCCAGGGAGACTGCTGAAAGTTAAAAGCACCAGTAGAGTGAATTAAAATCTTTCTGTCAAAGAGGTAAGACTTTGCCAGGTTTGTTGAGGTTTACATCATGTACTTTATCTTTTTTAAGGTTAACTTTTTTTTTTAATCTGAACATATTCTTCACCTTCAGTTTACAGAACAAACTAATAACCAACAGATCACACACTTCTGTGGTCCCTGGAATTAATATCCCAGTTGTCTAAATTTCTGCCAGCTCTTAACAGGACAAAAAGACCTTGGTAGGACAAAAGAATCCCTGATCAAAAAAAAAAAAAAGGCAAACTACCAAAATAACAAACAAACCCAACAAATAATAAACAAAACCCAAACAATCCACCCACAAAACAATTAAAATACGAAGAAAAAAACCCAAAAAACAAAAAAAACCCTAGAGGCAGTAATCTCTAATGTGCAGGAAACTTGCTTTGCATGAATTTATCATATGTAAAAAGCAGAATCCTGTCCACTAGCTCCTCAAATTTTTCCAGTCAGAAAAAAAGAGCAGCAATGTTGTAAGTGTCCAGCAAGCAGACTGAAATAGTCTGACAGTTTCCTCTTAAGGGGCAGTTCTCCCCTCTTCTAGTGTGTTCTGTGTTAAGTGTTCTGACTTGTTACTTAACTGCTCAAGCTTCCAAGTGCAGGTTGGAGGCTGCCCTGCTGGAAATCAGCTCAGTGCAGAAAGACCTTGGAGTCCTGGTGGACAGCAAGTTCTCCACGGGACAGCAATGAGCCCTTGTGGCCAAGACAGCCAATGGCATCCTGGCATACATCAAAAAAGTGTGTCCAGCACATCTAGGGAGGTTCTTCTCCCGCTCTGCTCTGCCCTGGTGAGATCACACCTGGAATACTGTGTCAAACTTTGGGCTCCCCAGTTCAAGAGGGACAGGGACCTGCTGGATAGAGTCCAGAAGAAAGAGCACAAGGATGACTGGGGACTTGAGCACCTCCCCTGTGGAGAGGGACTGAGAGACCTGGGGCTGTTTAGTCTGGAGAAGACTGAGAGGAGATCTAATTAACGTGTATAAATATCTGAGGGGTGGGTGTCAAGTGGGTAGGGCCAAACTCTTTTCAGTGGTCTGCAGTAATAAAAGAAGGAGCAACAGGTACAAATGAACATAAAAGGTTTCACCTCAACATGAGGAGAAACGTTTTTTACAATGAGGTCAATGGAGCACTGGAACAGGCTGTCCAGAGAGGCTGTGGAGTCCCCTTCTCTGGAGACTTTCAAAACCCACCTGGATGCATTCCTGTGAGGACTACCCTAGGTGATGATCCTGCTTTGGTGAGGGGTTGGACTTGATTTCTGGAAGTGCCTTCCAACCTCTAATGTTCCGTGATTCTGTGCACTGTACAACTGCAGGAAGAGAGGAGGTAAGAGTTACACTGAATACTGTTGTTTTGCTGCACTTCTCAAAGCAACTTAAGGCCACTTAAAATTAATATGAATACACACACATAGTGATACTTCCTCATGCTTGTATTTTACATAACATTTAAAGCATCTTGGGACTATGATATAATGAAATTCACAGCTCTTTAACAGTATTCTGCAATTAGTCTGGTTTCCTAAGGAAGCTAAGCTCATGCAAATACACTGTCTGTCCATTCCATGAAAATCTGCAGATATTCCAGTCTGGGAAACAGAATAGCCACAGTTGGCCATGGTACAGAGCAGATTTGAGAGGTGAGAAATTACTAGAAAGTAACCCAACAGGTTACAAACTCACATGGTAAAAACTGAGGATTCTGATTTCAAAGAAAGACTCGTTCACCTAAAACCTGCAGCTTAAGTCAAAGTAGTTATCAGATACTCACTGGAAACCCAAACTTCAATAGTTCCAGAACTTGTGAAACTCCTCCTTCTTCCCCATAACAAGCACGTCCCTAGAAAGCAAGTTCTTAGTGCCGTGGTCTACTTGATTGGATAGGGCTAGGTGATAGGTTGGACTGGATGATCTTGGAGGTTTCTTCCAATCCGGCTGATTCTATGATTCTTTGTAAGCTGAAAGACTACTTTTATTCCATCGTATTGTTTTATTATATGAACCTAACCAAACCAGATTTTAAGGCAGTGGAAATGCCCATTTCAGCATTTCCTCAATATTTTTCCTAAATGTTTATTTACATCTAAAGCCCACACCTTAAAAAGACAGTATTGTTCTAAGTTTTCCTGTAATCATTGTTTCTTTGTGGTACGTCTCTAACCATGGGTCTCTCAGCACTAGAAAGAAGGCAATAGAACACATCTGAATCCAACAATAGTTTATTACCCACTCATTGCAGATGAAGTTAGACACTTCAGTTACCAGTCAGTATGAATTCCAATATTAGTTGACAACTGCAGAGTGTAGAATGAGTACAAAATCATTAACAAAAACGTTCAGATGCATTAATTTTTAAAACCTCAAATTGTACACTATTATACAGCAAACCATTATAGATCCTCAAATTTTAAGTCAGGGCTTGCATTTGAAAGTACTTTTTAAACAAGAAGTTCTCCAAGACATTGAGAGACTGAGGGGTTGCAACTGCATTACTTCCCCAAGTATTACTTATGTATGCAGCCTTACCTTATACAGACAAAGCTGGTTTATATTTTCTGAACACTTGCTTTTGTCAGGGAATGCAGTAACAAGGGGAAAAATATACATTAAAAATTTAACTCAAATAAGCAATATATTATATATATATATATATATGGTAGTACAGATTTCATATAAATCAAGTATAGGCCAAATTTTGGCTTAATTTAAGTGCATTAAGTTTAATACAAAACCCCCCTTAGACTCTGCTCTTGTTTTTCAGGTCATTAGCTCCTGAACTGCTCTTGAAGTTACTATACTTCAGGCATCTAAATTGTCTAAAGATCTAATTTCCATTTCAGGACTATCACCCTTGTCATTCACTACACTTTCTACCAAAAATAAATTTGTGGGAAAAACTTAGTGACTAATTTAGTCAAAGTTCAGGGACTAATAAAATTCTCCAGCTTGACAGCACATTTGCATTTACTGGTCAGTATCTTTAAGGTAGTGTTCTCCTACATACCCTGTATTCTTCTTTGATCCTACAGGAAGAGTTACTAATTACACCCTGCAAGCATATATTGCTTTGCCTAAGTTTTGTTTTGTTAAATGGCCTCTTACCAACATGCAAGCTAGCTCTGGTGCAGAATGGAGTGCAAAGAAATTTTTCTAATGCATAGTTAAATTTGCTCCAACTCCAGCATGTGATGCTTGCTTTGTAGAGAATACCTAAGGAGCTATATTTTCTCTGCCACACAGTATCACATTCTGTTTTCAAATCCAACTTTGCCTTGGTTTCAAGAAGTACTACAGGAAAAAAATCAACATTAGTACCCATCTATCAATTTGACAAATACAGTATTTACAGTAAAATTTAAAACAGGCTTATATATTTCTGCTGGAACAAAAAGGCCACTTAAGCTTTCCTCTTGAATAAAGTTCTACAACGGAGTCAAGTCAAAAAGCCTCTCACAGAAAGTCAAAGCCTCCTCAAAGTCATCTGTAGAATATAGAAATAAATTCTGTAACCTAGAAACATTCTACATTAGACCAAAAAAAGCCACCCAAGAATGAATTTACAGTAAGCTGAGTCACAATACTCCAAGAAATCAATTCTCCTGTCAACATTTTATCTGCTGACATTGTTTTGGGATCTCGTCATTGAACACAACTATGGTACAGAGGAAAAAAGCATCAATTAAGTGGTGCAAATGTACAACCAGTTTCAGCTACCAAGAAACAGCTTCCAAGTTAAGCCCTTTAAAAGTCTTATAAAAATTAGGCTAATTTTAAAAAGAATAATCTCTCAGACCTCAAAAGCAAGGGTATCACACTGACACCTTAGAAGGCAAGTCTGACATGTGTACACATGTCAGAGCATGGACATGACCTTCAAGGTTCATTCTCAATGTAACAGGGAAGGAATTCGCTGCAGAACTCCCAGTAAACAGGAGTTAGGCATCCATATCCCTTCATACCATCAATTAAATACTTTATGTATTGTGTGTGGGAAACAAAGAAAAGAAACAAACCAATTTCCATTGTGTACAGAGAAACACTGAAACGGGAACAACTTTTAGCACAACAGATGTGTTTACTTACAGCATGCAAGGTTTGTTTGTATGTATTTGTGCAGCAAACAGCCACTAACAGCCCTTAAGTATTTACAAATTTAAAATTACAATCTTCACATAAGTAGCAACTCCTTACAAAAAGGTCAGGACACTCTTTGGGAAACAAGCAAGAAATGGAGTAAAAATACTGAAAGCAGTAATTAAAAAAAATAATAGCAAAGGAAAATGTAATGACTCTTAAAATCCAGATAATTTAACACTGTTCTGGTATAGATAAAAAAAGAAAATTAAAGCCACATATCACAGTTAGAGATGCCATGTTAAAAGAAGTGCATTTTTTGTTGTGTTGGGTTTTTTTCTTTCTTCCAGGATAAACACTGTACATAAGCTTTTAAAAACTTGTTAAGTAAATCAGCAAAATACAACTCCCTTTGGTTTGCCAATTTCTTTTAGAACAGCTTTTGTAGCTCTTCTTCCCCCTCCAGTTTGCAGGGTAAGTGGTAAGGCAAATGTTATCAGAGACTGAAGAGCTTCATAGGTGATCATACAGAAGACATTTCCACTCAAGTCCTTGGTACCAGCAGTAACCCAAGTTTGTTGGGTTTTTTGGTTTATTTTTTAAATCAACATGAAACGTTTCCAAAATACCAAATTCTTAAACTTACCCAAGATGCAGCTCTTAGTTCTTAGTCAGGGCTAAGTCAGACAAAATCCTGCTCCTGTGTTTAAGGCAACCTGAGACTTCAGCCTCTTGGAACATAGAATTGTGTGTCAAGTTAAAAATCTACGTGACAGGTTTTCTTTTGTCAAAGTAATCAAACAAGACAAATTTAACTCATAGCTTTTTGTAACAAATGTGTATTTGTATCTACTTCCATAAACCAGTGCCATTTCACTTTTTAGGACTATATAACCTGGAGCTGAGGGAGTTGAATAGCAGTGACATGACTGTTTTTGCACCACTTCATGAAAGGTTTCAAGTGTATCATTCCTTCTGAAAAGACATTTGACTACATTTTAAAGCTATGCTAAGTTTATTTATAAGTACTTTGGTGCCAGATCATACTAGTGACATTTTTCTTCTTGAACTCTAGGAATAGCCCAGGGTAAAGAAAGTGCTCCACTTTTACCTGCTGTTTTGTTATGCCCGATTTGAAGGGATCTCAGGTTATTAAACAAAAATACACTACAAGTATTTAAATTGGATTTTTACATTTTTGCATTTCTGTGACTCTTTATTCTGTAACAGTATTCATACTGCATGATCTTTTGTGCTAAACTGCCCTCTGGCACACAGCTTCTAACAAAACATGAAATAGAGTAGTAAAACTTTCCTCATGTAAACTTCAGTAAAGTAGTTGCATTCTTGGAGACAGGGTTGTAAAGGTGCTGCATTTACATTCTGATGTACATTTCTTGTGTACCAGACTATGTGGTACATGGAACATGACATTTTGAAGTTACCCAATACAACACATGAAAACAGGGAATAAGTATTTATAATGTAGAATGTGCGACAGTGCAGTTTTCCTTAGCCTCTTGAAAGTCCTGACTGAATGATGTTTTCACCCATTCTAGACCTTCCACAGTTGATTATTTTCCCTTAATAGTACAACAGAGCAAGCACAGCTAGAAAGGGCAGTTTTAAGGGCACTCTTATGATGTAAATCTGAACTTCCCAGAAGTCAAATACGTACCTTAAAAAAAAAAACAGATACTACTTTTGCTCATTTCTCTCCTGTGCTAGAATTTAAACATTTTTCACTATCAACTGTAAAGCTAAGGTATTTAAGGAGAGTACATCCTATTTAAGGAGAAAGATATCCTATTAAAGGAGAAAGATATCCTATTATTTTCACAAGTCCTCAGACTAATGTAATTGGAGGTACACAACTTGCTCAGGGCTTTAAGCATAAGGCATTTTGTGTACATTTCCCCCCAGCTATTCATTTAATTACTATTGTAGTGTGGCAATGCCAAACCGGTGGAAAGCCCTTCTTAAAAGCCTTGGAAGCCAATTTACCTTTTCTGCACATTCAGCATTGAACAGTGAAGAGGAACACAGAGAAAAATCAAATCCAGAAATATGCACTGAAACAACCATTTTCTACTAGGTAAGGTCTTTTCAGCTACAGAAGTCGTTTAACACACTATTCAGCTCTGAATACATCAGTTTAAATACATTCATAGCAGTGCATTCAGAATGCACTGAAGAGATGCATCAGAAAAAACAGCTTTTCACATCATCCAAGGCCAGTGTACCGTAACTTTGACTGCTCTGAGGAAAGACACAGGAAGTTAATTTTGTTAATTTACATATTAACAGTCTGGAGGTATGAGCTCCAACACAAAAAAAGCCTTCCAATTCCAAACACTGTTTACAAAGAAATTTAGGCTTTGCATTCTCTCTCATCAATATACTGCACAACAAAGATTATGGTTTTTCTGACCAAAAAAGTACAATATGAAAGTAAGTGATGGCCAGCCAGTATGACAGCTCTTGGTGCAATATGACATTCCCTGACATGGGATAAAAAACCAAATTAGGCAACACATTAACATAGACAAAATGAAACACAGAACAGGCACATGAAATTAGTTGAAGGGTCATATTCTACTCATCACTTAAAAAAAAAAGGGATCATGAAAGTCTGAGAAGTGCATAATAATTCATAAAGTTAGATATGCACAAACCACTGATGTATTGACCATACTGTCCTGACTGCTCACAATCTGCCTATCAGAATGATTAATAATTTAATTTGATCATTATACAGTCTTATAGCTATCTAAATCAGGTAAAAGTGATTCTCACTTTTAAATACTGAATGTTAATGCATAAAAATACAGATCTTTTCTCTAGAATAAGGATTATTTCTAAGCAAACATCTAAAACCAACGGTCCTTCTCAATTGGTTTGAATAAGTGAGACCCCTTTCTTTGCAGAATGGGCTGCTTTTATTGTTTGTATGTTTAGATAATTAATTTTGAACATCTGTCCACTGTATAAACAATCTTCAGAAAAATATATCCTCTTCCAGTAACTTACAATACACATTAAAAATACTTACAAAAGGGGTTATTGTCCATTTACAATACCTTGAGCTTAAGGACACAATTCTTGGGTCATTTCATATATGCAATTTTGATCAAGCTAAACTGCACATTTCCATTAACTCAAACCATGTCAGCAATGTGAGCAATCTAACATTTAAAAATATCTGCCTATATATGTAGCATTTTAAATAGAATTAGATATTTTTTCATCACAGTACATATGGCATTTCTTAATTTAGCAACAGAAAGGCACAATCATTAAACCATAAAATACAGTACCTGAATCATACATGTTAGTGATACCTACCAATGCCAATCCAGACATTTTATTCTAGAGGGGGATAAACAAAAAGACTTGTGTTCAGGTTTGGGCTTCTTTTTGGTTTTGTTTGTAGGGTTAGGGTTTTTTAGAAAAATTCAACCTCATTACAAGTTTGGTCCACTGGAAATGCCTATTAACTGAAAGATCTTGAAGCAAGACTTCAGGAAAGAATAAAGGAAAGCAAATGTAGCAGTCTATGGTCCAACAACTTGAATAAATTACTATGAAATGGCAAACAGATCATTAATGGAGCTTTCTGATGAGCTGTCAGACATACCTGTTAAAACCTCAATGTATACAGGTAGGGCATGACAGACATTCTGATACATTCGCTGCATCACACATACAGACTCCGTTACAGCAATAAGCCTAGGCATAGCATTTATAGAGTTTAAGCACTTCTTGTGGACTGATATTTGACTTGTGGCCCCACACCATACCCAAAGATGTGCAAAGTTCTTTAAATGCTTTGCCTGCTATGTATTGCTGTTAAAGCGAAGACCCTGCTAAAGCCAAGCTCACCGATCTTCCCTTTGCAAACTAGTGCACCTCTTCAAAAAGCAACTAGCTCTGTTCTCCCCATTTAACAATAAACTGCATCAGGAAAGGCCAATAAAATGGAAGAGGCAAGGAACAATAAACATGAGAGAGAACCCGACCATTCCATATGTAATATAGCGATAGGGAAGCTCAACTTCCATCCGCTGTCTTGCTTTCCGTACATCCTCATGTGGTATGCAAAATATTTTACATGCCAGTGGAATGGTAGCTTTTTTCATCGCTACTTTCGTTAACAACAGAACTACTACTCCAATCAACAACCGCAGTATGGCTTTTCCAAACACAGTCACAGTGAGAGAGGAAAGAGATAAAGGTAATGAATCGGGAGAAGGATCTAGCTTTAGACCCATTATGTAGTTAACGTGAGAGCCACAGGCTACTCCAGCACCGCAGCCCAGTATCTGAGCTGTGTCTCCTCGTGATGTGCTCCAAGTGTCTAGAGTAAAAGAGAAGATGCCCAGTGCTAAGTGCAGACTTATGATAATTAAGGGTGCATATTTGTAAGTTAAGTTGAAGTTATCAATCAGGTCCACAAGTGGATGGAAGACAATCAAGATGAGAATAGCATACAGAAATCCAGCAATAACATCCTGTTGGAGAGACAGAAAGATACAGTTTCAGTGTAATAGTTACTTACAAAAATAATTTTAGTTACATTAGAAAGAAGATAAGCTTAGTTGTGATGTTGCTTAAAGTGATTTGTCAATTCCCATCTCTTCTCATATCTTGCAACATTATGTCTTTAACAAAGAAAGGAATTGCCTTTGATCACCTATTAATAAGACATCTGCATAATGATCAAAACATGAACGATCATGAATGAAGCTGTGATCAAATGATCCATGATCAAAGTTGTAGATCCTTCTATCTGCAGGCTACAACAGCTCTAGTCCAGGGCTGGGACACTCCAGCCTACAGCCTGCATGCCAACATACAGGCATGTTAGCAGCAACAGCTGAAAAGTTCATTGAGGATCACTGTATTTAGGCATTAGAGCAGCTTAAACTCTCCACTCAAGCTTTAGAATTAACAATACTGCAAGAATGGACAACTGTTTACAACTAGTAGAGAGGAAGAGGTAACTTCTGTGGCTTTATACTTGTTTTTGAACTTTGTTATTGTTTTTAAAATGTTTTAGAAGGTTACTCTACTTTTAATTGAGCAGTACTTTTCAATTACTATAGATTAACCACAGAGCTGCAGCTTTTATTGTGAAGAAGGAATTTGCTGAAAGCCTTTCAGAAAGCCAAGCACTAGAAATCACTTTTATTCACATGCTTATCAACTTTTCCAGGTGAGCCAGGAGGTGGGACTTTCATCAGCAGTATTTGTATTGCTCTTTGATGAATCATTTTTATTCACTTCTACTAACTGAATGCTTGATAAAAGCTCCACTACAATTAACTCAAAGTCATACTTGTTCATTTCAGAAGTAACATTCCGCTGCCTTTGCCATCCACTACTCTCTATCCAGTTTAGGCACCACGGCTGCTTTACATTACAGGAAACACATGGTTAGTTGTGTTCACTCAAGTGTGTAAGATTTAGATATGAAACTGCTGAATACTCTATAGAGTCTGCATGATGCATCACTATCCATTGCATGACTGTTCTAAGACATGACTTGTCTGCAGATACATCAGTTTATTGCTGTGGTTGTGACTTGGGAAGCCTCCTGATCTCTAACACAAATGTGTCATATAGTCTGAGATACCAGCTTTAATACTCATTACTAAGCTGTTTTCTACCTGTAAGCTTTTCTCCTTCTAGTAAGTGATCCTTGAAAACCTCTTAGGCCATCCTTATTAATGGGGTCTTACATTCCAGTTACCATATCACAGTATTTTTCTTTTGCCATTTTTACATTTATGTTTCAGTTGGGTTTTTACAAGCCTTTTTAGTAAGTCTTGCATTTGTCATGGCACTTTGAAACACACATACTTTGAGCAGCTGACAGGGAACCAGAGTGGATATTAACAGACACTCTCATCCTGCAAAATTACTTCTACACAGCAGAAGAAAACTTAATCTGCTTTAGTGCAGTCATCAATTTTGGCACTAAAAATGCTAATAAATATCAGCTAAATTTCAACTGTGGATTGAGTTTATGAAAGTATAAATTAATAGCAGTTTGACACCAGCTGCTGAAGAAATATAAATAGTCTGTTCCTTCATGATAGGACATTCTAAAACAATGTATATATACACATATGCAACTACTGCACTATAAAAGTGTGATGGAAGTTTATGAAATGAAGTTTAAAAGTTCAGTAGGATTATTTTCTTACCAAAATTGAATGCATTCCCATATAAATGCGACTACAGCAAACCAAAGAACACCAGCAGAATGCAAGGATCAATCCAAACATAAGGGGATACTGGGAGGGAAAAAATGCAGAGACTGTATTTAGAATTTCATAAAGTCAAAACATTAAGTCAAACTTTTCCAACTTTTTTCCTTGTCCTTTTCCTTCACATTCAGGATATATGGATTTCAGGGCACTGGTCACATCTTTTCAGGCAAAGCAGTAACAAGTTGGATCTTTGTGGCAGTAACTACTGTCATGTTACAATGCCCTAAATTAGCAATTTGGGAAGACTCAAGTGTTGCGTTAGGAACTGTGGAACAATTTCACACGGGGTAAAGCTGCTACTTGATATATTAGTATTGTTAATCCACACAGAATCCAGTAACTTCCTTTATTTGGAAGATGATCAATTCCTAATAATTCATGAAGAAACTCAACTCCTTACTCACTGGTTCAGAGTTTCTGCAATCCTTGACTCAATCTCTGAGAACAGTAGTATTTTTGTTTTCTGCAAACTTATACACTTCCTCTTACAATCCACGTTTAACAAACAACATTTCCATCCTCTGACAGGTTTTTTTTTTCTTTAATAAAATATATTTACCAGGAACAAACAAAATCCTTAGTTTTAGTAAGCGCACACCAGCACGTCCAACAACTTAGTATTTTAACTTAAGTTTTGGATAAAAATATGCTAATTCCTATCTTGCAGCACAGTAAGAAACACTTTCCCCACTACCATACTGCATTGTGTAAGACAGGATACAACTTCCTTTTCTTCAGTATTAAAAATAGTTCTGCAAAAGATGCAGTCACAAGACAAAGTGGCATGTTTCCAAAATTGTTTAACTTCCTATGTGAAAGAAATTATCAACATATTCAATATAAACAGGCAATCTAGATAGATGCATGTGAATCTCAGAATGATAGTCTAAGAAGTACATGCAGTTTTCTTGCCTTTTCCCTTGCTTCTTTTATGTGTGCCCTGAAGGGAAGAATCACCATAAAAAATAGAGAAAGCATCTTTAATCCTACTGGACAAAGTTGTGTGCTCACTGTGACGGCCACTTAACAGACTGACAAGGTTCTAAGTGTGTCTTTAAACGAAAGGTTTGAGAGAAAGTCATCAGTCTTATGCATTATTCCAACATTTTCCTAACTCTCACCCCCAGGACTATGGTAGCAAGACAAACCTTCAACAAGAAAATTCTCAGAGAACTGGGAAGCTCGTGTTTCACATCAGAAGCAGATTTCACATTAAAATCAATTTTAAATGCCCAGCTCACAGTTGTCTTACATCTAGTTTAAACTCCAATCTCTGTAGCAACATTTGTCTTTGTTCATACTACATTGATCTACAAATTTTACCTAAACAAAATTATATACTTCATGATTTATTTCTAATTGGAATGATGGAGGAACAAATGCCACTAGTAACTAGGTCACACCCAAGACACCACTGCAGTTATCAGATGCTGACATTGTTACAGCAGCCACAAAAGTGATCCTTGTACACTGTGCTGCACCACCAGAATACATTATTGTAAGAGCTGCCCCATCACTCATCCCTATAATGCCTTCATCATCATTTCCATTTATCTCAGAAGTAACACTGCCTGCTCCAGGAGAACGCTCAAGCGTTTCTTTGCATAGTGCTTCTCCACTCCTCCCCTGCAAGAACTACCGAAGCAGAAATGCTGCATGTATAGAAATAGATATATCCTATATCCTCTGAAGGAACTTCAAGCACCTCTTCACATACTCCACAAGATCAAAGTCTTCAAAGACTTTCCTTTCTTGTCAGTCTAGCAAGGGAAGATGTACTACTTCCAGAAGCCATGCAGACTTCTGACCAGAAAATTTAATGGCATTGCAGTTACTTTATGGTAGAAAGGGCTCATGTGTTCACACATGTCAAAAGCTTCAAACAGTTTTGCCAATCTATACGTTCATTCTTATTTCCCAGCACACATCTTTTCTGCTTTCAGGTTCCAGTCAGGGATAAGGCTTCTCTTTTCATAAACACAAGACTTTTCCTGTGTTTCTGAAATACCTGACAGAATCAGAAAATGGAGCTTTAGCAAGAAAACCAATGAAATGCTGGGATCAGCATGCTACAGCAGCTAATAACAGTGCGGGTAAGAAGTGTGGACTGTGTGGGAGAGGATGTCAGAGTAGCTAAACAGCAAGACTCCAAAAACTGAGTATGAATGAAAAGGTGTGGGCAGTCCTGTTCTAAGAGTTCTGGGTGGGTCACTGTAAACAGCAGGGAGAATAGGGGCCTGGAACACAAGCCCTATGAAGAGAGGCTAAGGGAGCTGAGGTTGTTTAGCCTGGAGGAGGCTCAGAGGTGACCTCATTGCTGTCTACAACTACCTGAAGGCAGGTTGCAGCCAGGTGGGGGTTAGTATCTTCTGCCAGGCAACCAGCAACAGAACAAGGGGACACAGTCTCAAGTTGTGCCAGGGGAGGTATAAGGTGGATATTAGGAGGAAGCTGAGTGATTTGCCATTGGAATAGGCTGTCCAGGGACGTGGTGGTGGAGTCGTTGTCCCTGGAGGTGTTCAAGAAAAGCCTGGATGAGGCACTTAGTGCCATGATCTAGTTGATTGGACAGTGCTGGGTGATAGGTTGGACTGGATAATCTTGGAGGTCTCTTCCAGCTCAGCTGGTTCTTTGTCTGTGTTTTCTCCTACTTAGGAACTCTCAAGGGAAAGATGAAGGAAGAAACTGTATCAAACACTCTGACTTGAAAGAAAATTTTGTAAATAATATTTTACTGTCATATCTCACTCTAATTCCATTTTAAACAGTATTGTGAATAGATACCCATTAAAACATCTGAAAACACTGGCTAGTTTGGCTTCTCTGTACCAAAGCATCTGTATCCAAGAGATTAAACACTTCCCTATTGTGTCCCAAATAAAAAGTCACTTATATATTTAACCTCAATTCATACATTTTTAAGTAACAATGAATTTTGAAATTAAACTGAGATAAATTATTCTTACTGAAATAGCTTTAGCATGACCTATGCACAACGATGTCTGATGTATTAGGCACATGCTGATTTATGTTATTTCTAATGTGTAACAACCATCATCACACAAGTCCTAAACCTAGTTTCTCTTCACCCAAGAGAACTTACTCACCCCAGTATACATAGCTGTATTATACCCAGTCCACTAATAACAAAGCAGAAGATGAAACAACTATTCAAATTTCCTCTGGAATAATATTCCACACTACAAGAGTTAAGTCAGTTTTTGTGGTTGGTTCCCACACTGAACATTCCCACCTTAATGCAGCCAGTGCACTTGGACAACTCTCAGTTTATCTAAACTGATAATTCTTTTACTTACTAATAAGAAAGCTTCAAACAAAAACATCTTTGTCTGAAGTACAGGAATAAAATCTGACCTCAAGATTTTAGCCTTCTCCAGCCCCATTATGTTATATTATATCCACCTTACCCACGCTGCCTACATAACCAAACTGATTTTCTTCCCATGATCCCAGTACCTACCTGTGGAGCATCATATAACTGTGTGGACCCTTTGGGTCTCCATAGTGCACTGGTCTCTTTAGACAATTGCAGAAATCCTTACTTCAACACAAATAAAGCACAATACCCTGTCTCCTCCTTGGCCTGCTTTCAAACCTTTCAGAAGTAACCACCAGGTTCAAGAGTTCCTAGACTGAACTGGTACCACCTGCTTAAAATCTGCCTCGAGGTGATAAGGCAACTGGATATATTGTCCTTGCATGCAAGGGTAAGTGTACAAGGTGACTAAAGGAGAGTAACAACACTCCCACACACCTTGCAGCTCAGTGAGAACACTGCTCAGCAGCACGCCAAGTCAGAACACCTACAGGGGACATCATCTTGGTTCTCATGAAAAAAGCTGGTGTCCTAAATTTCATTCCAAATTGTTGAGTGTTTTCTAAATGTTATTTCATCTAGAATATGACTGCCTGTATTTTGCACATAAACCCACGTTATAACCGAAGTCTAAGTATCTGTAAACCTCCCACTGCCTAGGCATACAAAATATTCCCAAATATCAAAACATCTTCTATTAATATAGTAGTGCCTTAAGGCTAATAACTTTTTTTAATCAGCCCTGCTTTGCAATAAATAGGGGATTTCACAAAGCTTCTCTCCCAATTGCAAATGAATCTCCAAAGACCACTCAAAACCATAATGGCTTTTATGAGGTTTTCTACTTATAATAGGCATGTTTTATGTAAATTAAATGTGAACAATTTTAACATAAACCAATTTCAAGCAGTCAGGGGGAAAAAAACCAAAAGCACTCATTTTTGAGGTTTCCTTGAGTTTCTCACTTTGGAAAACACTGTATTCACAAATTTGAATATTAACAACTGATTAACTTTGAGTTAGAAAGTTTAGATCTATACTTGCAATGACAGACTGACCACCTCTACTTCAATGAAGGATATTAAAGCAAGACACCTGAATTCCAGCAGTTTTAGTCTGACAGTTCCTCACAAACTAAATCTGACCTACAGAGGCACAAAGGACAAAAGATTAAAAGTTCACTTTGTGATGGTTTGGGTGTTACCTGCTCCCCCACACTTAAGAAAATTACCCAGACTAGACTCAGTGGCTGGAAATTAAAGAATGAAGCTTTGTATTTACAGCTTAGCACAATATACAAGCAGGTATTTACAATATATACAGCTATAGACAGAAACAGACAAGTTGAAAAGGTAATACAGAAACACAACATCTCTCCCAGAAACCAGAGTCCCCCAAGAGGGGCTCCCAACCACACTTCCACCTCCCTTCTACCCCTCTATCTTATCCCAGACTTTGCCTTACATTCAAGGTGAGTTTGGAGAATCGGCCAGGGGGTTTAGGAAGCAGAAGGATTAATTAGGCAGCAAGTTAGAGAGAAGTGCATGCAGCCAGAGCAAGCAACTCTGTTATCTATGTTTGTGTTCTTGTTCTTATACGTCTCAGCAAGCCTATGAGTGAAGTAGACATCACCATTGTTTCCCTTTCACAGCCTATAATCTAATTCTTCTCATCAAAATATCTCAGCTAAGCTCAAACTAGCACACACTTTTACCTCTCTTTCCTAATTCACTTCTATTCTTAATTAGGCATCACAAGGCAGACTGGCATCTATCTCCTTTCAGATGAGGGTGTGAGAGGTTGTCAGAGATCACAGCTGGCAGAGGCAGACATAAAACCCAGGTTTCATTCTCTCAGCTTGTTCTGATAAGAAAACTGACATATCTCCATTCTTGACCATACTTAAGAGTCAGATATCTGGGAACAGCCCATTTTAGACATAAACATCTCAAACCCTGCCTCCATGCCCTCAGTAAGACCATCCTATTTGCATCCTCAAAATCTCATTATGCCTCAATAGCTACCATGCCTCTTCAACAATTTTGAGTATGGGATGTATTTATGCAACTGCATACTGCTTTCTTGTATCTAAACTAAAAAAACCTCAAACAAAAAACAAACACCAAACACCAGCAAACAACAAGCCTTGCAATCTGACAACCTTTGCCTTGGTCAAAAATAAATATGCTTGCATAGCATTCAATTTGAACTTCACATGTTGACTCAAAGCCAACAAGACACAGCAATTTTCACCTTGATAAAAGTAGTCCACATTCCATATTAGATCCAAATGGTGATACCCAGCTTACACAAATATTTTTCAAAAGCCAGAATAAAACTTAGATAATATTAATAATTATGTAGTACAAATACAGTATTAGAAGATGAAGTGGAGGTTGACAAAATTAACAGCAAAGGAGAGATCTGAGGTAGAGCCAAATGCAATATACAGCTTAAAAATATACCCTTGTTGACCTTTTGGCTTTTAAATCTTTGAATAGATCTGTTTCTTTCAAAACATCATACCTATTAATAAAATTACACTAGTCTTGATGTACAGGGCTAAGTGACATCACCAAACACTGTTATTTTAAAAAAGGATTAGGAGATTCGAATTCTTAAATTCACATAAAGAAAAAGACAGGAATAAGGCTGATTGAGCAGCCTACTTAACTTCTCTGGCCTCAATTTTGTTCCCATATCCAGAAGATTTTAATAAATTAAACTGAATTAAATTGGTCATATTTGGAAAATAGCAGTGAAACCACTTCCAGTTAGTCTTTGAGAATTTTATGCTCTGTATTTTTACTGGGAAATCCCCTTTTATTTAACTGCATCCTCTGGGAAGGGCTTGCAAGCTTCTGACTGGATCACACAGCAAGTGTTTCCCTTGAGTGCCTATCCTCCTCCCTCCCCTTAATCTGACTTTTTGCCAAGAGTCTTAATAACATAACCATTGTTTGAAAATGCTTATAAGGAAACAATCTGTCCCAAAAGCTTTGACCTAGGTCAAAAAAAATTTTTCTTTCATAATAGGGCATTCTTAAAACACACTCTAGATGCTCATTTCTTTACTTCTTTAATACACACATTCCACAGTGGAGAAGTTTCCAGCATCCAGGAAAAGTTCTCCAAACTGATTTTCTAATATTATCAATATTCTACAATATTACTCAATGATCATTTAAAATCATATAACAACTCAAAAATTCAGCTTGAGACAATTGTTTTGGGCCAGAGTTCATTGAAAATCTAAGCAGCACTTGCAGCAACAGGCTTTTAGTATGGTATTTCGGGTGTGTATTTGGAACAGTCATAGGAAAAGCTACATCCATGTTTACAGCAATGAACCATGGGTTCACCAGAGGCGTGCAAAAAGCACATTGCATAAGCGATTTCCTGGAGGATGCAGAGAAGAGGATGGTTAAGAAGGACAAAGCACTCATCAGTCAATTTAGGAAGAAGAAATAGACAATCAAGTGGCTTTTCAAAAGAGGCCAAATGGTAAATAACACTGTTTACGTTATTTTTATCAATTACTTCTTTCTTCCACTGACAAACCTTAACATTAAAAAGCATAAAAACGTGTTACAGATCATTATGAGAACTTCTTAAATTCCAAGACAAATATTTAAGTGCCTGTCCTGCGTGCAGTTGAAAAAAACTTCATTTTCTGCTACACATCTGTGGTGGAGGGCCCACAGGCCCAAAAATAGGCTTATTCATGCCTTGCCTGGACATGTTTTTCTACCCATAACCAGAGGTAAACACATAAAATGAGCACAAAGGGGCACAACAAACCCGTTGCCATAAAGTCTGGCCTGCCCAGGGCCCCCGATTGTGTAAGGTGGTTGTGTAAGCCCCCACATGCCCAGCTCATGCCTGCCTAGCGTAAGGCCCGTGTGATTCCCATATTTGGAAGGTCCAGGCCTGTGGCTTTTGCCTACTATGGTAAGGTTTGGCTGACTGCCAACCTGATCAGTCATTCTAGTGGCCAAAGGGCCATTAATCTCAGCCCACATTTAATAAATGGAGGTACACAGGTAAACAAAGTGCTCAGGCTCCCTTGCTCGCTCCATCTCATTATCCTGCTTAGACTCACCAGCACTGCTTCTTGCTTATGCCTGCCTGCATGCCCACCCGCAGCGCATCTGCCTTAACGGAGATCAGTCTTCCAGCCAGCCATGCACCCTGTTACACATCCGCTGCCTTACTATTGCCTGGTGCGTGCCACTGCCGCTGAATTACCAGGAGTAGACCCCACTTGTCCGCACGCCATCAGCCTGTCTGGCTAGCGTTACATCATGCTGGGACCGTACAGCGTCCTGCCTCTGCACCTGAAAGTCCTGCCTAAGAATCCCTGGACAGAGCATCCAGAAGAAGCCAGCAGCACAAGGTCAGAGACTGTCCTTTCCCCAGAAGCCGGGAAGATTCCAGCCTCAAAGTCCACGGGCAAAGCTCCCCTGAACTTTGGAGACTAGTAACAGGCTGTGACGTAGCCCCGGAGGGTGACTGATAATTAATCACAGTTTAGGAGTAAATGCTTTAATGCCTCTGTAATTTCTATTGCCTCCTGCCATAGAGCAGAAAGAGCTTTCAGCCCACCTTACTGGGCAAGCAGCATATTGACCCCAAGCAGTATTTGCCGTGGGGAAAGTCCTCTCTCTGTTTATAGTTTGAATTGTTTGCTAGTTATTAACAAGCTACTGTTTGAGATATTTCTACAATGTCTTCCATGACCATGTAGATCCATATTAATACTAAAATACAGTGGTTGGGGGTGGCGAGAGTTCAGAATATTGACGTTAATAAATATATACTTCTATAGAATATTATCTCGCACCGATTAATTTCTCCCCTCCGCCACAATCGCCGTAGGCANAGGCGTTTAAGGCCAGGCTGGATGAGGCCTTGAGCAACCTGCTCTAGTGGGAGGTGTCCCTGCCTATGGCAGGGGGTTGGAGCTGGATGATCCTTGAGGTCCCTTCCAACCTAAACCGCTCTATGATTCTATGATTCTAACACAGCTATTTTTCTGCAAATTGAAGTTCTCTCAGCTTTAATCAACACATCCTATCTGAAAGTATAGGGAATGCTTTACATGTGTACAATCCACTAAGAGGAAAAATTGCTTGAGAAGTATTTCCTTTGAGTCATTTCTCCATCAAAAACTCTGCATCTAATCTACAGCACTTTTTATATATTGCCTCCAAGATCCTTTATATTAAAGATTTGCTTATGCAAAATGTAAAAATACATTTAATGCACATCAACACAGTTTAACAGGACAGACTGCTGCATACCTCTGGCAGAAATTCTCCCAACGAGATTTGTAAGAACTAGCTGTGCTCCCTTTTAAATTTTTAAGAGCATCTGAATCAAACAGGACACAAAACTTTTTCCAGTTTGCTTTACAAATGAAGCACAGATGTTAATATGGTCCACAAAAGACCATCTTACAAATCAAATACACAAGATAAGGCTAGTGCTGACCCTCTGAATTCCAGCAGCTTTTTCTCAAGACCTATTCATTGTGTGGGCAATCTAAGTTTTAGATCACCCCTTCAGTTAAGCTTTTCACATCGGAAGAGTTTTTGTTTGACTGTTTCTTTTTAAACACACATGTAAGAACTTCAATTAGAGAAGTACATATCTCTCTGCCTTAGTATTTCACATAGTTTTAGAATTTCTGAGATCTCTTCTGAAAGGGCTTCCTACTTCTACACACAAATTTCATGTGTGAGAGATGGCCTCCTTTGTGTAGCTTCCAGTTTATCATTACATCATTCTCATTGATAATACAAAACTTTCAACAAGGTCACATACTTACACCCAGGATTTGACCACTTTCCGTAAAATCCTCACTACAGCAGCACTGTGATTGGACTATTGATCCAGCCCCATAACCAATTATCCCTTGTTCCCAGTGGAGATCAGAGAGAAGTTTGCCTTCCGAAATGAAAGTGCAGGCAGACAGTTCTAGAGGTAGTATTTAGTAGCTGTCAGTGAGGATCACAGAAATCCCAATACATGTCAGTGAGGATCTCTGAAATCCCAATACGTACCCTGTCAAACTCATCTCTTTTGATTAGATTCATCATCTCCAATTGATAAAAGTAATGATGAGGATGAAATATTTCTGGAAGGGTGCTAGATATGGCATGACATGACATTCTTACACAATTGCTACTATAGAGAGACAGTAGAGCACTAATAAAAACTGAAAAATACTCATAGGTGTGTCAAAAAAAGCATTACAGAACAGATGCACTCTCCTGCAGGTTTGGCAGCAGTGTTTATTAAGGTTGCCATTACCATCGGTGGAGTGGAAGCAGTCACTGAAGATACTATTTGCATACAAAACATTGGCAGGCAAGCATGCAGGGAGGACAACGATGTCGTGTTTAGCGATCTAAACTGCTTTAGAAGATAGGTCTGTTCAAATATACATTTGGTTAATGTAGTTACAGACACCAGCTATTCATCAATCAAGGCTTTGGGCTTCTGCTGAATATCAACTTAAAAGTTCGTTCAATGGCCTACAGTGAGAGTCAGCAACTCCTGACTCAGCTCATTAATGCAGAGCTCAGGAAGGAGTGCAAACCCATGACTTCCTAATCCAGACAACTACTGCTAAAACCAGGCTGTATTCTGGAGGAACGCTGGCAGAAGCATTTTCCGTCTTCCTGACAGGTTTGAGGTTTGTTTTGTTGTTTGGGGTTTTGAGGTTTTTCTCTCTTCAAAAGAAAACAGCAGAGTTATGTCACACTGAGGTACGATCCTAATTCAACCACCATTTCTAATCAAGAATATATTGATATATATTCAAAGTAAGCATCTCGAAGTAATCAAAATATAAAGGAGCCTTTTTATTGTAGTCGCAGCCTTATGCTTTTGGAGATTTTCTATATAATTAGCAGTTCACACTACCTCTTCCTCCCTGTCCAGGAAATGATATAAGCCAGCCCAGTTCAAACTGTCACTATTCCAAAGAAAGCAGGCTTTCTCCAGGGTGATAAAGGTGTATTTTTCCCAGATCACATTAAGAGCTATAATCTCACTGTCTTTCAAGTGTTTGTCCTCCTTTTTCAGGGTAGCAGAGCTTCAAAGGCAGAAAGAAAAATACTAACATCTGTAAGGCTTCTAAATTCTCAAGAGTCTTTGGCATGAGCTTTGTATTTCAAGGTTACTGAAGTGTCATTGAAACAAATGGCTTCCCTGCTGTGATTTAACAATATCAAATAAAGATTATGTAAACGGAATTAAAAGTTTCAAGCACACTCTTTTAAGGAGAAACTGGAAAGTTATACTCCATAATAGACAGAATAGAAAATTATCTTAACATATAATTTGTTTGTGCCTGGAAGTTTGCTGCACTGAATATTCCCCATGTCTGTCTCACTGTGAAAATCCATCACCACTATCTTAAAAATACATCACCTCTGAAAATCTTTTACTTGAACAATTGCATTTATAAGCAAATACTTTTGTTCTACTATGGATAGTCAAGAATCCTTTTGATTAATATGTTAAAGGAAAATAATGCTAAAAGGATTAGAATTATTAGAACTCTCTGCAAGAAAGTTATAGCTGTATCTGGCTAAATTCACAATCTTGTCCACTGTGATTTTTATGGACAAACTGTTCTAAGATGTGGGCTTATCCTCATCACTGTCTGTGTACCTTTACATTTGCCAACAAGTTTAAATCTAACCATTTCTATCTACTCATAAGTACAAATTAACAAAATTCAGAGTCATTACAAGTTCCTTTATCATTAGGAGCTTTACAAGAAGTTGCACCGTTGATCTTTTTTATCCCCTCCTATTTCCAGCAGACATGACTAAAAGTTGTCACACAGATTGTACTTCCTTCAAAACAAGTAAAATATGGGGAACAGTAAAATGCTGAACAGCAGAGTATTCACCTTCTTTAGAGGTGAATCAAAAGATAGTAAACATGTCACAGGTTAACTTCTGATTAATATTTGGAAGTATTTTAAAAATCAGAAGGGTGGGTTTTTTTGAACTTGATCTTTCAAAATGTTAGAAGCTGGATTCGGAGAGGTCTGTCATCTGTACCTATTTCACAGGAAAAAGGAATTAAAATCAAGACTCCAACCCTTTGCTTCCTCATTTCTTAAGTATGGTTCTATATGAATAACAAGGTTGAACATTTATGATTTCTTAATATGTATTCCTTATAACTAAGTTTAGTCAATTAGCACAAGATTTCAGACAACTGTCGCAGGGCTTGCAAAATGAACATCAAGCTTAGCTCACTGGCAAAAATACCATTTCACGTGTCGCCAATTTGCTGGTTCTATAAAAGCAATCACGCTGGGTTCTTTGTAGACATGACATCAGTAATACTGATACTACTAAAGGAGGTTTCCCACATGCAAGGAAACAGAAATCCACTTCATTCTTCAAACTGTCATCAGCCCTATACGTCTAACAATAATGAAATATTAGATTTTAGTCATGCATTAAAACAAAAACCCAAAACCAACCAAACCCCAAATCTGAAGCATCTCAGTAATAAAACTCCAAATATTAATCTCATGAACACCCACGAGGCATGGTACTACCTGATGCCTACACACCTCTAGCAGAGTGATACTTCACACATTCCTAGCAAAGAACGTCTCATAGCTTGCTTCTGGGCACAATGTATCACCTTGCAAAAAGTAGATACAGAAAGCTCAGGTGACCACGCCAAATACAACCTCCAACCTTCGCCTATCTCTTTCTTTTCAAACACCCATTCTTTATGCTGATAGAGCCACAAAATGTCACACCGTGACACCAAGACAACTAACTCGTGATTGTTAACAGCAACTGGGAAGACAAGAGTTCTGCCTCTGCATAAAGCCAAAAGGGAGTTCTCTCTACCGATATGGCACGTATCTGGCTTAAACCAGGCAAGTTTTATAATGAGAATTCCTAAACTTTAACAACTTAAGAGTAAAATTCTTGCATAACTTCTTAAAGCCCTGCCCTGCATATTTGTTGCCTGGGAAAGCTTTGTCCCTCATTTACTACTGCAACTGAAGCAGTGATTTAGAGCTGAATGCGTGCTGTGCTTTCTTTGGAGTCCTTAGTGTTGCCCACACTGCTAAGAGCACGCACATGCAAGCCACAGCTTGCACCAACCAGATCATCAACAGTGTTATTTTAACTTACTCTATTGACCCAAAGCACAATAATCTTAAGATTTTGATGAATGAAGGTGCTGTAAAGATCAGAATTTATTAGTTCCCACTAACTTTGAGCACATTAATAGTTGTAAAGCCGTCTGAAAGTACAGGTACTCCATAAGACAGAAATTTCTTAGTTTCTAGTTAACAGGTAACATAACAAAAAAAATTAACGTTAGCGAAAAGGATAAAGCCACAAATTGATTCAAACTACCAAGTGACTAAAAGCAAAGAAGGATCAGCAAAAAGCCCTGTAGTTCCTGACTCTCACCAAATTCTCAGTAAAACGAACGTCTGTAAAAATATCAGATGCCTATCCAAAGTTTGTGCAAAGCTCTACACGAAGTTGAAAACAAAGTCGCAAGAACAAAATGCAGATTGCTAACCCAGACTTTCTAACGCATACTGAGCTATAACCATTCACAAAGTTAGCAGAACTTCCATCCAGAAGCCAGAATTCCGAGAACGACTCATTACCTGAGCACTCGTCTAGATCACAGAAAAATAAAGGAGGCAGACAAGGAGAAATGGGACTAACTCGACATTTTCCCAAATCCATGCCTCCCCTCCCAAACGAGATCACCCCGGGAATGGGAAACACAGGGAGAAAGACGAGGAGGTAAACACTACCTGCCAGCGGCCGTAACTGAGCAGCAGCAGAGCCAGGGGGATGGCGGTGCCCGACATGGCGTGGGTGGAGGGCATGCTATACTCGGAGTTGTAGAAGACTTCCAGCTTCACCACGGGTGGGGAGGCAGGCCGCGGCCAGCGGATTACATCCTTGGTGCACTGCCCCAGGTACATCACCCACACCCAGATGATGATAAGCCTCCGCCCCAGCCAGGCGTCCAAGTTCCAGATGCAGAATGGGAAGAAGAGGATGTAGAAAAGCTCATTGCCCAGTTCCGTTCCCAGACTGAAGAGATAGTAGAGGAAGCGGCTACGGGTGGAGAACTCCTGGCTGCCGTCCTCCTCCGTGAGAGAGTTGCGGCGCGGCCTCCTCCTCCACCGCTGCGGGGGGACCGCCCCGCCGGGCACGGTCCCGTTGCCGGCGGGATGCCCTTGGTCTCCCGCCTGCTCCGCGGCCGGAGGCCCGCCGTTAACCACTGGCCCCCCACCTCCAGCTCGCTGTTCCGCGTCGGCCCAGCCCGAAGGCCCGTCAACGCCACAGAGATGCTGGAAGGCGGCCACTTTCCGTGGGTCCTGCAGGTGGGCGGCCAGCCGAGCTAAGCGTCGGCGGAGAGCCATGCTGGGAGAACGAGGCCGCCCGCGAGAGGCGGGCTGAGGACAGCGAAGCGCTGCCCGGTACGGCGGGCGGGAAGCTGAGGCAGTGCTTCGCCGGAGGGGGGGCAGAACAGACGGTGGCTCCTCTGCGCGCCACGGGGAGGGGGGAACTGCTCCCTGAGGAAACTCGCTCGAGGGCGAAGAGTCGCCAAGCGACGCACACCACCCGGCTCCTCCCGCCTCGGGCCACCACTGACCGCCCTCGGCTCAGCTGCCCGCGCCCGCTCCGCCCGCCGCTCGCTCCCTCACGCGCGTACTGCCGCCGCCGCCCCTGGCCGTCACTGCTTCTCCGCGCCTGCGCACAACGCCAGTCACCACGGGGATCCCCCGGGAAACCTCATGGCGGCGCGGATTGGTACCGACTCTTTCCCTATCCCGCCCCATACAGGCCGTGGAACCAATCAGGGCCTAGCACGGAGCGAGACAGCGAGCGGCGTGCCTCGGCCTCGAGCGTGAGGCGCGGAGACTGCAGTGGGGTCTGCCTGCAGGCGGTCGTTGGCCTCCACAGGACACTTGGGACAGGCCGGTTCCTGCTCGAGGGCAGCAGCCCTGTCACCGGCATCACTCGTCTCCCACGAGCTGTACTTTAGATTTGGGGTGAAGTGCTGCCTCCCTCGCCGTACCCACCGTGTGCCACCTCTGAGTCCTGCACTCTACTGCCTCTGCCCAAATCGACCCCGGAAGCCTAAATCCAGTGGTGTAGAGATGAAAGGAAAAGATTATTCCAGAGAGAGTCTGTGAGCGGTTTTACCCGCAGCGGCCAGTGGAGGTGATGGAGTCGATGGGTTACCACAGGGACATGGAGCAGGCAGCTGCTGAAGAAGATTTTTGGTGGGTGTAAGGGAATCGTGGAGTTATAGAACCAACCAGGTTCGAAGAGACCTCCAAGATCATCCAGTCCAACCTAGAGTCCAGCCCTATCCAGTCAACTTGACCATGGCACTAAGTGCCTCAGCCAGGCTTTCCTTGAACACCTCCAGGGATGGCAACTCCACCACCTCCCTGGGCAGCCCATTCCAATGCCAATCACTCTCTCTGTGAAGAACTTCCTCCTAACATCCAGCCTAGACCTCCCCCGGCACAACTTGAGACTGTGTCCCCTTGTTCTGTTGCTGGTTGCCTGGCAGAAGAGACCACCCCCACCTGGCTACAGCCTCCTTTCAGGTAGTTGTAGACAGCAATGGATCCCCTCTGAGCCTCCTCCAGGGTGCACACTCCCAGCTCCCTCAGCCTCTCCTCACAGGGCTGTCTTCCAGGCCCCTCACCAGCTTGGTTGCTCTTCTCTGGACATGTCCCAGTATCTCAACATCTTTCTTGAACTGAGGAGCCCAGAACTGGACACAGTAGTCAAGGTATGGCCTGCCCAGTGTCTCTCCATAGCCCGGATGAGGTTCCACCCCTCCTCTATGCAGGGCATGCATGGCTTAAAGTTCATACGGAGATGAAAACTTAGGTACTTTGAAAGTCCTTTTAAAGTGAGAAATAGGAGCTTTGGTCACCAGTGCTTTCTGATACCTCTGTCTATGTAACAGATACTGACCTACACACAATGCTTTAGTGAAAGTAGCTAGTAATGCTACTTCGAGGAGGTACTTGACTCAGACATTGTACTAGATGATATTAACACTGGGTGCATGCAGTGCCATGAAAATGGCCTGATCTCAAGATGAGGAAGTCTGTAGACAAACTTAGTTGAAAGAGAGGGTGTCTAAAGAGGTTGCTGTAGTAGGTTTTGTGTTGTATGGCATTTTTAGCTGTGATCTGGAAGCAAATCTAAACCTGCTGCTGCAAAAATTCATCTCCAAGAGTAATGGAGTCTTAATCATAAGGAAGAAGCACTGATTGGGGCAGATTGTAGAAACATCTCACTCAAACTTTGTGAATTTTAATCTAGCCAAATAAAAATGTATCTTAAGAACCAAGTCTGGGGGCTGTAACTGGAGAATAGGAGACTATATTCAGGGAATGTAATGACTTTGAGAAGGATTTAAGGGTCAGAATAAGTAAGCAGTCAGATATGGGCTGAACTGTATGGTGCTGTGGGAGAAAAGGATGAAGCAATATATTAAAATAAGGATTTTTAAAAGTCTAATTTAGTTCTCATGGCTAGCCTCAGCAATTCTGTTCACAGGACAGTACATACAGGCCTGGGCTTAAGTTCTGAAGGAGTATGTTAGAAAGAGTGAAAACTTGAAGCAGAATGTTCTGAAGGTGGGAGAAAATGCATACACTTGGAGGGTTTTAGGAGCTCAGGCTGTTGAAAGTTATCTAACAGAGGACTGGGAGGTGTCTTGATTGTAGTGTATAGGAATAGTCCTGGGGAAAAATACAGAATATTAAAAGACTCTTTAATCTTTTCAAGAAAGGCATAATAATAAGTAATGGCTGGAGGCAAAAGGCAGCCAAATTCAAAGAGGAAATGAGACGCACATTTTTACATGGTTAACCACCAGAACATCTTCCCAGGAGAAGTTAAGGAATGTTTAATGTCTTCTGTTGAAGGTTAGATGTATTTCTGAAAATTATATTTTAGCCAAGCAGAAGTTATGCTTTATTTCATTGGACAATTACAGGTTGAAATCTGATGGTCTGTGATGCACGTAGCGACAGGCTAATCTAGTTGGCCCATAATGGTTTAAGTTTTAAATGCCAGAAGCAGATGTTTCATTAATAACCATGAGCATTAGAATCTTATTAGAATCTTCTTTTCTTTTGCTTTAAAACAGTTATGGTCCCTTAAAAAGATTACCTGAATTAAAGTTCTGGCTGTAGAATATACTTACTAAGACAGAGTATTGCCCTTTTACTTCCTTCAGTTACTTGGAAAAATTCCTCTGCATTTCCATTTAAATTTCTGAAGGAATAGATCCTTGCAAGAAAATTTCTTACAAAGTCTGAATAATAATCCTCTAAGAAGTATTTCATAAGGTGATCATCAATTATATAAAATTGCCTCAAGGCCAAGAGAATTGGAACACATCAAATGAATCCTGGTAGATTTCCTATATTGTACATTATATATTGCATATGTTTGCCTTCTACAGTTTTAACCTCGCTTGAAGCAGTATCATAACATGAATAATTATATTACCAGTGGAGGAGCTGCTATTACTGAAAGAGGGATGAATGAAATATAAATAAGATTTCAGATCAGCAGCTTGGCAGAGAAGCATGATAAAACCACCCCTGAAATAGTACGATCAATGTTTCTATCTTGAGAGTGGAAGATGTGTTGTCATTTCTGTGCCTCCAGTGAACTGTGTGATGCTAATCCTGAAAGATACGTGTGCTTCCTAATTTGCATCCTTCCCCTTTTCCTGTCTCTTGAGCAGAAAATGCAAAGACAGGAGTTGAAAAACAAGCTGCTGCCTTCTTTTGTGCATTTTCCCAGGGTCAGGCCACAAAAAATCTCAACCACTGAACAAACTGAAATCTGTTAACTAAATTGATGATGAATTCTGGAATGAGATCTGAATAACTGTACAGGGATAAAAAATCACAGTGATTACAAAGGTTAAAATCAGACTTGTCTTTATGGTATGCGCTTGATAACCTCTTGAAGTTACCAAGTTAAGCAGAAAGTGTTTGTGTGTGTGTTTGAAACTTGTTTACTTTGAACTGTTAGGGTAGAAATTACATTATATTAATACTGAAGTAGCTTTTAAATGACCTTTGTGCATTAGAAGTAGATAACCATTGCAGTGGGCACTCCATGGAGTACACACTATAACTGAACATTTCCAGATAATTTGTTTTTCCTTGTGCTATCTGTGAAGCTGTGGCCCCAAAGCTGTCTTGAATACATTGCAGCTGTCTGAGCATGACACCCATAACGCATGCATTTTCAAGCCTGCCTGCCAAACCAGCGTACTCACAGCCACATTCCCACAGGCTGTAAATAATTGACAAGACAGCTGTGGGAATCAATGGCAAATGAGGAGCAGAACACATCATGCTTACAGCTACTGCTATTGACCACCCTGTCCTAGTGACAGGAGCAGAACCAGGAGTTCCTTTTTAAAGCTTGGCATCTATTTGGATGACCACCGTTAATATATTTAAGGTACCAGTTATGCCTTTAATCAATTGGAGGCCAGTTTGTCTGAGTCATCAGCAGCCAGTTGTTTTTCTCTCTTAGTATAACTGAAGGAGCAGGTGGCAGGACATTCTTCAGCATTGCAGGACTTGTTTCCTGTCATCATCTGAAATAGCTTGAACCTGGTCATCTTTCTGTGCAAAAGATGTCTGTATAATAGCATTTTGTGAAGAGAAATAATGATGAAGGATGGTGTCATGATTTAGCCTGGCAGGCAGCTACTGGGAAGAAAATTAACTCTATCCCAGCTGAAAGCAGTACAGATGGAAAGGAGTATCTGTGGATGTTTGAGTGACTAGTTTGCTGATGAAATAATTTTTCTAATGCTGCTAGGGTTTTGTTTTATTAATGATGATGTTAAAGTGCCTGGAGTAAAAGGAAAGCTTAATTTTAGACAGTTTTAAATGTAAATTAATAAAATGTGCTGATCATACCAGGTTTATTATGACTTTAAAAAAAAATTGCTGAGTTGAATGCCCAGATTTGAGAAGGTAAGAGCATATTTATAGTCTTGAAAAATACATAGGAGAATAAGGAAACTTATATTATTTCCAAAGGAAACTTATATTATTTCCAAATAATATTTATTACTGTATAGAAAAAAAAAAAACCCAACCAAATCCAAACACCACAACAACCCAGAGAGTGCTTTAATTTATTCTTTAGTATGAGCTATTGCAGTAGCTCAATGAAGGAGCACTGGGGAAGTGCTAATGTTACATTACAGCAGTGGGAGAAAAATATGCTGAAGAGTTTTCAGTTCACTCACTCTGTACTTGGACATTGCTGAATTCTGCACAGTGCTTTCACAGTAAGCAATTTAAGATGTTAAAATATAGCCTGTCTCTCTACAGGGTTCTGCACTTTGGCCACAACAACCCCAAGCAGCACTACAGGCTGGGGACAGAGTGGCTGGAGAGCAGGCAGGCAGAAATTGACCTGGGGGTACTGGTAGATAGAAGCTGAAGATGAGCCAGCAGTGTGCCTAGGTGGGCAGGAGAGCCAATGGCATCCTGGCCAAGATCAGGAACACTGTGGCCAGCAGGACAAGAGATCTTATTCTTCCCCTGTACTCAAAACTGGTCAGGCCACACCTTGAGTGCTGTGTCCAGTTTTGGGCTCCTCAATTCAAGAGAGATGTTGAGATACTGAACGTGTCCAGAGAAGGGCAGCAAAGCTGTTGAGGGGCCTGGAGCACAGCCCTGTGAGGAGAGGCTGAGGGAGCTGGGGGTGTGCAGCCTGGAGAAGAGGAGGCTCAGGGGTGACCTCATTGCTGTCTACAACTACCTGAAGGGAGGCTGTAGCCAGGTGGGGGTTGGTCTCTTCTGCCAGGCAACCAGCAACAGAACAAGGGGACACAGTCTCAAGTTGTGCCGGGGGAGGTCTAGGCTGGATGTTAGGAGGAAGTTGTTGGCAGAGAGAGTGATTGGCATTGGAATGGGCTGCCCAGGGAGGTGGTGGAGTCACTGTCCCTGGAGGTGTGCAAAAAAAGACTGGATGGTGCACTTAGTGCCATGGTTTAGTTGACTGGACAGGGCTGGGTGCTAAGTTGGACTGGATGATGTTGGAGGTCTCTTCCAACCTGGTTGATTCTATGATTCTCTGATACAAGTTATCACTCATGAATTCCAATGATTGCTTTTTTCGATAGCACTCTAAAAGTAAACATTTATTTAATGAACCAGTGTAGCACTTCTCTTAGGCAGGTAAGGTCTAACAAGTATGTTATTCTCCATAGTTAAACAAAACTTAAGTATCTTGTAATAAGATTTAATTCTTGCCTCTTTCTTGTTGATATTTTCATTGTTTTGCTGAAGACTTTACCAGCAACATTAAAAATAATTTCAATGACTTGCTGCAATCCCCTGAAGCCCCATGTGTAAGAGTGCCTTCTTAATTTTTGTTAGGTATTATAACAATTTATTGCTTGCTCTTGTAAAGCTGTTAGAGTCTTTGGGCAAATATCCTCGTTCATACACTATTAAATTGCTGTAGCATTTCGGTATGATAGGGGAAGGTCACTGAGTACTTCAGAAATCTGACCTATTGGCAGAGCAGATAATCTGAAACAGGAATGGCCAAATAACAGTGACTTAGCAACACTTCCATCAGCAACCAAAGCTGAAACTCCAGGCTTTAAATGGTGTATGTTTTGCTTCAGAGTTGCAGGCCTGGATTTTGCAGGGAGTGGAATCATGTGGCTTTGGTGTTTTCCTGTTTTAGCACAGGTGCCGCAGCAGCATATGTTCTCATGTCACAAGTTGTAATTCTTATTATAATGCCACCTCATTTAGATGAGGGATGAGTATGCCTTTCCTTATGACATCTGCCCAGCTGCTTGGGCTAGTTTTTCTTTTCCACATGGCAATACTGGCACATCACCTTGGAAAGATCCAGAATTGTAATGACTTGGATAACCGTATGCAGATCCAAGGTGTAAAATGCTGTCATCTGTTACAACGAACAAGAGTGGAGAAAGCCAATGATAAATAATAAAAGAGGCTGCAGTGTCACAGAGACTTCTGTAAGGTCATGCCAGGAATGCAGTTGTTAAGAGTCTTTTCATTCTCCTGTGAACTTCAGTCCATGTCTTTGACCACATGGCATGCCATTTCAAACCATTCCGCTAAGGTGCCATTATTTAAGGAGTGTTTCTGTTATGTTAAAACTTCAGATTACTCAATTTTTGATGTTATCTTAAATTATTCTATGTCCTCAATTATAGCATGAGAATATAGTACAATCTAATGATTGTAATTTGCAATCTAAAGGTTGGCAACTCCTCAGGACAACTCTATGAGGGAGTGGAATGCATAATTACCACCCCCTTCATTCTTCAACTGGGAAAGAGATGGATTTGGTAACAGTTTCATTGTGCTTCTCTTTCTTCCGTTTTCCCAGGTTCCTGTAATTTGAATTTGTAAATTTTGTAATCTGCTGTCAGTATGGTGAGAAAATGAAGACTTTTTTTTTCCCTGTGGTGTCTCAAAGAGATTAGGAAATCCTAAAGCAACAATGAATTTTGGATGGTTTTGCCTCTTCATCCCAGTATTTGGAAGTGAAAGCAATTATATTTAGGAAGGCAGGGGAGAGGTTGATTGCTTTGTGGGTGAGTAGGGTTGGTTTGCTCTTTCTTTCAAAAATAAGTAATGAGAGAAGAGGAGGAGGTTTAGATTCCTGCTTTTTCAAAAGCTTGGGTTAATAATACCTAGTAGTGGGTGTGAAACTCTCATTTCTGGAAGGTGTTTCTTCATTCTGGTTACCAGGAATTAATTTGTAGAACTGCCTGGTTTCATTCAGAATAGCTGACGCTGCTTTCATGCCCATGCTCTCCTTTATTATCCACACTGCTTCTCTCTGGAAGAGCTAAGTTACTCACCCACTGCATGCACATGTTCGGGCACCGTCACTGGATTATTTTGTAGCTATATTTTGTTACTAGCTAGACAGCAAAGGAGGGATAGAATAAAGCAACACCCAAACCTGTTCATAGCTCTTAATCAGCCTAGAGCCCAGAGTTAGACAGTTCCTTCTCCCACACATAATCTGAACTTCCGTGCTTGTACGGTACTTGCAACCTTTTTACCACTCATTTCTGCAGATCCCTTAAAGGTATTCGTCCTTTAAGAAAGGAGTAAGTTCTTTCAAACTGGCTTGCATCAGGTGCAATTATTGCATATTGTATCAAATTTTATGTGCAAGAGTGTCTGAAGCCAACTATGCTGCAGGGGCAAACAAATGCTGAGAACTCGAGGCAGAAACTTGTTGGAGCATGCAGCAAGCAGCAGGAATCCCAGCTCCTGATTCCCCAGTGGCAGAACTTTCTCATCAATGGGCCAGGTCAGAGAGCATGTTACCAGTCCAAGGATGGAAATGAGCCTGTCCATAGGGAATTGCAGTTTGGGGTCACCCATGATTCCCCTCAGACACAAGTTGATCACATCCTAGGAGTTACAGCATCACATGCTAGGAGTTACAGCTTCACAGATAAAAAGAAAAATTCCCCTTTTCCAGAGGCCAGACCCATTCTGGTTACTCCAACTCATCAAAAGGATGCACCCTGTACTTCACTAATAGGAAGGAAATTATGAGAATCAGCCTGAATAGCAGGAGCAGAGTTTACCACATGGCAACCTAGGGCAGGAGAACAAAGAGAAAGGTGGAATGTTCAAAGCCTACCATCAGACGCAACAATCCATGTGCAGGAAACTAGGCAAGGTGCATAGGTGCCTAATAAAGCACTAGGGAAGCCAGATTTAGTATAAGAGACTTGGGACTGAAGTATGAGATACAGAGCAGATGGGAATTTACCTTAGAATATACCAATGCATGTTTTAATCAATCCTGGACTTTATTTCTTGGAAAATACCAATTTACCAAGATTATGAAATGGAGCTGATGCACATTCAAGAGTGTGTCAAGTTATTCATCATCAGAGTAGGAGGAGTGAAAGCTTCTCTAGGGTTCTTTCCAACAACATTTGTTGATTTTCTATTTAGGAGTGGAAAGGAAGCCACAATTTAGGGGAAGTGTTCATAATTCATGCTAGTTTTGAATTCTCTTCAATTTCTGGAGTGCCATTTTTAACTATTGCTGTTATTACAAATGAGGTCATCCATATCAGAGTGAAGATCTGATCTGCAGTCAATGAAAAAAAAAATCTGTGTGAGCATGTAAATCACTGTAGTATTTTCAGTTTAACTCCTACCTTTCAAACTAATATCTAGAGGCCTAAATAAATCCCTTAGGCTCCTGCTGCAATTCAGTGGGAAAGGCAGATACTTAAACAGATCAGGAAGACTACAGGCTGATGGGAGAGCTGTTTGGAGTTAGCTGATAACAAACTAATGTGAGGATGGCTCTGAAACTCCATTCCACACCTCGGGCAGGGCTAAAGATTAGATACTTTGAATTACATGCAGTAGAGAATGTATGGCTGCTAGTCAGTTACAAGTATTTTTATGAATAATTGTGTAGATCTCACTTTTTTACAGGATAGGATGCACACTTCTTTTGTAATTGCCTAATGGTCAGAGCTTTGCTTGGGAAGGACCTTTCTAAGCTCTTTTCACAATGTGATAACCAATATTAATTCACTCTCACTGTGGTCCTGTTCATTGCAGGCGAACTCAGAATATTCACATCAGTAAGAGCCTTTTCCTTTTAGTCTGCTGAAAGTGACAGTGAGCCACCTCCCTCAATCTTCCATCTTCAGAACATGAGGTGCTCCCAGTCCTGGGCAGGGTCTCAGGGAAAGGCCAGATGTGCTCAAAACACATGATGAGCACTCAGAAGAGCTTGCGTACCTTACTGCTGCACCCTTTTCCAGGCAGTGCAAACCATGCATCCCAGGGCAATTCAGAACCAGTATGACAAGTATTTTGAATGTAACCAGTAGTTCTGCAGGTTCTTGCTCTCAGAGTAGCACAAACATTGCTGTTTTTCTTAATTACACAGAAAGTACTCAGAATTATGTGGGTGACTGGGATATTTCCTCAAATTTAAATTAACTCTTAAAATATCATCATGAGGTAAAGAACTAAAATTTTAGAGGTGAGAATTTAAAATATATAGACTTAACCTTCAGACAGAGAGCCCTGTAGAGTAGGAGAGCCCTGCAGAGGGACCTTGACAGGCTGGATGGGTGGGCAGAGGCCAATGGGATGAGATTGAACAAGGTCAAGTGCAGGGTTCTACACTTTGGCTACAACAACCCCAAGCAGCGCCACAGGCTGGGGACAGACTGGCTGGAGAGCAGCCAGGCAGAAATTGACCTGGAGGTACTGGTGGATAGTAGCTGAAGATGAGCCAGCAGTGTGACCTGGTGACCAGGATGGCCAATGGCATCCTGGCCTGTATCAGGAACAGTGTAGCCAGTAGGACAAGAGAGGTTATTCTTCCCCTGTACTCAGCACTTCTCAGGCCACACCTTGAGTCCTGTGTCCAATTCTGGGCTCCTCAATTCAAGAGAGATGTTGAGATACTGGAATGTGTCCAGAGAAGGGCAACAAAGCTGGTGAGAGGCCTGGAGTACAGCCCTGTGGGGAGAGGCTGAGGAAGCTGTGGGGTTTTAGCCTGGAGAAGANATATAGATGTATATATGTGGACATACACCTTTTAAAATATGCTTTGTTATCATTAGCTCTGTCAGCTTTCTCCCCTTCAGGCATGTGTGCAGTCAGAAGAACTCTTTAAAGTTTCCTTGGTTTTCTGTATGTAGTGTGTCTAGCAGAGGTTTTGCAGCCTCAAGCTGTACAACCACTTCTGCCCTACTATTTAATCCTGTCAGCACTGGTAGAATGCTCACACTTCAGGTTTTATGGTAGAGCCATGTTACTGTATATTTCACTGTATTTTTCTCTCAGTGACAAACACTGACAGTCTTCCTAATGATGACAGTAACAAGGAGAAAATTGGATTTGTTTTGTGGGGGAAAAAGAAATCTATACAGAATCACTCTCTTAGCAGAGTCATTGCTTTGTGGGTTGTGGATTATAAGTCCCACCTAGGACAGAGCTCAAGGAATTTTTGCTAGCAAAGTTGGACTTCATTAAGAAACTGGAGCCACAATGTCAGAATGATGCAGTTGCTTGAGGACAGAGCATATGTCCTTGGCTGAGTATGAACATAATTGTCCAGTATCATTTACAGAATGAAATCATAAACAAAGCCTCTCTAAAATGTTAAAGTGTCATAGATTCTGTGTATTATCTGATATGTCAGTAGAGCCTACCCTTCTGTCTAGAGAATTTTCCATCCTCTGAGCTTGCAAGACTTGGTGTTCATTCTAGTAGTGGCTTGCTCTGTGTTGTGTCCAAAGAATGATGTAGAGAACAAGGCATGCATGGTATAGCAGCGACTAACAGCCCTATTTCAGGTGCAGATTGAACAAGAACATCCACCATCCAAGGAAACCCACACTAAAGTGGGGCCATGACTTCTATACATAGAAAGTAATGGTGTCTAGATAGTGCAAGAGACTCTTCATCATGCTGCTATTGCATATCATGCTCAATTGAATCCTGGAGAATAGTACTTCACCCACATGGCAGACCCTACTGATTATCTAAATGACAACTGTCTGCAAGATTTTGAATGAAGATGCAGTAGGTTTTTTCTGTACTTCAAGAGATGGTTTAATTTTTGAAACAAGTATGTGGAAAAAATAAGTCAGGTTCTCTTAATAGGAGCTCAGTGTCTGTTTGGCCCAGTTACACAGTGCTTGGCAAGCTGAGAAGGGCAGCTCTGGTGATGGCAGCTGGCATCAGCTGCAGCCCAGCCATAGCCAGGCAAAGCTACAGCAAGGAGGGAGGACCATATTAAAGTCAGGAGGGGAGGTCAAGGACGTAAGGACAGGATCAGGCATAAAGCAAGGCGTAACTCAACTTGACAGTCTTGTCCCAGGATACAGAGCTGGTTTTGAAGACAGGCACCAAATCCCTCAGAGCAGGGGATGGAAGTGGCAGAGTGTGTTGGTGCAAGAAGGATCCTGACTGTGAAAACTAAAATGCAGTTGTATTTGTCAGGATGTGCAAGACACAGGAAAACCTGAAACAAGCATAGATCACAGATCTGAAACTCAGATCAGATATTGTGTAAGCCTGACTAAGTTTTGTGATCTGTATCACTGAATCTGAGCCACGTATTCAACAAATCTGTCTTGATTTATTTACTTTGGCTTAAATCGTTTAAAACCTGAAGCCTGCAAAAGTTTGTATAAATAGTCATTTATAGCCTTCTGGTTTCAGCTGCTTTTTTTGCCACATACAGTTTCTAACATAAGTATTCTTTTCATGTAGAGATGGAGGAAGCCTGTATGCATGAGCCTGTGTGGCATTTCGAAAACTCCTTAGAAACCATCACTTCTTTCTTTAGGGGGTCACTTCTTACAAGGCAATCTGCGTAGGAACTCGATATGAAGTGATCTCCAAATCAAAGCAGCCACACTATGCTTCCAAATGCAGCATTAAAAAATACAACTCTTTGTAATACCTTCCTGTGAAAAGTTTAATGTCCAGTGAGGGTACTGACTGGTGCAGTGATTCTGCAAGGACTTATTTTGCCCTTATCTTGAAGGGCGACAAAGCTGGTGAAAGGCCTGGAACAAAAACCCTTTGAGGAGAGGCTGAAGGAGCTGGGGTTGTTTAGCCTGGAGAAGAGGAGGCTCAGGGGGGACCTCATTGCTGTCTACAACTACCTGAAGGGAGGCTGTAGCCAGGTGGAGTTGGTCTCTTCTGCCAGGCAACCAGCAACAGAACAAGGGGACAGAGTCTTAAGTTGTGCCGGGGAAGTATAGGCTGGATGTTAGGAGGAAGCTGTTG